>OZ020197.1:30113298-30713298 GCA_963971165.1 Philopedon plagiatum | reverse complement strand
CTTGTAGAACACACCACCAAAGCAACAGTCAACGCATACGATGTATGAGTGACAATGAAAGCTGCTTTCGAAATGAGCCATATTTATTAGGAAGTAATCCAAGGTCAAGTATTTATTTATGGTGGGAGGAATACATCCGACGACCTCGAAAAATACAAAACAAATGTAACCTTGAAATAAGCGTCGTCCACCTGGTCATCACCAAACAAAGAAACATCTGCTCGCGTTCAAGGCCAAGCAAATGTAACCTTGAAATAAGCGTCGTCCACCTGGTCATCACCAAACAAAGAAACAGCTGCTCGCATTCATTGAAAATATACACCGCAAATGTAACCTTGAAATAAGCGGCGTCCACCTGGCCATCACCAAACAAAGAAACATCTGCTCGCGTTCAAGGCCAAGTTATTGACCTTGACCTTGGAATAACACCTGTGCATATCAAGGCCAAATAACAATAGCACACCTGAGCGTTCAAGGTCGACCCTACTGCGCATGCGGAAACTCACTAAGCATCTACTTCTACTACTAACATACTAGTAAAAATAAAATTTAGTATTTAAAAACGATCTTAATGCACTGAATAAAAATCCACAGATGTTATTCTTCGAAATCAGTAACTAAATCTAAAAAGTGACATCAAAAACATAGAATAGTTCATATCGAGATGTTGGAAATTGGCTCCATTGTTTTTTCAGTAACAACCGGTCCTACCCTGAAATTTTTGCACAACATTGCCAAACCCTCTTAGCAGTAATTCTTGCCTTCAGGTCATCAATATTCTCGATAGACCTGCGTTTTTATTATATAATGGGGGCGATCAGGTGACCTAGCTGACTTAGCTGGCTGTTTTTAAATTGTGACTTAAAATATTAACACAGAACCAATTTGAAAAAATAATTGGTGGGGAGGTGTTGTTCGATTTTGTAAACATATACTAGAAAATTATTGAGATATGGTATGGTCTTAGAAACGAATTGTTATAAATTTTAAATAGCTTATTATATATATATATATATATATATATATATATATATATATATATATATATATATATATATATATATATATATATATATGTATATATATATATATATATATATATATATATATATATATATATATATATATATATATATAAGGGGAGACCAGGTGACCTAGTTGACTGTCTTTTAAATTATGACTGCAAATATTAAAGTAGAACCAAATTTAAAAAAGAAAAAATTGGTTGGGAGATGTTGGTCGATTTTTTTAACATGAAAATTACTGAGATATGGTCTGGTCTTAGTAATAAATTGTTGTTAATTTTAAATAACTCATTGTGTATGTGAGTGTGTATGTGTGTGTGTGTGTGTGTTAGTTTCAATGGCAAATAACTTATTAAAAATATTAATATACCTATTTTGCCTTTTAGACTTTATAAAACCAGTTTGCTTGCCACACAGTCGAGAATTAATCTCGAAATCGTATATTAATAAAAACCTTACCGTTGCTGGTTGGGGGAAAACCGAAACTAAATCAGAAAGCAATGTTAAACTTAAACTAGAGGTGAGTAAAAGGGAATAATTAATAATCCTTTAAGGAACACTAATACTCATGAACATAAAAATTGGACAACGAAAATTTTGATCAAGTTCAATATTTACCAATTTTTTAACTTTTGGAGAATTTTAATAAAATTTTCTACAGACAGCGGCTGCGTTTATTGAGTTTGTTTAATTTTTCAACAATTATACGAGGAAAATATATATTTATCATTAAAAATTTTTGGGCAAGCTATGGTATCTATACAGTGAAATAATTTATCCGTGTCCTGTTTGTTATCAATATCGCCTTTTTTATATCCATCTCAGTATATGTTTGGTAAGAAAAAATTCAACTGTTTCAAGAAAACCTGACCATTTTGCAGTGATTTTTTAAATTTCACATAGTCACTCTTTTTTACCATAACAACAAATATCACATTACGTAGCCTTAAGTTTATTGCAATATGACAAATACAGACATTTTAGAGGCTCCTCCATCGGTTATACACTCGCTTTTCAACCTGCACAGTTTATTGCCTGTAATAGCCTAAAGTGTCATTTCATGGGCGAAAAAGTACGTTTCTACGCCTGTTAGATTTTTAAAAGTCGATCATAGCATGCGCACTTTTGATTTCTCTTATACATATGTATTAGGTTCGGTAGTTCAATCTTTTCCATCGTTTTGTTCGGAATTTTTGACAGGCACGTGATCAGTAGCACTATTAGCAACAATAGGTCATGTGTCTGTCAAAAATTCCGAGTCAAAAGAGGGAAAAAACTGAATTGCCGAACGCCGCTTAACCTGCTAACAAGGGACAACTACACGGTCAGAGCTGGGTTGACGCCATTTGCAAAAGTTAAAAAAATATTAAGTATCAAAATTGTTCAAAATTTTCGTCCATCAACGTAGTTTTAAATTAGTCATTAATTTTATTTTCAATAATAATTAATAACGTAATAATAATATGTTGCTGGTCGCAATAATATAAGAAAGATAACTTTGCTTTCATCGTGTTTAGATTTATATCTTCCTTTTCTTCTTTATATGCACTTCCACTACTTCAATTACACGTCAGTGGGGATGCAGCGAACGAGGCTGAATTAAGAGGGACAGTTAATTATTTAAAAGAAAAAAAGTCCCAACACAAGCTAACATGGTTATTTACTACTGGCCCTTGGTTGGCTCGTTGGCTGACTGTCACAGATTGAATCATTTTATACCTATGTCAGATTGAGCCAAGTGAATCTGCGACAATACGATACTTGGGCTCTTATTAATTTATCTAGATCTTAATTAATATGACAGAGACGGCGCTGACCTCCTACGACTCTCGTCCTACTCCACATGAAACGGAACGAAAGATAATGGAGTTAGTACGAGTATTCATTCTCTACAGTTACTTAAACCTCAATCTCTCAGCCAATATGGAAGATCGTAGTTGTCACCATTTGAAGAACTCTCATGTTGCGTCGTCTCTCTCCTGTCATCGACGGGCCAACGAAGTTTAAATTTAAATTTAATATGTCTATCTTGCCATTAAATAAAACCCCTGACTTTTTCATAACAACTAGATATATATTAACAAACCAGATGAAAATATACTGTACTGACAAAACAAGTATACATGAACAAAGTAAAAAATCAAGTGCAAAATTATGAAATGGTTAATGATCTTGACAAGCGTTTACTAAACAATAGAACTCGAATCAAAAAGGTATAAAAATATCATTGAAATGATAGTAACCCCTTAGTTAGTTAAATTAATCAAGCCCCTGAATACATATTAATTAAGGTCTAACGCAATGCGAGAACACGCGGACGCGACTTTACGGGATGCTCCCGAAACACTGAATTTTACATAATTTCGGCCATCTTCGCAACGGCTGGTTTAAGACTCCTTTTTATCCAATTTCTCAAAAATCCCTTAGGTACCCATACGATCTTTCTTGTTAATATTCCCCCACTTAGACCTAGGGTTAGCATGGTACAGAGGTGGGTGCATGCCGAATTTTATACAAAAAGAATTTAAAATTTTCTTTGTTTAATGGATTGTTTATCCATTATATAAAGGTTAAAAACTATACTAACACGCTAAGGCTTACTTTGAATAAGTGATGGAAAAAATCCTTTTTACCGTTTTCATTATAATAAAGGAAAAATCTCATTCAAAAGCCTTTCCATATATAGATTTTGAATCTGTAAACTCTGGCAGTTACTTATATCGGTATTGTCATTCCATCTTTTTCTATAAAGAAGAATATTCGTTATAAGTATCGCGATAATTAGCAAATCGACAAAAAGTTTAATAGATACCTACGACTCTGGTCACTGGTATCTTATGCCTTATACTAACAAGACGAGAGATAAAAGTAGGTACTTTTATTTCTGTTTACCGCGTAAATTTAATACTTTCAAAGATTTGTTCTCAGTTCTCAAGCTCAGACTTCTGTCCTTTTTAGCTCTATGGCTTTTATTAAAATTTAAAACAGACGTAAAACTAGCCCTGTTGATCTCTCTAAAAATGCTTTAAATGGCATATGGCATATGTACTGTTACATGACTCTAAGAAATAAACTTGTTTAATATGGCTCCACTCATGAGATCGTGAGGCAGTTGAAACGCATAAAGAGAAAGAAACAGGATAAACACGCGGAGAGGGCTCTATAGTTGTCTTTCTTTTTGGCTTGGGTAGGTCTACCGTTCAGTCAGCTTTTAAACATGTACTTTTATTTAAAGCCAGCCTTTTAAGTATGCATACAGTGTCAAAACAAAAAAAAATCAATTTACTTGACCATCCTTGTGTAAAGGTGTACTTTTAACTTAAATTTATTTTGAGTTTAGGTTCCAGTAAATACCCCAGACGTCTGTACCAAAACGTACATTCAAGCCAACGTTCAGCTTAGTAACAGTCAGATTTGCGCAGGTGGTAAAAAAGGTAGAGATTCCTGTAGGGGCGACAGTGGCGGGCCACTAATGGTATGGGATGTCAATTCAGAAGCAGAAGTTAATTGGTATTCTATAGGTGTGGTTTCATTTGGACCGTCTCCTTGCGGAATGGCTAATTGGCCTGGAGTGTATACAAAGGTTGCAGATTATGTTCCTTGGATTATCAAGCAGTTAAGACCATAATATTTTACTTCTTCATATTAATAAGAGTTTTGGACAATTTAATTTAATAAATAAATATTTTTTTACTATGGTATTTCGAATTAAAGCACACTGTACCGTTATAAGTATATATTTTAGTTTGCAGTATCCTTAGATGGTTTCCGAAGAGAAAAATTAGATTGCCACTTTTCCAACAACTGTCACAAACAGTCTAAGAAACGAATGATTAAAGTTTTCTTGCACTCTAGAGTTTTAAAGCTTTCCTAATAGACAGGATTGTACAAGAGTTCGATTATTCGTCCCTGAATATACTACAGTACATTTTTTTGCCGCGGGCCATATGATTTTGCATGGTAAAACTTCGACTCCGTGTTAGGTCTTGCTTTAATAAAGATCTGAAGCTAAAACTTTAAACAAAAATAGTTCAGGGCATTGCCATTGTGTACAAGCTACGATATCGTTTGGGTTGATAAAACTGAGCAAAATATTTAGAAAAGGGAGTTTATTTTATAATAAAACAAACTTTTGTCCATTCCTGTATATGTATATACATGCATTAGGGTATTATTGACACTTACTAGTAAATGGCATTATCAAAAGGTTGGACAGGTTGTAAATTAAAACTGCCGATCCTTTTTCGTAATTTCGTAAAATTTCATCATTTTTACGCTTAACTGACCTCACGCTAACTTAAAACTTCAAACAATCATTGTTTGTGAGTTACACGCCATGGGTTTCCCTGAACTGTACTAATACTAATTTAATGGCATCTTGCAGAAGGGACTGTTTAAAGTTATGATTAACAAATTAAAAAAAAATAGTGTCGGTAAAGGAAAATAGATTTAATGATTTTAAACAATAACAAAATAACAGGTACTTGAAGCAATGAACAGCTAAATTATTTGAATAAATTATTCAAAGTAATCAAAGTGTCATCCATTAACAGATAAACAGTACCCTAAGCAGTCATAAAAATGTCTTCTGGCATAGCACAACGGGCGTACCGTAATAATACGTGAAGCCTCGAAAATTTTTATTTTTCAGCTTGTCTACAGCATTAGGTCTCCCTCTTACATAATCAAAAACCTTGGACGATAAACATCTTCAATAAAAGGAATCTAAAGGTGAGATATTGGGACTTCGCCCAGTCCGTTTAAAAAGGCCGAATCGTCCAATCCAGCTACCAGGAAACATGATGTTTAAAAATTTAGTCACGACTGCTGCGCTATGAGCTGGCGCTCCATCGTATCACCCTGAAAAATTATTTATTCATTTCTGTTTGCAAACGCAGGGCCCACTTCCGAACGATTCGAGTTTATTTGGCCCAGTGTCGCCATTATTATATAAATCGCGAGAATAGCGACTTTTTGACGCCTTAAAAACGCAGGGGCGTTTTGGAAGAAAGAATCTATTTGTAGTGGCTTTCTGGATTTTAGGGAAATAAATGGAAAATCAAATAAATTTTTAAATATAAACAATAAACCTAAAATGTTACTAAAAATCACTGATTTATTTTTACGACGCCACTGTTCATTATGGGAATTTCGAATCGCATGCAATTATGCACTGAGTGCGCACTCGGTGTATTCCTGTTTGGGATTCAACAATGTCTAAAACAGGGGACAACAAAACCTTGCCCCGGTGCGTCCAATCGAAAACGCTTAAACGCGTTTAGTTTATTCTGGTAGCCGGCGGGATTCCAAAAAATGAAATTCCAGAAATAGAAGCGTCGCGTCGTCCACCGCATAGTAACAGTAATAACTGTATATAAGTGTATATTACACCAAAGGGGTCCATAAAACTGACTAAAAAGTGGGAGTAGCGCGCTTTGTATTCACTAATAAGATTGATGATTTAGTTTTTGACCATAATTTTTATAATTCCAAACCTGTTGATTTTTTCCTACATTTATATTTTTACCCTCCAATTTTATACAGCAAAATAAAAAAAAAACATAAAATAACATAATATGTGTTTTATTGCAAGATGTTACGCCGCTGTCTGCACTAGGAGAAAGTAGCGACAAAGTAGCGATTTTTCACACCAGGTTGTAGCGATTTTTGGCTTAGCCTCGCTGGCAACACTGATTTGGCCCCGCCCGGGATAATCCGACAACCCGACAACCGGCGCGGCGACGCTGACGGCAACGCGCGCCCCGAAAGCGATATTATTGGTGGGCCGCCGACAACTTTTGTCTCTTTTTAACTTCCCAAAGTGCGTATGTTTGTTTCTCTTTTAGCTTTAATGCATTTCATGTAGTCCATATACACCTATGAGGTCAATTTAAAATATGGCGAGTTTGACTTGATTCTTTCTTGGGGAGTTTTCGCATGGAACTTACACTTTTTTGAAAGAACAGATTATTTTTTGGTTTTAAAAAATAAATTATTAGGAGGGTCATTGACTAAAGGAACTTATGGACGAGCCGCGCTTGGTATTTACTGTAAAATGTTTTATTATTCTATTGTGTTCCAAGAGTTTTTTAGGTAGTGTTTAATTAATGTATAATTGTATAAGGCCGGCCCTGACCTCATTTGGAATAGGAGTACTAGGTTTCAACTTACTTACCTTATATGGAAGCCTCCAGATGAAATATTTCTTGGAAACCTACCTGAAGTTTCCTTTGGCTGGAGCTAAAGAAACCTTTACAAGTTTGGTTCTAAAGAACTTTTTTGGTCGTACTAGAAGCCGTATAATGATGTGATCCTACGTCTTTAAAAACTGTTTTAAATAATATTTTTCCCTGATCGGATTAGAAAATATGTATTTTAGATATTTATGTTTTATTTATTTTTTAAAATAGACGCTGTGGAATTTTAACAAAATACAGCTTTGCCGCTAACTGATTCAACAGTTATGGAAACCAGATTTTATCCGGGAAGAAAACTAATTAATGCTACAAAAAAGCAAATAATTTGTATTTGAAAAAAAAATCATTAAAATAAAAAATCAATTAGGAAGTTTCCATTTTTCTCATTTTCTCTTAATAAATAGTCCTAAAAATTAAAAAAAATATCTATATTTTTGTCTCTTAATTATCTGTAGTAATAAAAATGATATCGTCCTTCAAAGTTTGAGATGCCACGCTCACGTTGGCCGAGGCTCCATGACGTCAGAATACACGACTTCGTCAAAAGCACAACAGCGGAACAGGCGCCCCTTTAATGTTTAGTGTTATTCTTACCGGACGGGACACTGCCTAACGTCGTTGTAGTTTTCGCTTGTTTAACATTTCAATCGTTTAAAAAACGAAGTTATGCCCAAGATAACAGGTTCGTATAAGTACTATATTGTTCTAAAATGCACCAGTACCAGTGTAACTAGTACCTAGTACTAATAAACATTTTTCCCTTTGTCAAAAGATAAGAAGTTAATAGTAATTAAAAATTTAACTTTAAACAATTTTGAAGATATCGAGCTGATTTTGTTTGTTTGAGCAGTTAAGTGAAAGACTATTAAATTATGTTGGAGTTACTGGATATTTCTGAAATAGGAAAGTTCCTAATTATAGCGCAACTGTTTTCAATGTCCTCCTATATTTTATTTTTTATGGCGATAAATGAAATGTGTACAATTTGTTTTTATAATCTAACTTATATCCTTTGAAAGCATACGTTACCCAGCAAGTGACTTGTAGGTAGGTACTCGTATTTATTGAATACAAATTGCCGATAGGTTTTATTTTCTGACATTTAGGTACAAACAACAAACATTTGGTTTAAAACCTTTCTTTGACGCTATTTATGATATTATTTTTTTTAAGATATGAATCCGAAATTAAATACTTTACATTTTTAAAAAAATTTCAGTCCATATTCATTTCTGAAAGGATGAAACTTTTAGCAAAGGTAGTAGGTATTTACTATAGTATCGTGACAATGAACAAGCGCTCTGGTTGCCTTGGCAATTCCTGACCAGACGGCAAGGAGGAGGACTCACTTCACAGGAAGTCTTCCCACCGTCTTATCAGGGTTTCCCAAGGCAATCGTAATTCTTGTGCATTGTCACCATAAATACATTGTAAATCACTCACAAGACGGCGGGGATGGGGGTCTCCCCCTCCCCGCCGCCTGATTAAGATTCGCCAAGGCAACCGAAACCGCCAACCTAAGTACTACCTTCGCTAAAAGTATCATCCTTTCAGAAATAAGCAGAGTAATTTTACTGCCACTCGTATCTAATATGTGTATATTAGCGGACATGTGGCAGGTCAAGGGCGTGCCCAGGATTTGAACTAGAGGGGGGCAACTCATATTATTTTCAAGGAAGGGGGCGGGATGCGAATTCGGTTTGCGAAGATCATAGACTACTTTTTCTTCTAGGGGGGAGGGCTTCTTCTAGGAGTGTGCAGCTGCCCAGGAAAGGGGGCGGGGTGCTAATTCGGTTTGCGAAGATCATAGACTATTTTGGCTTCTAGGGGGGGGGGGCAGCTGCCCTTCCCTGCCCCTCGCTGGGTACGCCCTTGTGGCAGGTCAGTAACATTCACCAGTGGTAGATCATGACATGACTGGGTTCTAGGCTATAAAATTGTGTTTCTGTCTGTTTACTGTTAAATAGCCTTAGAGCGCTGACGATTAGCGTCGTTTTAAAAAGCAAAAATCACGGCCAGTTTCTCCAACGCCATCGACGCGGCGTATTTCCATTCTATACACGGCCAGAACGCAAGGTTGTAAAACTAATCGTGTATAGATTGGAAATCACTTACGCCGCTTAGGGTCCTCCAATGTATACAACAGTAGTACACAAAACTCCTGTATACTTCGTAGTGACCTAGGTAAATGCGTATTTCCATTCTATACATGGCCAGAACGCAGCCATAGAAAACTGCTCGTTTTCTATGGCTGCTCACCCAACCTGAGCAAAAAGGTGGTCAGGTTTGCTCAGTTTTCATTGATATAGATACCAGGCGCGGCTCGTGAAATTTCAACGTTGCATATCTCTGTTGCTACTTATGGGACCTATACCAAATTCAGGTTTTTTAATAGTGAGCCTACTAGGAATGTTTTGGTAAAGAAAAAAAAACATTTTGCAATTTGCAAAAAAAGTTGATTTTTTGAATTGACCCACCTGGGTAAAAAATTACCACGCTTAGATATTTCATTTATTATTTTTTCTAAACAAATTTTACATCATTTTGTCGACAATTCTTAAATTTTAAGAGAAAAAAATGTGTTAGTAGAAAGTTATAGTCATTTGAATTTTTTGCAACCGAAAATTTAAATTATTTTTCGGTTGAAAAAATTCAAATGACTATAACTTTCTACTAACACATTTTTTTCTCTTAAAATTTAAGAATTGTCGACAAAATGATGTAAAATCTGTTTAGAAAAAATAATACATAAAATATCTAAGCGTGTTAATTTTTTACCCTGGTGGGTCAATTCAAAAAATCAACTTTTTTTCGCAAATTGCAAAATATTTTTTTTCTTTACCAAAACATTCCTAGTAGGCTCACTATTAAAAAACCTGAATTTGGTATGGGTCCCATAAGTAGCAACAGAGATATGCAACTTGGAAATTTCACGGGCCCCGCCTGATAGATACATATATATCTATATCAATGAAAACTGAGCAAACCTGACCACCTTTTTGCTCAGGTTGGGTGAGCAGCCATAAAAACGAGCAGTTTTCTATTGTCCCTTTTATAATATAAACTTTAAAGAATATCTTTAAAATCCGAGTTAGGCGTAAGCAACGCAGTATAGTTTGGAACCATGGACGCGCGCGTGCACGTTACAAACTATACACGAATAGTACGCAAAATTTGTGTAGATATTGTAATAACAGATTCAAAAATAGCATTACAATGTATACACGAGCAGTTTTCTATGTCTGCGTTCTGGCCATGTATAGAATGGAAATACGCATCGACGCGACGGACTGGTTCCATCTTCCATCTCATTGGTCACCTCTGCGTCGGTACTTCCTAGTAAGCCAGGGTTATTCTCTAAGATTTGGCAGACGGCATTTAGTTGACGTTTAGAGTCACCTTTGGCAATGCTATTAACATGTGTGCTGTCACATTACAAGCGTCCAGTTTGCTAACATGTTGATTAAATTGCATTGTGAAACGGCACAGCGTCTTGTTATACAGTAAAGATCACCTAACTGCGAGCATATTTCAGTACGAATTTATCTATGGTCGTATTGACTGCGGTGACGGCCGAAAACTATCGAGCTCTGCCCGATTGCTGCAATAATATTTGCGTTCCCGCTCCCCGCTACTGCAGATCACGAATCAGTGTTACTTTGGCGAAGGTTGGGGTTACGTTATTTTGAGTTCTAAACGAGATTGTTTACGAAATTTTGGCTGATTAAAATTAAAATATTAAATTAGTTGGAAATGGATCTAACGTGTATCTTAAAATAGTATTTCCCACGCGATTGATTTAACTGCGGACACGAGTAAATTCGTCCATGCTCTACCCATGTTCGCACCAAGCTTAACCTTACTGTATATAGGAGTTCGTCCAAAACAGGTTTTAAGGTTTTAGAGTTACGATATTTTAAGCAAAAATGTATGGGGCAACTACAAATTGCTACGAGGTTGCGGTTGAAAATCATAGTCGCGTTGGCCCCACGTGTTTAAAATTTCGGTTAGATGGTTTAGTAAAATTGAGTGTTATGCTCGGGACGGACAGGCAAAAACTCTTTATTAATAGAGTTTCCGCTTTAACAGAACCCTAAAACATACCCAACACTTAAGTGCATAATATACATAATGTGATTTATATGATTTAATTTTTCCTGTTTGGTTTTTACCATGGATTTATTAAGAATGGATACGGGATGATTTAACATTCTTTGAAGCCAAAACAAACCATTCTAAGCGACACTGTAAACACAATTTGTAAACATTGACCACATCTTATTTTACCTTGTATTTTTGTACAAAAAATACGTTACAAGCATTACCATTTACTAAAAGTAATAAAAGCCCTAAAATATTTTATTTTTCTGCTAAATAATAATAAATTTAAGTTAAAAAGGTTTTATTATTTATAGGTTATATTATTTCTAAAGGTTTAGTTAAAGTCGCTCCGGGTCATTTATAAATCTATAGGTCGCACTTTTACTTTTCTAGTTCATTAGACAAAGACGTACGTGTAACCGAGTGTTCAGACTAGACAGACAGTATTTCCTAAGCAACCAGCATGGACAGTAACACTTCTGAGCTCCAACACTCCAATGCTATTTTATCTCTTTCTACTACCATTCTTGATTCAATTACGTTACGTATTTCCTTAAAGATCGTAAACTACTTAGACGTTTAGGGTAAATGTTTTCATAACAAGCAATAAATAAACAGGCTTCACGTTCGATACGCTCACATTATACGGAACATCGAATCCTTTCTAATTCATACATGGTTTTTACAAACCCCTGAAAATATTTCTTTTAGTTTTAGAACCATTTTCAGTAGCTTTTATAAATAGGTGAATTGAACTTGATAAATAAAGTGAAGTGAACTTTTATAAATTTTAAAAAATTGAAGGTTTTTTTCAAGCCTTCCAAAAGTAATTTGTACGAGGAATGCGTTACATTCTTTTAAATATCCCTTTTTTTAACAGCTGAACAGCATGTTATTTTTCTTACGAAGCAAGCCTATTTGTCACACTTTAGTAAATCAAAAAACACACGTAAAGAGTATGTAGGTGTGTCACAATCAGACACTTTAAATCGTTCTAAAAAATCTATTATTATGTATGATATTGATGACAACCAGTTTTTTAGCTGATTATTTTTTAGGTCGGTCGGTCTTTAAATGGGTGTTATAATAAAACACCATTCATTTTATTTTATTAGATCATTAGACACGTTAGTATAATATAAATAAAACTACCGTCTCTACAATAATTTATGTATTTTTATAGTCATAGTCATAAAAAAATGTTTAATTTAACGTAATTAGATACACGATATACCTATAAACTACTTAGACAAAATTAACGCATAATGATGATAATTTTGCAATACTTTTGATATTAAAATTATTTGCATATTCTCGCCAAATCGTTGACAAATCATGTATCATTAGTGTCATAGGCATTGGGTGTACTGGGAAAGTCCGACTCGCATATTCAGAGTTGGAAACATCCGTAGGGATTTCACGAGCCCTTCAAGGAGGGGATGTGTGTGAGTGTGTGGTGGTACCACCTCGGCCGAGATGAATTCCTCTACCACCTTCCATGGTTTGTTTTAACCATATCCTTCTGTGTTTCGCTAGACAGAGACAAATTTCTAGCCTATTGAATCGATTTGAAATGACAAGTGATGGTGCTACTTACCAGAACTGATTTCCGCAAGCCATAAGCAGTGTTGTTTCAGAGGGCACTTTTGTGCCAAACCTGGCACATTTTAGAAAACTGGTAATGTACCACCCCTTTTAACTTTTTGGTACACTAGTCTGCAAGTAAAATTAATTCAACTAATGAATAATTGTAAAATACCAGTAATTAAATATTGAACATTAACTTCACAAATATCGCACCTAAAAAAGTGCCACCCGGAAATATTTTATCTTTCTGTTTATAACTGTTATTTATTATTGGTTCGTACAATTTTACCCAATTTGATACAATTTATACATGTCAATCAAGCTAGCAGAGCCACAACGCCTTTTCAAATTTTTTCTTGTGTCATAATTTTTGGCTATTTTGTTTCTAATTTATTACCACATTTTTAATTTTTTTGCTCTTCGTTTTCTTAAAAAAACCTGTGGCTCTGCTGGCTTGAGTTCAAGCTAGCAGAGCCACGCTGAGAAACCACAAAACAAAATTCTTTTCCAAAATGTTTTTATACAGGAATTTTTGGCCAATTAATTGCCCCTGAAATATGGATAGAGACCGAGAAAAAAATAAACTGTTAAAAAAAACAGCGATTTTCTGTTTCGTCCATAGAGAATACAATACAATTACTTAAGATTGCGAAATAATAACTTTATAACCTGTGGGTCAGGTTTTAAGACTAATTTATTGCTAATTTATTACCACATTTGAAACTTTTCTGCTCTCCGTTTTTTTTTTGAAAAAACCTGTGGCTCTGCTGGCTTGAGTTTCAAGCTAGCAGAGCCACGCTGAAAAACCACAAAACAAAATTCCTTTCCAAAATGTTTTTATACAGGACTTTTTGGCCAATTAATTGCCCCTGAAATATGTACAGGGACTGAGAAAAAAACAAACTGTTAGAAAAAACAGCGATTTTCTGTTTCGTCCATAGAGAATACGATACTATTACTTAAGATCGCGAAATAATAACTTTATAAACTGTGGGTATCCACCAGGTTTTAAGAGTAATTTATTACCATATTTTTAATTTTTTTGCTCTTCGTTTTTTCAAAAAAAACCTGTGGCTCTGCTGGCTTGAGTTTCAAGCTAGCAGAGCCACGCTGAAACCACAAAACAAAATTCTTTTAGAAAATGATTTTATACAGGAATTTTTGGCCAATTAATTGCCCCTGAAATATGTACAGGGACTGAGAAAAAAATATACTGTTTGGAAAAAACAACGATTTTCTGTTTCGTCCATAGAGAATACGATACTATTACTTAAGATCGCGAAATAATAACTTTATTACCTGTACATATCTACCAGGTTTTAAGACTAATTTATTGCTAATTTATTACCACATTTTTAATATTTTTGCTCTTCGTTTTTTTTTTTTTAAACCTGAGGCTCTGCTGGCTCGAGTTCAAGCTAGCAGAGCCAGGCTGAAAAACCACAAAACCGAGCACAAAACAAAATTATTTTCCAAAATGTTTTTATACAGGAATTTTTGGCCAATTAATTGCCCCTGAAATATGTACAGAGACTGAGAAAAAAATAAACTGTTACAAATTACCCCCACCCAACCTGGAGCAATTAGTGTTCCGTGCCATCAGCCCCCACTTAACCTGAGCCGCCGATCTCCGCCCATCTGCCGCGCTACCCGCCGCCGACGGCACCGACGCCGTATCACATCGCGTATACGCGGAGCTGAGCGGGGAGCGTTTGAGTGAATCAAATTAAAAATTTTAAAAATGTGTAAGAACAAAAGTTGTTCCTTATATCGTAAGAAAATCCTTATGTCGTGAGAAATATTTTTTGTCGAAAAACTTTTTCTCTACAATCAATGGTTCAGCAGTTATAGGGAACCAAACAATTTAATTTTTTATAACAATTTATCGCGCTAGAATTTCTCAATCCTGATAATTTTGGCTCAATCTAGGTACACCTAATTTTCAATGTTCCTGATTTTTTTCAGATTTTTGTGAGCGATTCTTTTGGTGTTGAGTGTGGGGACAGCAGTTTTTAAGCGTTTTTCCGGAAAAACGTTTAAAGAAATGCATAAAAAATACATCATATTGTTTTTGAATTCGTGCTTCAATAAGCTTTCATTTGACACTGTATACGATGCCTTTGAATTTTTTTCCATTTCCCAATTTACACCCTAGAATTAACCCCCAGAATCAAAATTCAACCTTTTATACTTCACGTCTAAAATTGGGCCACCATTGAATTGAGTTAAGACTGGGTTTAAATAATATTCCTAATCCTAATTGATTTTTTTTTACGTGGCTTTATAAAGATGTTCAAACATTAGAAAAATAAACAACATTTGTTATAAAAAGAAATATCATTTATTATAAAAATAATAGATATCTGGCAATTCGTCCACCAAAAAGTATTTAGTATGACAATCTCACAATCTCAGGGGGGCCACGGCCCCCCCTGGCCCTCCCCTGCGGGCGCCCATGACAGCACTGCTGGTACTGTTATTGCCGAAGGTGACTTTAAATGTCAATTAAAAGTTAAAAGTTTTTAGCAACAGGCTGTTAACGTTCTACCTAATATTACCTATTAGTTTCTACATTTGGATTTAATTGGTCACATAAGAAACACAGACCATTATTATCTACTTACCAATCAATACAAAGTGATTTCTGAGAGCCGCAATAAGCTAGTTAATTTTTTATTTCTTTTTGCGTTCCGTTTATGGGGATTTAATTATTAATAATTTAGTTTATAGCATAACTAAGCACTAACCTCATCTGTAGCTTAACTATTGGGTATAAGTGATACCTAAATGGTCATAGGAATGTTAACCAGTAGATAAGTTTGATTAAAAATTATGAAAGCAATACCAAGTTAAGAAAAACTATATACTAATATTTTAATTAATTATTTTGGATATGCCACTTTACAAAATTAATTTTTTCCCAGTCGGAGCAATTATGTAACATGGAGAAAAATCTAATTTTCAATCATGTTAACACTTTAACAAATTAGGTTCGTCGTTGGTTGTCAGAATAAAGTTTTTAGTTTGTGTTAGAACTGCCAGGTCAAATTAAAGTAAAATAATAACAGTATTATGTTAGAAATGCACATAATGTAATTGCAATGTACGCAATTCATGTATAGGTACTCCTCGCATGAAAATAAAAAATAGTAATTTCAAAGTTGCAGATATAACTTATGAGTAGACAGCGGAATATATGCAATTTGCATATATATGCAATTTTTACATATTTTGACCAATTTAATAAAATAATGCATATTTACTTCAAAAATGCATTGTTATTCATATTATAGGATATTTAAATAAACTAAATTTTAAAATTACCTGTTCTGCCCACTTTCTTGACCACATCCTATTTTTAATAAGGGTTAGGAATTTCCAGATGTATTCTCAGGTACCAGCACCAGACAGCGAATTATTGGCGAATATAATAAGAAAAACATCTTGTTTGCTAGTTTAGTTATTAAATAGTCCGCATTGTGAAAGTATTGTGTAGATGCTAATATTACTGATTGTGCTTGTAAGTATTGAAAATGCGGAAAACTTCTTTATGGGTGAAAAATTTCCCAGAATTGGAGCTCGATGGCGATAAAGTGTTTTACATAGTTTGTGCTAAAATTAACGTCTGTGAAAAAATCTTCCAGGCAGATCAATACGTAAAAACATCATTGCGTAAAGCAAAGCTGCAACAAATGAACAGCAGTCTGTTAAAACATCATTTTACAACAGTGGTGACAAAACGGAGAGTGAATAGGAGGGATTTAATCATGACTTGTGTTTGTGAAGAGCTTTGGTCGTAGCCAATATTCCTTTAAAAAAGCTACAAAATCAAAAACTGAGGAAATTTTTAAATACTGTAACCACAATATCTTGGATGGGTATACATTAAGAAAGAAAAATGTACAAGCAATGTATGAAACCGTAATCCAAGAAATCAAAGTCGTGCTAAACGAAAATAATTCTTACATCATTGTTGACGAAAGTACAGATGCCTGTGGTCGCTATATCGCGCATCTTACGATTGGAGCCCTAAAAGAAGATGAACTAGGGAAGCCATATCTTAATTTATCACAAGAGAGACATAAAACTAACAACATGACTGTAACTAGTTTCATTTAACAATCTATATCGGAGTTTTTCTTGCCCAGTTAAGTCCCAGTTGAAAAGTTTTTAGTGTTTTTGTCCGATGCAGCACCTTATATGGTAAAAGTGGTACAAAATCTAAAAATATTTTATTCCAATATAGTTCATGTTACTTGCCTCCTACATGGATTAAACCGACTCGCTGAATCAGTCAGAATTGAGTACCCGTTAGTTCTCGTAAATAAATTAATTCCAAATATAAAAAAGTGTTTTTAAAAGCTCCTTTAAGGGTACAAAAATTTCCAGGAGTTAATTTACCTCCGGAATCCGTAATCATGGATTAAAGCGGCGGTATTCTACGCAGACCATTTTGAAATGATCAATGAATTAATTCTGGATATACAAGATAATTAACTCACAGTGTGTGGTGCAAAGTCAAGAAATGTTAAAGAATCCAGCAGTTGCTAAGCAACATATTATATGTTTATAAAGGTTAGCTTTAGTTTTATACCAGACATTATAGTTTCCATAGAAAATAGAAATTTAAGTTTAAGAGCCTTCATTAATCCGATTAAAACATTTTCTGATAAATGTAAAAATGTTCCCAGTGATATAGGTGTTAAAAAAGACAAAAGTTACTGTTATTCCATAAAAAGATATGGTCAAGTGGAGGCTATGCTTGCACAATTAGTATTCCGTGCCATCAGCCCCCCACTTAACCTGAGAAAACCTTGGCCACCAGATCTCCGCTCATCTGCCGCGCTACCCGCCGCCGACGGCACAAACGCTGTATCACAATTTAAAAATTTTTAAAAATATGTAAGAACAAAAGTGGTTTCTTACATTGTGAGAAATATTTTTTTTAACTATTTCTCTAAAACCAATGGTTTAGCAGTTATAAGAAAATAAACAATCAAATTGTTTATAACAATTGATCGCCCTAGGATTTTTCAATGCTAATAATTTTCGTTCAATCTACACCTAATTCTTAATGTTCATGTTTTTTTTCAGATTGACTAGGGCGATCCTTCTGGTGATAAGGGTGGGGAACAGCAATTTTTAAGCGTTTTTTCCAAAAAAATCTCTTAAAAAATGCATAAAAAAATACATCATAAAATTGTTGAATTCGTACTTCAATAAGCTTACCCTACACGATGCCCTTGAATTTTTTTTCCATGCCCCACTGTACCCCCTGAAAGTAACCCCCAGAATCAAAATTTAACTTTTTATACTTCACGTCTATAATTGAGCCACCACACTTTATATCTGTGCTAAATTTCAAATTTTTACGTCGAATAGTTTCAGAGAAAATTGCCTGTGACAGACGGACGGATACCGAAATGATTTCATAAGTATTATTCACTAAAACTGAGGGATTTAAATATTTAATGCAACTGGTAAATATTTTTTATGGTAAATTAACCAAAGAAGTTGTAGTTTGGATATGTGCGTTAATACCAAAATTACAGTATTGTCCGATTACATCAGCAGATGTTGATGATGAGATTGTTTTTTCGGTGGCTAAACATATTTTTATGGACAGAAGTCAAAACTTTTTAATATAAAATTTTGAAAAGCATTTAATTATAAACTCTTTTTATAATATATCAAATTAAAATTTTAGCCTAGCTATATACATAACTATTGTATTATTGGATTCTTTTATTTTAAAAATAGATGCTGCTTATTGTCAAAATCAATTATTGTGTGTTTTTTTATCTTCTAATCCATATATTTTTCATGATCTGGTCTCCAGATTATGGAACAAATTGCCTGCAGTTGTTTTCCCTTCCCGTCCCAACCTGCAATCCTTCAAATCCTGTGTCAATAGACTACATTTCCCTTCTCTTCAGACGCCCACGGTACGTTAGTACTTAGGCTTGAAGTCTTCGTGGGATGTCTTAGATTATAATAAATTACTACATAATATTTTTGTAAAAAAACGATTTATTGCTATTATAATTTTTAATTTAAAAATAAAGGTTTGGCTTTAAAAATCAATTGTATTGTGATTTTTTAAATTTTCTAATATCTATGCATTTTGCATATTTAGGGTATATTGTTGCATATTTTTGTTAAAAAGGATGCATATTTTGATTGAATTTTGATGCATATATTCCCCTCTCTACTTATAAGTGTGACAATGTGATGACAGGAGTCGAAGACGAGTAGGGCGGGACTTATTACGCTTAGGGCACTTAACCGGAGTACCTTACTGCCTAGAAAAAGCGGCCATGAAGGTTATTTTTCGTCTTTGTAACTGTGAATTTGAAGGTGAAGATCTAATGGCCATACTTAAGACACGAACAGGTTCAGTCGTATGACACTAGAATCAAAAATATTCAGAAATATTTGTAGAATTTAAATTTAGGGACCAATAAAGCGTTCTTCCTAAAGTTTTGTAGTAATGAAAGTCGGCTTTCGTAGAATTCCAGGTTAAACCGAAAGTTGCGTTGTTGTGGATAATCGTTATGGCTCAAGTAGCAAAACTAGTGTTGGAAAAATCAATGAATTTAAATAATCGAGTTATCGGTACTCGAGTGATTTCAATAATCGAGTGATCACTCGAGTGATTTTTTACTCAGAATTTCAAAGTAAGCATCGCAATATCATTCGAGCGATTCTTTACTTGTTTCAGTTTCTATTCGATGATCATCCACGCTTCTAGTCATTGCGTCAATCTTTCCTTGAAACCTTCAATTATTTTCTAACAAGTAAGACAAAAATGAACAGATTCCGACCAGAATGATTACTTTGCTTGCTTGCGACGCGACGACCGAGAATCGAGTGAATAACTCGGTAATCGATATTTCGTTGGCGTTAGGTGGACAATTGTAATACGAGCGACGATTTTCACTCAAACTTATAACTCGAGTACTGGCTACAATAATCGAGAGATTTCGATGATTTCAATAATCGAGTGATGTCGATGATTTAAGTAATCGAGTGATTCCAACACTAAGCAAAACCTTTCTACTGAATAATTGTTCAGTAAATAAAGCATATAAATGCAGGCTATTTTATATCGCCACGTATGAGCAAACCTTAAAGGTATGGGTTGAAATCATTTGTTTCCAGGTTACGAAATTTATTTCACGTAGTAGTATAATCACCAGAGTTCAAGGGCGTAGCCAAGGGAGGGCAGGGGGGGCACGTGCCCCCCCCTGGCACGAGCAAAAAGCGAAGATTTACCAATGGGCCATTCAAATTTCCCGTGCTGTCGCAGCTGATTTTCAAAGCGTACTGAATGTAGGGCAGAAGATTCAAAAATCGAAACGTTTAAGAATTTAAAACATTTAAAATAGCTTTCTCTGCAGTTTAAAATCATTGAGGGTGGTTAAATAAAACACTGTTTTTTTTTCAAAAATAAAAAATAGTATTAAATTATTAACATTATATAAAAAGTTTTAATTTATACCAATAGACAGGTACAATCGGTACTTGTATACTACTTAATTACAAATTTTAAAAAATCAGTAGTTTTATATATTACCATCAGTTTATTTCCTCAGATTTTTTTTTCAATCGATCAATTCATCGGCAGCCTCCAATGAAAAACAAGTATTGTTTTTTAATATTTGTTTACAGTACTCCATCGTAGTTATATTCAGGCAATTTATATTTTCTTTAACGACACAAAGTACAAGAAAGAGTAGTACTCAATATCACACTAATTTCATCAATCGAAAAGCCACTAAACTTAATTCATAATATATTTTCAGTCACAATAATTTTTCAAAATTTTTTGTGCTTATTTGGTTTTAGTTTCGTTTTGAAAGTTCGTACTAAAATTAGTGGTTTTTCCAAGATCAGTACTGACGTACTGAATTTGGCCACTTTGTACTGAATTCAGTACAATTGTACCGAAATGGTAGCACTGCTGCATGTGGCGCAAACGTGTGAAGTGGTAAGAAAGCTTTTGCTGTTAATTAATAATAATAATAATAATAATAATAAATACATTTATTTGTGCCAAAGAAAAATAAAAGTACAATAATAAAGAATTGTAATAACAAGTACAATAGCAATAACTGTAATAGCCAAAGGAATTAAAAATTACGGGAACATAATAGTTGGCACAAATGGGTAGAAATTTTGATTAAAATTAATCATTCTTCCAATCCTACCCCACGCAAATATTTTTTTAGTTTACATTTAAAATTTATATAACTTAATTAAAGGTGGCTGCCGTGCGCTGTTCCTGTTCACTCTGTTTGTGTTCACGCAGATCTCAGATATAAAATAATTATCAAATTGTAATATAATTTTTCTTACAAAATTGGCCTAACAATATCCTATACTATACCTGCACCATAATCGACAATTTTAGCATGATTTCAAATGTTTAAAATTTATTTCAATTTATTTTAAATAAAACCGCAAACTTTTACCGGCTTGTTATGAAAACAATTTATTGTTTTTTTTTGCAAAATAATTTGTTTTCATAAAATGTTTCGCAAAAATAAAATGTAGATAAATTTTATACATTCTTTTTGTTAAGCGATGTTCTGTTTTAGCAGGTATTCATTATTTTCGTTTTTAACTGATTCGAGTTTCTAATTTGCAATAATAATACGTATGTACTATATACTATACATTATCTATGAATATATATTTTCTTAAATAATGTTTTTTTTTATATTTCTTTACAAAAAAACTAGACTACGTACTACTACGTTGCGTCCTTGGGGTCCAGAAAATCTGCCCTCCCGGTCACCTAATTCTGCCCCCCCTGCTCAAAATCCTGACTACGCCCTTGCCAGAGTTCATTTTGAAATGCGGCAGAAAGACCAGTGACATTCATCAAGCGATACCTTACAGTTAAAACAAACTGACAGTAAAGACACATGCTTTGGCAACGATCTGGCAAGAACATGCAAAAAATTTACTTTAATATCGAGACTGTTGCAAAAATTGTCATCACCAGGCACTAGTTTTGTCTAATGAGTTTATATATCTTGTATTTAATTACGCTTAATTAGACATTTTTTATGACTATAAAAATACATAAATAATTGTAAAGACAGCAGTTTTATTTATATTATAAAAACTAACGTGTCTAATGATACAATAAAATAAAATGAATGGTGCTTTATATAGCACCCATTTAAAGACCGACCTGGAAAATAAGCAGCTAAAAAACTGGTTGTCATCATACATAATAATAGATTTTTTAAAACGATTTAAAGTGTCTGATTGTGGCACACCTACATACTCAATGTGTTTGTTTTTTGTTTTACTAAACTGTGACAAATAGGCTTGCTTCATAAATTAAATGACTTGCTGCTTAGCAGTTAAAAAAAGAAGGCTACTTAAAAGAATGTAACGCATTGCTTATATAAATTGCTTTTGGAAATCTTTAAAAAGTCTTTAGTTGGCTTTTGTATTTTTTTTTTAATTTATTTATTTATACAATCTACGGAAAGTAGGTCTAAAACTAAAATACATATTTTCAGGGTTTTGTAAAAATCAACCAAGGAAAGGTAAATCATAGAAACCACATTATATAAGCGCATAAGTGTTGTATAAGTGTTAGGGTTCCATCAAAGCGAAACCTCTATTAGCAGCGAATTTTTGTCAGTTCGTCTGGTTTTCCTGAGCATAACACTTATACTACTGACCAGCTTTATTTGGCCGAAAGAGTCTGGCGTACCTATTTGAAAGGTGTGAGAGGGGGTAAAATTTTACCGTTACCATGTGCAAACTTTTTTTTTTTTAGTTTTAGTCGTTTCGATGTGATGTTCAAAAATACCTTGGTAAGCCTGCCCAAAAACCGCCGGAAGTATCTAGCATACCACTTTTATTGCATAGGCTCGATTCACATCAATTATACAGGGTGTTTTCTAATTGAATGTCAATATTTAAGGGGGCGATTTTTGGGTCCATTCTAAAAAGAAAACTTCATATGAACGTATGTCCTAAACCTCTTAACCTTTGAGATACAGGGTGGTAAAGTTTTCAAAAATAAATACATAGTTTTTTATTAATATCTGTAATACCACCTTAGATATTTTAATGAAATTTGGCATACATGTACAATGTATCAAGAGGCATTATTTAGTGTACCACAATTTTTTTTCTTTCCACCAGTGGCGTTCGTACGGAATTTCACCTGCCGATTTTGGCAGACATTGATGGTACGCCACTGATTTCTCGTAAAATTAAAATTATTTCTGAAAGCCCCAATCATTTCTAAGCAAATTTGATCTCTTGAATTTTTTCAATCCGATGCACAGTTTTCGCTTAAAAAAATAAAAACCTTTTCTCTGCATGATCATAACAATATCGTTAATATGACAATATCACCATGCAGAGAAATAGATTTTATTTTTTAGATCAAATTTGCTTAGAAATGAACAAGGAAGTTAATTTTTGAGATTCTTATTCCGGCGGTTTTTGGGCAGGCTTACCAAGGTATTTTTGAACATCACATCGAAACGAGTAAAATTAAAAAAAAAAGTTTGCACATGGTAACGGTAAAATTTTACCCCCTCTCACACCTTTCAAGTAGGTACGCCAGACTCTTTCGGCCAAATAAAGCTGGTAAGCCAATTTTTTTCTGTTTAATTACAAAATTTCCTATCGAATGTGATATAATTCATTGAGATCCGTGATAATGGTAAAACATTTTTGCTTTTTTATAATAATTAATTTTTTAAAAAGTAAGTACTTTCGGCTTAATGAATCCCGGAGTACCTACTTTCGGCTTAATGAATCCCGGCGGCGTACCGAGCTCATTTTGTTCGTATGACTTTTAACTATCAATTTACATAAAAAAATTTTGATTCCGCGATGACGGGACTTTCAGTGTCACCGGCTCCCCACCTAGAACCACTGTGCGCCGGTGGAAGACGCGGACACAGATTAACCTATACGCGCATACACTTGCGCTCAATGCAACCGCGAGAAGGCATTCAGATTGTCCTCTTTTTAAAAGTTGTTACGCCGCCAGTCGAATCTGTCATTTTTACCAAAGAAAGAAATTGTCATTGGATTGAGTTTAAATTACAAAGCTCAATTTTCAAAATATTGATTTGAAAAGAAATCCATAAATCCATCAAATTATATATTTTATAGATTGTAAACACAATCGCCTAAAACCTAAGCCATAATTTTTGTATTTTTAAATTGATATTTGGAAAATCGGGCTTCGTAGCTCTCTTCGAAATTTCGTCAAAAACGTTCCTGTTTAAGAATTTTTAAATTTAGTTGAGATTTGTGACCTCTAGGTGGTTTTGAATCAAAAAACCTCTATAGTAGTCTCAGTGTGCGACGGCCGAGTATACTATACTGGGACGGACGTTATCTAATGACGAGGGGGATGCTTTCAATAACAGAATTAAATCCTGGTGATCTCTTATTAGAAGTGTTTGGTTGTTTCCCTTGTTAGAGATATCCTGTACGCCGATTTAACCCGACGCCCCAGTAAGCTATACTAGGACGGATGTTATCTAATGACGAGGGAGATGCTCTAGGAAACGAAACTAAATTCTTGGTGAAAATTGTTTGTAATTTGACGGATACACGAAAATCGAACGATTGTGGACAATATTCTACCGAGCATTAACACTCTGTAAAAGTAGTACTTACCTTTCTTCGCTGAATCTTAAATTAATACTAAAGACGAGCAAACCTTATCAAAGCTTTCGAATCTAAAGTTAGTAAAAAAAGCTATCAATTTTAAAATATTAAAATGAAAATAAGTAATAAGGGATAAAGTAACTGGGAGAGAACTTTCTATAAAGCAATTGTATAAAAATAAGAGACTATAACACAGCTCCACAAAAAAAAAAATCGATAAATTACCCTTGGAATATGACTATATCTACCATATGTTTTTGGGGTCCCTGAATCCAAATTCGGGATCCATTTAACCCCATCACGTCAGGATTTTTCATAACCTCAAAAGAAAAACCCGAATCCTCAAAAAATCCTCTATCCATTGATCACTTAATCCCAATAACCCCATAACCTCTTTATTCCTTCATCCCTTAAACTCTTAATTCCTGAATCCCATAACCCCCAAAATCCATAAACCCCATAACCAGTACCCATAAGTAGCACATGCAAGTAGCAATGATGTCCAAAGATTTAACTTATAAGATTTCGTGCATGAAGCTATCCTTTGCTGGGTTATTGAGTTGTGTGGTTATTACAGAATATGGGGTTAAGGCTCAAGAAGCATGAATGGCTTGAACATACTGTGTTTCAGTGCTTTAACGCACCAAAGTATTTTTCTTACGGGGTTATGGGGTTGTCATTTGGAGTCTATGAGGTTAAAGAGTTATGGGTTAAAGGAATTAAGGGGTTATGGGCTTGTAAAGTTAGTAAAGAATACGAGTTAAAGGCTCAACAAGCATGCATGGCTCGAGCATACTGTGTTTCAACGCGCATAACTTTCTATCTTGCTGGGTTATGGGGTTTCGGGGTTATAGAGTTGTGAGGTTTATGGGTTTTGGGTTTTGGGGTTTATGGGTTTTGGGGTTTATGGGTTTCGGGGGTTATGGGTTTCAGGAATTAATGGTTTAAGGGATGAAGGAATAAAGAAGTTATGGGGTTATTGGGATTAAGTGAGCAATGGGTAGAGGATTTTTTGAGGATTCGGGTTTTTCTTTTGAGGTTATGAAAAATCCTGACGTGATGGGGTTAAATGGACCCCGAATTGGGATTCAGCGACCCCAAAAACATATGGTAGATATAGTTATATTCCAGGGGTAATTTATCGAATCTTTTTTGTGGAGCTGTGTAATAATCAAAGTATTATAATGCTTTTGAATAAACGGTGCTTATTTTCTAACGGCACCAGATGTGGGTATCAATCAACTTTTGTACAGTTGCCGAGATGTTTTTTAAAAACTTGAACGACTGCAAGAAATAATATCATGTGTATTGTGTGACCGAAGGTTTTCCAGTAAAGTAACAGTCACTGGCATTAAAAAAGTTTGAATTATTTTCGTCCAGTTGCACACAGGGGCATACTGACGGCACTATGTTGGGGGGGGGGGGGGGAGTGGAGCAATATTCGCGTATGCGAAGATAAAAATCCAAAATTTTTGAACTTTCTTCGAGGAAAACTAACTGGTCGAACTTTTTTCATATTTGCTGCAATTCAACTGTCGACCTTTTTGCGAATTAAAACACAATTGTCGACGTTTTATTTGGTACGAAGTCCTAATAGCCAACTCGTACTCTAATTAGCCAACTCGAGCATCCTCCCATCAATACGTCCCTGGTTGCACAAAAAGTTTAATTCAGAATTATCTAATTTGGCACATGTAATGTGGCAGCACTTATGTTAATGTTATTGTCAAAGTTAACTCTAAATGTCAATTAAATTCATTACTTGATTAACGCTCAACTCACTACAGCACCAGGCTATTACTGTCAAGGGCGTAGTTAGAAATTATGAAGTTGTATATCTCTCTTGCTACTTACGGGACCCATGCAAAGTTTAGGGTTTTTATAATAGGAATATTTTGGTAAAGAAAAAAAAATGTTTTGTAATTTGCGAAAAAAAGTTGAATTTTTGCGGTACCCCCCAGGAAAAAAAATTAACACGTTGATATATTTATTTATTATTTTTTCTAAATAAATTTTACATCATTTTGTCCGACAATTTTTAAATTTGAAAAGAAAAAAATGTGTTAGTAGAAAGTTAAGTCATTTGAATTTTTTTTTAAAACCATATTTTAGGTTTAAAAAAGTTCAAATGACTATAACTTTTTACTAACACATTTTTTTCTATTAAAATTGAAGAATTGTCCACAAAATGACGTAAATTTTTTTTAGAAAAAATTATAAATAAATACCTAAACGTGTTCATTCAAAGATTCAACTTTTTTTCGCAAATTACAAAATATATCTTTTTCTTTACCAAAACATTCCTAGTAGGCTCAATATTAAAATCCCTAAACTTGGCATGGGTCCCGTAAGTAGCAACAGAGATATACAACTTCAAAATTTGTAACTACGCCCTCGGTTACTGAGATTTACTTGGTTACTCGGTTACTTGAGATTTTCAAAACGAAATTACCTCAAAATGATGAAAATATAAATCTGACTATTTTCTTAATGGCTTTCTAAATTCCTATGGCTACATTGCAGGAGGGTAGGTAGGAGGGTAGGTAGGAGGGTGGGTAGGAGGCTAGATAGGAGGGTAGGTAGGAGGGTAGGTAGGAGGGTAGGTAGGAAGGTAGGTAGGAGGGTAGGTAGAAGAGTAGGTAGGGGGTTGGTAGAAGGGGAGTTAGGACGGTAGTTTGGAGCGTGGGAAGGAGGGTAGGGGTAGTGGGTGGTGAGTAGTAAGTTGATATATCGTGGCCGCAGTGCAAAAAAATTGCCTGAACGGTGGAGGTAGGCGAGACGTCACACTCATGGCGCTTGCAATCCGGTGTGAAATATCTTCCCACACATTGAACATGGCGCTGTCAAAATCAGGCTAAAAACTTCTGACTTTATCGAAAACTTTTACTTGGATTAAGAAATTTTGAAAATAAAAGGCGTTTGTGGGTGCATTCGCATAACTTAAATAGAGACCGTGATAGTGAATTTCTTAGCATTTATAAGAAAATATCGAACTAGTCAGATACATTTTTAAACTATGCAAGAATGATTGTCCCTACATTTATAAATTGCTGGTTTAAGTAGCTCTTCCATGGCATGCCACACGCTCTAATCAAAATAATATCAAATATGATAGGTATTACCTGGCGACAAGTCAGGCGATAGACTAGTCAGGTTGGATAGACTAGTGCGGCTAGCGCTGGTTTACCAGCACGTTCAGGTAAGGGTATGTATGTATCTTGCGTGCCGCTTGGCGTCTATCCTGCTTCTACCCTCCTAGCCTAGGTAAAGGGATAACCTAGATAAAAAGACGTATAAAAAAATACCTTTGGCTACAAATAATAGTATCAGACACCTAATCACAGAGATTTGATGAGGCCACCACGGTCTTCTCCTTCACCTTTTTCTCTCCTCTTGATATATTTTTTTGTTATGCATGCATTGGCAGCCATAAGGGAAACAAAATCGGACCTTGTAGCAGGGCCGTAGATAGAGGCTCTGGGGCCTCTGAGCAGCAAATGGTCGGGGGGGCCCTTTATCTCCTCGCTTCGGAGGCCCCCTATGATCTTGTTTGCTCGGGGGCCCCGGCGGCAGCTACGGCCCTGCCTTGTAGTAATTACGACAAGTATCAAATATGTTAAGGTTCATTTTGACAATTTCAATAATAACAATTTTAATGTTGAAACCCTTGTTGGTCAAGATACTCTTTCTCCGAGTTGTTTGTGGTGCCGAAAAATGTTATTAGATCATTTGGAGTTGAAACAACATTTTAAAAAGTAGGTCTAGTTCAATGGCAGTTCTGTTTATTTCTGAAGGGTTAGTTGAATATCTAAATGTCTCCTTATTAACACAGTGGCAATAATATGTTGCATACAATCCAAAAATCTGTTTTGTTAAAATTTGATGTTTAAAATGGTAATAAAACTCACACATCATCAGCTTAAAAACAACAATCACCCGACCCCGTAACGGGATTGGATGTCAGTAGAATGGTTGGCACTCTGGTGGCTACTATGCAGTTTTCACGCTAGTCCAACTCGAAGAAAGAAATAATACCACCTTGTCATATTTTCTGAGAAAACAGTTTCAAAAAGGAATTTATTTTTTTAACTTTATGGAATAGAAACCTTTATCAACCATTATTACCAAGATATATTAACCAAGAAGCATAATAATCTTAAGATTTTTGAAAAATTTAATAGGACACCACGTGGCGTCCATGCTGGCCAACTTAATTTCACTCTAGTACAATTTTTTGCTTTATTTTTCTTTTGTATGAGTTTTGTGACAATATTAACCACAAATTAATATCTATAAGTATTTTTTAGCGTATTAATAAAACTTTTAATATATATTTTGATTCATTTTAGGAAAATAATATGTAAAAAAAATATTGAGGTCCTAGTGACAGAAAAAGTGACACCATAGATCTTTTAACATATTAATCTTCTGAATGAAATCATTATAAAAGTTGAAACATTAAATAATTGACTGAAAAGTGCTTGCAGGATATGAATCTATTTAATATATACTTATAATGTTATTGTTAAGAATTTTAAAGCCGAAAAACCATGTCAAAATGAAATTGGGTTGGCCAACGTGGACGCCACGTGGATAATGCCCCCTTAAAGTCCCAAGGTCTAAGACGGCTACCTAACGTTTTGTGCGTTAAGACAGAAGCGTAACATAAATTAGGCATCGCGGGTAAGGAGGCACTTGACTGTTAGATGTTTTTTGTTTGGTCGACGTTCGAAGGATGCGAAAAGGGCTCACAGAGGCAGGAACCCATTTGTAGGTCAAGCTGGACCCTAGCTGGATCTAGCGATGAGTGGGGAGAGATCTTATGATTTTGTGTTACGCCCCTGCTAGCTTTATGTAACAATAATTAGGTTAGGGAGGATATAGCACTATGTATCCTAATATTTTTCGTAGTTAGCGGTCCAACCTGTTGTATTTCAGCGATTTTGCATTTAAAATCAGTTTTCAATATATTCAATGAGCCACTTTTTCTATTTAAACATAAGTTTCATAGAAGTAGAACATTTAGGTCAAAAAAATTAACATTTAATTCAAAATTTTCTGAATTTTAACTAGCTATCGAAGATTAATTTTAATATTTTCTGGTGATAGGTTATAATACCCACGTTATTCTTAAAATGGATTAACATAATTACGAATTTCGGTTAAAGATAAAAGACTCTCGTTTTCGTCATATTATTTTGCACATATTTTGCAATACGTCTAATCCATAGATTAAATATTTATCGTCATAACTTGTTCACCATATCGAAATAATAGCATTTCTTCTAGGTCATATAATACCTGTATATGTCTCATTATGATTTTAAAATTCGATTTTTTGGGAAATATTTTATGTTTATGTATAAAAAACGTATTTTTTGAAATCAATAAAATTTTTACAATATTCCCGAGACTTAGGGATTTTTCAAAAATCCCGCACTCTTTAGGGATATTGTGAATTAAAAATTTTTTACATTTATTTTGACGAACTCCTGAAATTTTTTGAAGCACCAACTCGATTATGCATGTATATTGTGAAGATCTTAGATTTTAACGGCCCGATTCTCCAACGCTAGACTGGTCTAATTTGACAACCAAAAGTTTTAAGCTGACAAAAAGTCTAAAAATTACGTCTAGTTACACACACAATTTAATCAAGAACTAAACTAATTGGACGCTTGTAACGTGATAGCACTTATGTCAGTGTCATTGCGAAAGGTACGTAAATTAAATTTATTATTTGATTAAAGGCGGGTTCAAACAGCAATTTAATTTAATTTTAGCCTAAGGTAATTTAAGAGTTTATTTAATTTTAATTTATGGTGTTCATCCAGAAATTTATGTCACGTAAGATTTAATTTTCAGCCAATGAAATACATCGTGCTGCGCCTGCGCCATTGCGATTTTCAAGTGTGGGTGTGGGTGATTTTTAGTTTTGCAAAAACAAACTCACTTTAAATAATTTAAATTAAACAAGCTAACACAAGGAATGGGAAATACACAAAAATGTAAAGGCTTTTGTTTACATTTTATGAATATTTTTCTTTCAAAACTGTCAATAGTGTCAATGTCAACTGCGTCATCTCATTGAGTTTGCGCGTTAACCCTCATTTAATTTAATTTAATTCTAAAAGATAAAAGTTGGTCAACTTTTAAATTAAGTCTTAAATTACATCAAGTGTATGAACGCTATTATGGCGTGCCATCTAACCAACTTTTTAAGTTACGCTAAATTAAATCTTAAATTAAATTAAATCGCTGTATGAACCCGGCTTAAAAGGTTTGAGACTAAATTTTATACTATAAATGTGCTTCTAAGTTTTTACGCAAATTTATTAGAGAAGGGCAATTTTAGTACGTGCCTTCCAAAATAATAGAACCAAATTTATTTTAGTAACACGTTCCGAGACGAAAATCATTTGGAAATCAAGGAAATAGTAGAAATATTAGAATAACTCATACGTTTTTAATGACGGCTTATTAACAATGACAGGACTGTCAAAACCTAACTAGATCAACTAAAAAGATCTTAATTTAAATTAGTATTAAATCTGAGCGTACATTTTTAACTATTTAGTTCGGTATAACCGAATTAAAAATGTATGTCGAATACGTATAATATAACAAAAATGATTAAAAGGAAGTTCTTATCTTGTTTAGTTTTAGTTTGGGAAATAAATGTTGCACTATGTGGGTAACTAAAATTAAACCAATCGGCTTTGGTAAAGCTGCAAACAGCTGATTTTTAGTAGACCAAAAGGGCTCACGAGATCCGGTTGGATTTATTTGGGTTTGATCCGATTAGGTAATTGATTAAGATGTGAAATAACGCAATAATGAAGACAAAGACAAAACGAAAATATTGCCCGCTATGGTAGTTAATCGGTCGATGCATGAGGACGCAACGTTCCTAATTTAATAGTTTATAAAACCCTACAGTCGTAGTCGGGAGATTTATTATTCGTCCACTTGTAATTTTTCAAAGATAGATAAAACTTCTACATTAAATTTAGTAAAATTTTAAAAATAAGTTAACAGATATCTCTTTTCCCGAGAAATAAAAATAACAATAACTCTTCATATTTATCAGGATCCCTTGGACAAAAAAGACAAAAGAAAGATAATTTGATAAAATATCGGCGAGAAAAATTATTCGTCCACTTCCAAAAAAATTAAAGATGTACATAGAATGTATTTATCTGTCCTTATAGTGATAAAAAATTCATAAATATAGATTCTAAAGTATTTTTAATAGCAGTTTGAGACTCCGTGGTCTAAAGAATGCAGCAATTTACAGACAATTTTAAAATTTATCGCAAATCATCAGAAGTGCCTCAAGAAATCAGACATTTGATAATAAAATTGCATTAAGAGAGAAGATCTCAAAGAAACATAAGAAAAATTGTTGGAAGAAGCCGGTCAACAGTTGAATATATTATAAAAAAAAATATGAAACAATCCATACAACAAAAACCTTGCCAAGGAGAGGAAGAAAGAGTACTTACTCTTCGAGAGAAACAAGAAATACTAAAAAAAGTTAGTGAAAATCCGCAAACTACTGCGCCAGATAAAGTGAAAAGATAAGCCAGTGATTACAAAAAGATGTAACAATAATAAGGAAATTTTTAAGAAGCCAGGGTATATAGGCACGAGTTGGTCGAAAGATACCATTAGTAAATAAGAAAAATAAGAAGAAGCATCTCGAGTTTGCTCAGAGGCATTTTGACAAAAATACTAACTACTGTAAAAACATCATATATACTGACGAAATAAAAATTCAGTTGTTTGGTAAAATAAAAAAAGGTTTTGGTGTACAGAAAGCGCGGGGAAGCCTACAAACCTAAAAAATTTAGTTCCAACGGTAAAGCCCGGTGGGGGTTCCGTTCTAATTTGGGGGTGTATGGCATGGCATGGAGTGAGCCAGCTCCATTTTATTGACGAAACTATGGATCGGTTCCTCCTATGGGTTCCTCTACACGGACATTTTAAAAAAGAATTTAAGATAAAGCGCGGAGAAAAAGTGAATTGGAGACAATTTCTTATTTCAACAATACAACATCCAAATCATACAGCGCGGGACGTTAAAAAGTGGATACTGTATAGCGTACCAAGAGTGTTGGAAACGCCACCGCAATCCCTAGACTTTAACCCGAATGAACATATATGGTGGGAACCCCAAAGAAAGGGTGAAAGAACATAAAATTTCCAACAAAGAGGCGTTAGAAGCAAGATGTCAAGAAGAATGGTCAAAAATTGAAGTAGGTTTTGTTATAAAACTGGTAGAGTCAATGCCTAACAGGTCAAAACAAATTATAAAATCAAAAGGGCACCCCACACGTTATTAGCTTTGGCATGTTTGGACGAATTTCGAAAAAAAAATGTTGGTGGACGAATAATTTTTCCCCTTTGGTTTTTAAGAAATTCTGTTTTGTCACTAATTATATTTTTGAAAGGCATTGTCTAGGTTGGAATTTATATCACAGTTTTTAGTACATGCATAGTTGTTTTTATTTTTGTAATGAAAAGCAAATAAACTTAAGTAGTTTTAATTTTATCCCAATTTTTTAAAAATTTTATAAGTGGACGAATAATCTATCTCCCGACTGTATGTAAAAAAAGTTTTTAAAATCAAGATTTTATTATTTAGATATACTAAAACAAAAAAAAATAAGTACAGGTTTTTCATTGGGGCAATGCTGAATGTTATAAGTGAACGTAGTTCGCGTCAGTGGATCCTAATAAAAGTAGTTTCTGAAGCAGATATAACATATTATGTTAAATTTATTGTCTTAAATCTTGCCGCGCGAAAAGTTCATACAGGCATTAATTTTGTTTCGCAGAAATTGATTGTTTTCCTTTCTATTCACGCAACAAGCATTTAAGGCAATAAATTTAACATAATATATCATATTCGTTTCAGGGATAACTTTGATTTTTCGATTTAGTACATTTAAATATGATAAGCTTGCTTTCAAAAAGTGTTTTTACATAAGGTTTTATTTCCAAATTTGTAGTTACGTCTTAACCTATGCCTTTCTGATAATGCATCATTAATACAAGGCCTTTTACCTGTTAGCTTCGAGCTATCCAGCCATCCGCCAGGATTTCTCTTACCAACAGTTAAAATTGAACGGGTGTAATAAGATACATTCTTGAGGTGTATTTTATAACCCTGAATTTCTTCAAATCTGTTTGTAAATGTTTTTTTAGCAGCATCAAAAAAATTAAAGAACAAAAGTTGTCTTTAATGTTTGAAAACTAGTAATCAAAAACAATCTGAATTCTTATTTCCAAATATAATTTAGAAGATATTCGAATGCATAACAAAAGTACACCGAAAGTGTATATCCTTCTAAAAAAGTCTATTAATATGTATTTAGACCTTCTCGAATAATAAACAAACAAAAGTTATAATAACATAATATTATGTTCTGTTAAAAGAACAAATGCTTAATTTTAAACAAAAAAAAAATGTTAGTTTCTTATTACCCCATATGAATGAAAAATTAGGATTATAATAAATACATCTTTGTGGGCGCCTCTGTTTACGTAAAAAAATTAAAAAGCACTTGAAAGCCCTGTTCATTATCTACAGGCCCATACCAAAAACTTGGTTTAAAAAATTAACCTAAGATTAGACAAAAATTATTTTCTAAAAAGAACCACTTTTCACTGATTAAGTTTTTTTACAGGTCCAACTTGTTTAGCAAAGAAATTATAGAAAGTGCTCGGAAAACTTTTTAGGGCGTGTGGTTGAAGGTTATAGGTTTCTTATGTTTTCAAATACAACTTTATGCCATGTGGTATCTCATTGTAAAGGTCTTCGAAAAAGAAATATTTTACTGCAAACCCGAGATCCGTATCGTAATTCGTTTTTAAATGGCAATCCTATAAAAATTAAAAATCGTAAAAAAAATTATAAATTAAGTACCTTTATTTCTCTTATTACCTTAAAAGTTGTTCAAAATGAGCACCATAAACTTCTTGGCAGTAATAATCGATTATGGAACTCACTTCTCACGTTCGTGAAAAAATGTGATAAGTAAGTTCCAAAATTAAATTTATTACTTCCAAGAAGATCATGGTGGTCATTTTGAACAACTTTTAAGGTAATAAGAGAAATAAACGTAAGTATTTAAATTTTTATTTTTTTCACGATTTTTAATTTTTAAAGGCTTGCCATTTAAAAGCAAATTAAGATACGGACTTCAATTTTGCGGTAAAATGTTTTTTTGAATACTTTTAAAATGAGGTACCACACGGCATAGAGTATTATTTCAAATTTTTGACCTCAACTCGCTAGCGTCACCCCTCAAGGGGATTGATAAAGTTAAATTACATTAAATTACATTTATTAACCAATAAAATACACCTAAAATTTGGTGTCTCTATCTTTACTCATAGCAAAGCCCATACTAAGACTTTTCGGACACCCTGTATCTAAAATGTATTTTGAATCACTTTACAGCAATAAACACCTCAATAATCAAAACGAAATATCAAAAACCGAAAATGCTCACCTACTTTGTTGGTCGCTGTGGAATAGTCAGAAAATCTTTTTAAATTCTGAAACTAGTAGAAATTGTATTATAAATGCAACTACTCACATACATAATATTATCTAAAGAGTAATAATAATAATGTCAATGCTTCTTATAAATGTAAAAACATAAAAATTTACAGTTTATTTAAATCACAAAAAAGTAAAAAATTGTCAGTGGCAAAAAGTGCCAAGGACAAAAGCCACCCCTATTCTTTAAGGGCCTAGTTGTTATTTAAAAGAAAAGTATAGTATTATAAGATTTAATGAACAGTCAAACTCATATACAATATCACTTGTATATAAAGCTTATTTATTACTTCAGTGCTCTTAGGGCATATAAATTTAGTGTTTTTTTTTAAATGTTTCTCTACTGAAATAATATTTTAAAATTCAGAGACGACAAACTTGTAGATGATTAATTATTATTTTTTAAAATAACAAATTTAGCAGAAGTCACAAACAGCAATAATGTTTCCAAAGAAAAAATAAAACTTACAAAAATCACTTCATCGTCTCCAAATATATTTTTTTTTAAATTAAATACCATGAGGGTACTGTGATGATACAAAATCTGGCGAGTCTATTATTTTATTGCAATTTTCTTATATGAAATAAAACTAAAATAGTAGAATAAAACCAGCGAAGCTTTTAAAAATATAGCGTATCCATCTAATGATAATAACCAAGAAAAAACTATAAGTATGAATGTGACAAATTAATTAATATAGCTGAAACAACCATAACACTGTAAAATAATATTAAATCATTTATTAGTAAATCAGGACACATTTGTTATTGACCTAATTTTAAAACCTAAAAAAAGTATAACAAGTGCCACTGCTTTAAAAAGCAATTATTATCCCACCACATCATTAATGTCGGACATTTCTCATTAACTGCAATAAATTTGATTGCAGAATTTACAGTATCGACCCTCCCCCTAACGCAACTTTCGATTTTCGACAAGGGCAAATCAGAGCAAATCGCTCCACTTTACGGCTCCGGCGCCTTGAAATCGACACTTAGTTCACCATTGAAGAAAAACCGCAGCACCATTCTCGTACCGCAGAACCACTAACGAGCGGCCGACACGAAAAATCAAGGAGGCACATGTTTCCCACCCCATAAAACAAGTGAACGGCATGATCAGCCTATCACGATCTCGATGCCAGCTTCTTAACAGTTCGCCGCTTATTAACTGCAAGAACTAGTGATCCGAAATAACTCTAGGTCTTCTTCCTCTTGGGCTTAACGGTTCTTCTTCTGTTTAACGCGCATGTCGTGCGGGGTGATTTTGGAGTGAAAGTAGACTCTATGCGTGATATTTCGTAAAAATGTCCGTATCGAAACATTCTGTGGGGTCCTCTGAGACCGATCACTATGATAATGATCAAAGTAAACTAATTTTAGTGAATGATATTAAATGTGAAGATGATACATCTAATGGATTAAATTCTGCATTAAATTGTTTGGATAATGCAGAATCCGCTAATGAAAATGGAAATAATGTTATGAATGAATTTTATCCACAAAATTCATCATTCATATCACATGATTCTAATGATAAATTTCTTACTCAGGATGATACAAATAATAAAGGTACCCCTCTTTCAACTGATAAAATATTCTTTTTTTATTGATTCACTGATGATAATTTATATTTTTCTTCTTTTTAGGGGGTGAAATTTTATCGCGTGTAATATGATATACCTACCTACTATTTGGATTTGTGAAAAAAAAATTAAAATTGAGAGGCTTAAATATCCTTTGGATCAAATTAAATTCCACTGGCTTTGTTAAAAGAGCTTATTTAATATTCGGGAGGGTTAAAAAACCTTTACAAATCTCATCGTATCTAAATAATTTAAAAACGCACAATGGTAAGTGCATATTATAGAAAAAATAGCCACTTTACAAAAAATAAATACATATGTACAGGGATGTCCAAATAAAAGTGAACAGGCCTTATAACTTTTTTATTTTTAAAGATGGGAACAAATGTTAAAAATAAAAGTCTTGGGGACTTTTATGGATCATTGATCGGAATCAGTAAAGCAATTGAGTATCGAATAAAAAAAATATATTATAAAATATCGATTTTCTCGCTTATTTTAAATCGGATGATATAATTTTTATTATATTTTCGGATTCTAGGAGAAGTTCTAGACATATTTTGTATAACTTACCCTACGCGGTTTTTCAATCGTTTTTGAAATGTTTCAAATTAAAAATTATTTCGCATAAATATACTTTAAACCTAACTATCCAGGTTGCGAACGAATTACCTGCTACCTATTTAAATTTCGTCGTAGGTAAGTCAAAGTTTGACAAGACAAAGGTTGACAATAATACTTTATTCACCGTGAATTTATACTTTTCCTTTAATGCAAAATGAGCTATTCTATTAGACAATAAATGTTGATTTGTATTAGTAATTAATATTTGAAAGCAACAACCAGTGATTATAACCAATAATAAATGAACTAACATAAACAGGTAAATGTTAACATTGGCGAATTTTCAACATGTCCGCCATTTAATTCTTTGCACTTTTCATACATTCTTCTGTGCCACTGAAGTGTGTTTATAATACTTTCATATCATTTTCGATCAGATTTCTCACTTCATTTCTCACCTTCTTTTAAATTTCTTCAATATTTTCATAATGATTGCTGTATACGACATTTTTCAAATGACTTCAAAGAAATGTATCTAAAGGTGTGAGGTCTGGGCTATTTGCAGGCCAGTATAACATTCCATATCTACCGATCCATTCGTTATACTCATATTACTCATGGTTTAAAAAATTGTGAACCTCAATTATATTATGGAGATGCGCTCCGTCCTGTTGCCATATAATACGTCGACGTTCTTCAAGTGGCAATTCGTCGAGAATATCTTCGATTTAATTTTCTAAAAAATTAACATAGCGCTGGCCAGTTAATGTTCCCCGAAAAAACAATTTTATTTTGTAATGTCCCACACCAGACATTGACTGTTACGCCCCAGAAAAGCAATATCTTCGCCGGTAAAGGGATTTTCATCCGACCAAACATGAACATTTCGTCTGTTGAACATTCCCGCAGTTGAGAAAGTTGCTTCGTATGTCCAAACGACAGTATGAAATAAATTAGGATCTTGCCGCATGCTTTCGTTAATGTTTGTGACAAAAGTATATCTCCTTTCTTTCTGATCGGCACTACGCTTTTGAACTGGCATAATTTTATATGATCTATACGAGAACTTTTCCTAGAATCCAAAAATATGATAAAAATCATACCATCCAATTTAAAATAAGCTAGAAAATCGATGTTTTATACTATATTTTTTTATTCGATCCTTAATTGCTTTGCTGATAAGATAATATATGACTGATCTATAAAAATCCCCAAAACTTTCAAACTTAACATTTTTTCCCATCTTTAAAAATAAAAAAGTTATAAGGCCTGTGTTCACTTTTATTTGGATATCCGTGTTCACCGACTCGCCAAAAAAGTATCGTGCCCGAAGTATTCAACAATCTTAAAACTTAATAAGTTTTTAATCAGTTTGTAATTTTTATTGGCGCATGTCTTTCACAATAATTTTATGCTACGAACAACAATTACGATTTTTTGTCGTTTAATATAATATGTAGCTGCAAATCAAGACATGTTATTTTCACATCTTAGACACCCTGCAGAATGATCTAATACCTACAATATTAAATTTATGTAGACGTAATTTTGTAGCCTGATCGTCGTAAATCTTTTTGTTTTTTTTTGGTTCACAATCGTATCTGTTAATTTATAGGAAGGATAATCCTATTTGCATAACAGCGTCTTTTAATCTGATAACTACGCAACGAATCGTTAAAATTTTGATGCTAAAAGCTACGAATTTTATTTCGTAAATTTTAATCATTTGAAACATATTTATTCAATTCATATTAATAATTTACAATATATCTTACATATCATTTTAATGACTTTAAAATTGAACAACGCCTGAAAAATTAGTGACGGATATTTCCTTCTCTAGCCCTAATCACAGTTTCTAACCACCGTAGCCGTGGCATACTTTGTATCAACCGTCCGATTGTGTCTGACGCAATATTTTGTTTCATTTTTCAACAAAGGTTTCCCCAATATTTCCTAATTTTAGGGTACATGCGGACCATTTTATAGATATTTGCCAAGGTGGTCCTATAAATGTCCTAGCGGATTTAAATCAGGGCTGCTAACTGGCCATGGTAAACTCATTTCGTTTAAAAATCGGCTTACAACATACCCAACATACATTTTAGATTTCAAGATCAGAAAACCCAACCGTGTCTTTATGATTATTTTTTATTAGGTAGGTGTACAGGGTGTCCGAAAAGTCTTACTAAGGGCAAATATCTTTGCTATTAGTAAAAATAGAGGCACACAATTTTAAGTGTATCTTATTGGTTAATAAATCTACTATTTCGTGTAACTTAATTTTTTCAATCCTCTTGAGGGGCGACGCTAGGGAGTTGAGGTCAAACATTTTAAATGCAACCCTATGCCGTGTGGCACCTCATTTCAAAGGTCTTCAAAAAATAAACATTCTAACGCAATCCCGACGTCCGTATCGCAATTGGTTTTTAAATGGCTATCCTTTAAAAATTAAAAATCGTGAAAAAAAATTATAAATTGAAATAGGTACTTTTATTTTTCCTATTACCTTAAAAGTTGTTCAAAATGTCCACCATAAGCTTCTTCGCAGTAGTAATCGATTCTGGAACTCATTTGTTAGAAAATGTGAGAAGTAAGCTCCAAAATCGACTTTATTACTGAAAAGAAGTTCATGGTGGTCATATTGAACAACTTTTTTTTGATCTAAGTCATCCCACGTAGACTTCAAACCTAAGTACTAACGTACCGTGGGTGTAATAAGAGAAATAAAGGTATTTACGTTCAGAAGTTTGAATTTACGTAAGAAGGTTTAAGATTTAGTACTGGTTTAAATTATGATCGCCTAGTTGATTACTTATGTTTTGACAAGTTTTTGTCCTGCCATTGTTAATAAGTCGTCATAAAAAATTTATGAATTATTCTGATATTTCAGTGATTTGCTTGGTTTCCAAATGATTTTCATCTTGGAACGGGTTGCTGGAATGAGCCTAGTTCTATTATTGTCGAAAGTACGTACTAAAATTGCCCTTTTCTTTATAACTTGCGAAAAATTGAGAAACAAAGTCAGTATGAAACTTAGTTTTTTTTTAATCTTCTGACAGCCCACGAAGACCGAAGTCTAAGTACTATGGACCGTGGGTGTACTGGCGAATCGACTCACACATCCAGAGCTGGAAACATCCGTAGGGATTTCACAAGCCCTTTAAGAGGATGTGTGGGGTGGTACCACCTCGGTCGAGGAAGAATTCCTCTACCATCTTCCGAAGTTATCGTATGATTACATTTGTCAGTTTAAAACTTTTGGTTGTCTAATAAGACCGGACTAGTGTTGGAGAATCTGGCCGTTAAACTTTTACTTTTTTTACCACAGTTTTAATTTTTAAAGGCTTGCCATTTAAAAACGAATTAAGATATGGACCTCGGCTTTACGTTAGTTTATTTTTTAAATACCTTTAAAATGAGGTACCACACGGTATAGGGTTGCATTTAAAATTTTTGACCTCAACTCTGTAGCGTCGCCCCTTAAGGGAGCTGAAAAGGTAGATTTATTAACCAATAATATACACCTAAAATTTGGTGTCTCTATCGTTCCTAATAGCAAAGATATTTGCCCATACAACGACTTTTCGGGCCCCCTGTATAATGGCATGTATAGAAACCTTCTTTCGCTAATATGGACTTATTTCCTATAAAAAGAGAGTATTGCAGCGAATCGAGAAACAAAAGAAATATAAGGCCACAGGCTACAAAGTAACCTGTAAATAGAGATAATCTTGTAGGTACGCCATTCTACAGGATGCCAAAAAAATTGAAGATAAAACGTATGTCTTGATATGCCCCTTTATATTAAACCTAAATAACCTGTTACAATTTGTAGCAAGAAATTATTGTGAAAAGACAGGACTATGCATTAATAAAAATTTGAATCAGATCCAACAACCCATTCATATGTTAACTGTTGCAGATTTCGGGCTTGTCACTTTTTATTGGTAAGGGTTTATCATAAAATCGCCTCGGGAATGCACCGTCTAGACTAGAAAAAAGTAGTTTTAGCTGTTTCTAGTTGAACAGTAGTGCATCTTTGCAATATTACTAGATATTAGTAATGTTGCAGATACACTTTTAGAAGGGTACTGTTAAATAATTACTTGATAAAATTATAGCACATTCTGTTCTTTTGTCGACAGTAATCGATAGATACGCAACACAAAATTCTTAGTTCTCGCACGATATTCAAAAAGTTTTAAACTTCTTATATTCCAATTATCACAGCACAGATAATCATTTTAAACAGAATAATAATAGGCATCGGAACAAATAAAAAATATTTAAGTCCACTCCCCTTCCCTTAAAAAGCCATATTAGTATATTATTCACGGGCGGTAATGACATTAACTATTTACAAGGATGAAATTTGCTATAGTCCTCGTCAGCTATAAGTCATATTCGTATAAAAACCAATTTTTTTTTTGATATATCGACTGTCCAAGATATCGCCCAGATATCGCCCAATACTTGTATAAAGTTATTGTTTAAATTTATTGCAAACAGTGTATTTAAATTAGCTTACACCATTTTCAGGCCTTTTGAACTTGCAAGGAAAACTAGATTAATACAATAGTCCAAAAAGTAGTAAAGTGGTCAGGATTTTGTTTTTATTTTCAGCAGAACTTTTTATGAAGAGTAACTTTTTTTCGTAACCCTAATAATAAGAAAGTTTTTTAATTGTAGAGAAGTTTCATAAGTACACTGTATCATAATTTCTGAGATCCTCGATTAATTTACTAACTTTAAATAACCCTTTAAAAATATCAATATGTGTATTGGTACTTTTTTACCCGTTAACCTTTCTAACAGATAAGTAAAGTTTTTAAAGTAAGCCTCAGGCATATAACTTGACATAAAAATTGTACCAACTGTTTTTAACATAAATATGTAGCGTCATTCAGAGTAATTAGCTGGTCTCCTGCATAAGATAGAAAAATGTGTATCATATCCAGATGTGTTATGATACTATAGGCGCAACCGTCTTACTGCTAAAAACTGCACCTAAAACAAACACCCATCAAGATATATTCTTACCGTTTTTAAACTAATATTATTTCTTTTTCCGGTTTAACATTTGCGTAGTTTTCCGTGTTCAGAGGATTGAAACGTAAAATCTAAGACATTGTTAGATAAACATATTATACGTAAGCGTCCCGAAATACATGAAGAAATACACAGAAAATTATACAAGTGTAAAGCTGACGGGTTGTATCCCTCTAAAAAAAGCAAAATAACGACTAGGTTTTAAAAATGGTTTATGCATGCGAAGAGGCACGTATGAATTATTTACTTTTTTTTCATTTTGCCACCAAAGAAGTTATGTTTGCAACATTATTCTACCGGCAGGAAACTTCATAGAGATTGATAAGCGGAGATTCTGAAAGCGCATTTTAAAATAGTTCCAACAGATATCCCGATTTAATTTTCATAAAAACGCTGAGGTAGTAGCTTAGTCAAGATAAAAACATTTTTCATAAGAGATATGAATGAAGTCTTCTTGTCAGGGGTATTATAAATATGCAAAAATTGAGAATCAATTCTCTAACCACCTGAAAATTCCTTATACAATAAGGATTTCTACAAATAATGGTAAAACAGCTAAGTATTCTCCGGGCTATATGCCGCATTTTCTTCTAACACAGTTAGATAAGAAAATACTAATGTTTCGAATGCAAAAAACTACCAGGAAGAAGGAAGCTTTTTCTTTACATTCATTCTTTTCATTTACATTCTAACTAAAGAAAAAGCTTCCTTATTCCTGGTAGTTTCTTGCATTCGAAACATTAGTATTTTCTTATCTAACTGTGTTAGAAGAAAATACGGCAAATTTTGGCATGTAGTTCAGCGCTCGGAGGGGCATATAGCCGGGAGAATAGCTGTTTTACCATTATTTGTTGAAATCCTTATTGTATAAGGAATTTTCAGGTGGTTAGAGAATTGATTCTCAATTTTTGAATATTTTTCATAATTTTAGTTTTCCGCGAAAATCGAAATTAAAAGGGGGCATAAATTTAACAATGGTTACAAATTTATAATACAGTGGAACTTCTCAACAGTGGACCCTAAAGGAGAAAAAAATGTCCGTTGTGTAGAGGCGTTGTCGAACGCTCGAAAAAAAAAACAAGGCGATAAGGGAGTTTCTAAATATGTAGAAATAAAAATAAATAGTTTTATTTTATTTAATTTTCATTTTAATGATAGGTGTATGGTGCAAATTATTATATATACCTATGTAGGTACTCTTGTTATATGTGATAAAAAGGAGTTACTAGGAATTTCTTCAAAAATGTCAACCCACATGTCAATTTCGAGGCTAGCGAGGTCCAAATATCAAATCTTTTCTAACCAAAGTTAAGGTGGATGGGGGAGGGGGGGCAGGGGGTGGGGTGGATAAAGAGAATAAAAGGAGCGGCTGATAGTTTCTCCAGACATGTTAATTAATGTATCATTTTCGATGGTATCGAGGTCAGAAAATGTAATTTTGTTTAACGGATGCTAAAAATATTTTAACGGGGAGGGGGATAAGAAGATGCGGCTGAGAATTTCCCCAAAAATGTTAACTAAAAGGTATATCATTTTCAGGGTTACTAAGGTCAGAAAATCTAATTTTGTCTAACGGATGTTAAAAAAAGTAACCGGGAGGGGGGGGGGGGGATTGAAAGGAGCAATTGGCAATTTCTCCAAAAATGTTAACTAACACGCCATTTTCGGGGTTATTGAGGTCAAAAAATTAATTTTGTGTAACCAGAACCAAATCGATTTCTAGTTATTGGTGCAATTATATCCAGTTTATCTCAAACAAAAATTATTTACGATAGAAACACTAGTTATTGCACAATATAAATGTAGGTATCTGGATGTTTCCTATTAACGTGAGATCTCAAGTTAGAGAATTCACAGAAATCCAATTTACATTCCCCACACAAGGTGCCATTTTAGATTCTCATCCTCAGCACTTCTTGTGGATTAAAGACGTCTCTCTAATAGAACAGTACCTACTACCGCATACACAAATGTAGGTATTTTACAAATAACACAAAGCACCTAAACAAAACTAAACAGTATCTTTGGTACCTCTTTACTAAAGTTTCTGAACAATTTAAAATAAAAATTATGTTGTTATGTTGGCAATTAATTTTGACACATCGACATCGACAAGAAAAACGGGTATTTTTTCGCGAGATCCCGTTCACCAACCGTGAACGGCCGGGAACTAGAAGTCACGTGATATCTGCATTGATATATTCAGTGATATACACGTGATACGCTGTTCAAGGTAGATCAACGGGATCTCGCGAAAATACACTCAAAGGAAAACACAAGCTAGAGCGCATACCCGCAGTTTTAAATAGATAGACGGGTTGGATGCTGTAGGTGCGTTGCCAAATTGTTGTGGGTCGTAAGTAGAAGGTTTTAATATTTCATAAGTACAGTTACAATTATTATTATTATTATTATCAGTAATTACCTAAATATCTTAAAATGAAATTAGGTAAGCTTATATTAAATGTATAAACGTATCGCGGTCAGATTTAAATTAGTGAGTCAGAATTTGCGATAATTCGACACACGGCGCGGCGCGGCGGCGTTTACAGCCACGCACCCCAAAAGCGATAATATTGGTGGGCCGTCGACAAATTGGGTCTCTTTTTTACTTCCTCAAGCGCGTATGTTTGTTTCTCTCTTAGCTTTAATGCATTTTATGTAGCCCATATACACCTATGAGGTCAATGTAAAATACGGCATGTCCGGAGCAAGCTTGGCTTGATCACCGTTCTATACGGTGGCTTTATTCTTTCTTGGGGAGTTTTCGCATGGACCTTGCACTTTTTTGAATTAAAAGATTATTTTTCGGTTTTAAAAAATAGAAAAATAAATTAGGCAAATCATTGAAAATTGTAGGTGGGTCATTGACCAAATGACCTTATGTACCTACATAAAAAATGTTGGGTGACCTAAAAAATGCCCGTTTAGTAGAAGGATCCGTTGTTCATAATTAAAGTTTCAGTATTTATAAGTGGAATTTTTTACTTAATCACTGTAAATGGGTTACGAGGAAATGTCAGATTATGATAATGATAATGCGGAAACGCAACAATCTGTAAGAAAGTCCACTAGAAAAATGAAAGAATGGCGTCTTCAGATGCAAAAGAAAAGTAACGTTTTAATACATTCGTGTTTGAAGCTCATAGTGAACTTCAGCAAAAGTACTAGAATTTCCTAAATTGATGTATGTAAAAAATGTACGTATACAAACTATTTAAATTTTATTAAATAGTAGAAAATAACTGGAAACAATTTTTAAGTTAAATTTTTGACTTGGGCTATTTTTTAATGAATTTTGCTCAAAGTTAGCAAATATTATCTTGTCAATTAAAACTAATTAAAATAAAGGTTTTTTTGGGCATTTTATCAAATTTCAAAAATATTTGATATACTGATTATCATGTTTTTTATCATATTCCTATTAAATAAAAAAAAAACTTCTCTATTATAATATCAACTAATTATGAGAAGATGCATAAATTCTCACAAATGTTAAAATACATAAATACATACCTAATAAAGATTCTCCTTGAGTTCGCAGCTTAAAACCGGATTTACAAAAAAAATAATTAAAAGGTCTTGTGTTAAAGGTAAAGTTAGTATAGTGTGCTAATAGTCGTTCTTTCTTGCAGTTTACTTTTAAAATTCCTGATTTCCTATTGTATTTTCGAACGAATAAAACCGTCGTTAAGCTATAAATATCCAGATTTACAAATTCGCCGTAATAAAATTCTTTCTTTACGTTTTTCCAGAAATCCAAGTGAAAAACAATAGCAACGTGAACGGAGCGCAAACTTTGGATCTAATTAAAGACCAGCAAATATCCAAAAAATCGGTTGGGGTCCAGTCGCGATCCATTGGCGTGGGTACGCATAGTGACAACTTAGAAGAAAAGCCCACATGCAGTAAAAACTCGAGTAAATTCGTTGACAACGACACTGCAATTAGAAGAAAGTCGTTGGTGCCAATGAGCAGTATGGAGGAGGAGAATTTAAGGGAAAGGTTGTACCTGGCCCAAATGCGGCTATGCATTGAAATTGTGAATCGCGAGCAGAAGTACACCAGAGAAGGCTTTAGGCGATTATTTCAGTCAAAGGTAAGGAGTAATTTTTAATATATAGCCCACACATATTAAATTAAAAATAAGACATAATTATTAGTATTAATTGTTGAAAAATTTACATTTTTCCCAACACCTGTTTAGTCTAAAATGATAAATAAACAGTACTTTAATTTTAAAAATAGAGAGTAGACAGACACTGTTGAAATACTTGATTTGAATTAAATTCGATTTAAAGATATAAAACACGTCGATTTAGATATCGAACGAAAAGTTTACAAGGGCATACACCACTTGCGCGCCCGGTCAGAAATTTTTAAGGGTACGCTAAATTCCATGGGACAGTAGTGCGCTCATTGATCGTAGGCGTATGGGCCACTTGCGCGCCTCACTAGGTTAACCAGTAACCCTTTGTAAAGGGCAACAAACATTCGAAAACAATCAAATTTGGCCGAATTCGTTTCCTCTGGAAATGTACCTTAATTTTCCCCAAGGAGATATCGCCCGGCGCCGCAATTAATGAATAATAAAACACATGCTATTAACAGTAAAATCAGATTTATATCTTATCATATTGATGACAAACACTATTTATAAAATTAAAGCTACTGATACAATTATTTTTATATAAACTAATTAAATTAGGTATATGATCATGATGTTTCTTATAGTTAGCGTTTTTACAAGAAACGGGCAAGTGAACACTGTTGATTTTAACTGTGGTATTTAACTGAACATCCTTCAAAACATATATGAACCTAGAAATGTCTAGGTGCGCAACATAAAAACTTGCATTAAATGTGCTATGAAAAGATTCACACGCGTTTGTGGTCCGTTCAGTGCTACTAGTACAAGAAGCCCAGATATTTGGTGAAAAAGTTGAATTGTCAGAAATATAGTATCTACTAAGTAATCCGCATATTTTATAACGTTTTCATTTTGGGGAATTAGAGAATACAAGTCTTCAACAAAACACTCTCCCACATTATTGCTATCTAAAATCAATAGTCCGAATGTCCATTTAAGCCACCGACCTATCTGATATTCTTTATTTCTGTATTCACTTACTAATCCTAAACTTTGTACTTTCCTAAACCACGCCTGTGTTAAATGAAATCTACATCCTATACCTAATACAAATTTGTGGCCATACCTTCTTAATACTAACATGAATTGATGTTTCAAAATCAAAAACAATTTCATTTGGATTTAAACTCAAATTGATGTTGCTACAATAATTACGAAGTAATTCCAATACATTAGTGTAAACTTCTGAATTTTTATTTGGCAAAATAATGAAAAACTAAAGGGATATAATGCCCATTTTCGACTGTATGAATAGTAAATAACTGCATAAAATATTTAGGACAAAAATCAAATGTACCATCGACATAAATTTTTGGGCGACTACACAAGTAAAATTAGTTTGACATGAAAATAAAATTATATGTAAACTGGAACTATTATTATAGTTAATAAAAGGTTTTCGCCCTTACTAGTATGGCTTTCATATGAGTCCAATGCGCTGTGGATATCTTCCAGTGATCGTGGTAATGAAGGCAGTATACTTCTTCTCGACCGGACACTTTTTTTGATGTTATCAATTTCTTTTTTTGTTAAGTTATTCAAGACATATAATGCCTCATTGATGCCCACATTAATAATAATTTTTGATGTTCGTAGAGATATGTCTTCGGTCGCTCTTCTTTTGACTCCATTTTGTAGCTTCTTCACTTGCAAATTTTCAATGCAAGGAAGGTTATGCTGATCATTTACTTGAAGTAGAACCTCTTCTATCTTATCCACGGATATAGATGATTTACATGTTTTAACTGTGCATCTATAAGAGACGCCACATGTTGTTTCTTTCTTTACGAAACGTATACTTTTCGATCACAATCAGTTTCTTGCCACGCGCACATAACATAGTTTCCATTTTGAAAAACCCACTAATTCACGATGCTTGCAAGACCTTAATGAAAATGTCTGAAAGTCGTCAAAATTTCTAGACTATATATATATGCATAATACAAAAATTGAAAGGTAGGACCTAACCGATTACGAAATTCCAAATAATTATAATCCTTTAATGCCGTTATTGCTTGCCGCGCAACTGGTCCATAAAACTTTTCATCCGTCAGACTATTGGCAGGTAAAAACTGACCACGAGTGCTAGTGACCAACAACCGTTTAAAAGTAATACATAATATTGTGTAACATTTCATCCCCTCACTCAAAGATACCGCTTTGAAATTTCAAAACACACCTTGCGATGCATCATTTTAACGTCTGTAAATATCCAAATCTTACCACGTTTAAAAAGTTGAATTCAACTAATTTTTCACTGAGTTAAGGTTGTCACTCACTTATCAAAATAAATAAGTGATAAAGGAGTGACAACCCCTACGGTCAAAATTTAAATATGAAAGCAGGAATTGTCAATAATATGATAATTTCAGAAAATTTACTTTTTAGTGTTCAAATAGTGCTCCATTATTGGCGACACAATAATACAACCTATTTTTGAACTCTTCGCGGGCGTTATAAAATGTGTCCGCAGTAATCCGCCTATATCTTTAGCATTCTTGGGCAGAGTTCTGAAAACTACCTCTGTTATGTGACTCCAGAGGAATCAAGAGGTGTCATATCTGAAAATCTCGCCAGTCATTCTAGAGCACCTCTTCTCATTTTCCAGGAAATTTGGAGACAAACTGAAAAACAAACAAAAATAATTAAAACTTCTACCTATATCCTGTACCTCGAAAATCTTCTTTGGGTTTCCGGTGACCGAGTTGATACGGCGATCGCTTTGCAGTCGAGGGATCGTGGGTTCCATCCCACGTCGGCTATGGATATTTTTTGATCTTTAGTATGAATGCAGTGTGTGTAGTGTGTATGATATTTTTTGATCTTTAGTAAGAATGCGAAATAAATCGACGTCAAAACCGTCCTGTTTGTGCCGGTTAAGGTCACGGTATTGGTGGTGTTAAGGACTCATGCTATTTTTCAGCATTTCTTAACAAAAATGAAAAGATCGTGTATGACTTAGGTGACACACAGGAAATCATTCTCGTATATTTAATTGGATACAAATTCACACAATGGCACACTCTATTCCATCTTGCACAATACAAATTCGGTTTCTTTCAATGACTAGTTTATCATTGTTAACCAGTAGGTTATAAGATTGCTTAAAATATAAGGTTTCATTGGTTTTTAATAGGTCGTTTAAATATATCAATTATTTGATGCAGTAATACCCTATTCTAAATTCAATACAAAATATATCATTTGTTTCCGTAAATATTTATTTTTAAGAATATACATCTTATTTAATCAAAATACTTATTATTGTTGCAACGCTTTTTAGATTTGTTTTACTTACATACCATAACAAACTGAAACGAGTTGCTCCAGTCCCCAGAATTGCAAAAGATCTGTTATTTTTCGGCGTACATTTAACGCAATAAACCATCAGGCTACAAGCTTAAACGACTATTCAAAGAACAAATACCAACAGCACAATTTTAACATATCCAAAGTGTGTCCGCGAGCAACAGAGGTAATATTTCAGCCAACAATAGAACCCATTGAATTAATATTTGATATTATTTCTCTAATATCTTATATGTTTTAATGGAGTGTCTACTTTAAGTACCATGGAATAAGGATTATTCACTTAATTTTTAGATTCTCCATTTAAACTGTAGTTCTTGTTCGTTTAATAAAATATATTGTAATTTGGATCACGCCGCCTACAAATAGCTATTTTTCGCCAAATTATATTTAAGCATTCTCATCAAATAGTTAACATATTTGGCTCTAACAATTCTACACTCTAAGGAATAATAGAAATTTATTGGTCTCCAATAATATTTTGGTCATTGAGAAAATGGTAATATAGTTTCCAAAGAAGTAGGAATACTTTTGAACTCCAATAATAAGTCTAAATTTAAAGAATTTTGTTTTTGGATTATGTTGGGAAAACCCAACCGTTCATTCAATTTCTATAATCTATTTTTATTTCCAAATAGATATCAATAATCAAGCAGGTATCAAATCCCCCACAAAATACATACGCTCAAACTTGTCTTTCTTGGAAATTTAACTCGCTTAAAATACGCAGTCATCGGCAAAATACAAAGACTATTTCAGCTGAAATATCAAATAAATCTTTCCTTTAATTTAGTTCTTCTAAAACACCGGCACGTTGTCGGCTAAACTTCAAAGGTTTAGTTTCCTTTGAAGATTTTTAACCTCTTAGTTTTAGTACTCTGACTTTCTACCGGTACAGTTTCTGGGAAATGTAAAGATGGCCGGTGACTGCGACTGCAAATACCAACCCCTTCACCAATAAGGCAATATCTGCCTAAATATGATGCGTCAACGTCATCGCGAAGTGATCGGCAATAGGCCGAGTCCGGTCACACCCATCTCAAAAGGGTGGTTCATTTCAGTTTAACTTAGTTCACGGCGAGGGAACAGTATCACGTCACCTACTACCACAAAGAAGACTGTTGCGTCCCTTGACGCAACAGAATTGCAAAGGTCTTGTAGACCAAAGGTCTAGCGGACTAAAACTAAGTAGAAAAGTCCCTTTCTTTCTCTGAGGCATAGTCCTATAAACTTCAATAAGTGACACAAATTAGGTGTACCAGTATGGGAAAAGTCCCAGTGTTTCTCTTAGGTATGGTCCTATAAATCAATAACATCTCGTAACACCAGAATATGACTAATTTATATGTTACCTGTCAAAACCAATAGTGTATAAAATACCCATATTTAAAAGTAATAAATATACAAAATTGTTTAGTGAAGTTAACGTCTTTTAATGTAAAAAAGTCGCGGCTGCAGGAGATCGCGCATTTGGATGACGACTGAACCAGTCACCTATGGAAAAATTTTACAGTAAGTGGAGGTAAGGTTTAAAACTAGAGCCGTACCCTTCCAGATTATTTGAATAATATTTTGTTGAGACAATATTAAGTTTATATAACTAATGTGACAGTGGTCAAAAATAATACTATTATTGAAAATAGCATAGCAGTTTTTTCTGTGTACTTTAAAGAGCAGATGTAGTTGAACCGCATCAGAATACTCTTTATTTTTTGTTAAATTACAGGCCATTTGTCTATTTGCTAAGAGTATTTAGAAAAAAACGTCATTAAGTAAAACATCGTTTTAGTTTTTTTTTTCCTAATGGCAGAAGGGCATGTAGCTGACTATTTAGAAATCAAGGGTACTTTTCTACCTGCCCTTCAAGTGTGCAAACTGGGGGAGGAGGGCGTTAGTGTACTTGATGGCCGGTATTAATGAGGCAATATATGACCCACGACGGACGAGAGAAAGAAAATATTTTTTATATACCGTCCATAATCACACATTTTTATGTATATTTACTAGCCGCCATGTATATTAATGTATAGGTTTGATAAAACAAATAGTGTATTTAATTTAAAAATAAATGAAAGTTGATTTAAATGCAATAATGAAAACGCTTATAAAATTTATTACTGGAAAAATAAATCATTTTGACCATTGTTTGTTTAAAATTCTTATGAAAGCGCTCATATTAAAATCGGAAATCGTTAATTACAGAAATGGTTTTACTTAGACTTACGAGTAATTCCTCAAATGTGTTTTTTATTTATTCGTTCAAGTATTAGGGTTAATGACCAATTATAATTATGTAAACAAATGTTTAAAATGTAATTATCTATAGAAAATAAGCAAAAACCACCCACAGGTTAATGGAATTTTGTAATTTGTAAAAATAATATATTATCAGCATTGTATTAAAACACAGGTTTATATCTGTTTCTATCTGTTATAGTTACAATAATTTAGTAATTTTACTAAATGCAATTTGTTTTATCACCTACTTTGTTAGGCAGTGTTTCACCACAATACCAAAATGAATAAAGCCGAGAAATACTCAAAGATTGCACCTCCGACCACTTCGTTACAAGACTTACAAGTCGGATGCGATAAAATGACACCACGCAAGCTATGTTAAATCTTGTTAAAAAATCGTAAAGTATGTAGAGGTGTTTGTTTTCACTTGTTTGTTATTTACATTGGCGTAACAAAGGGGGCCCAGCCATGGGCGCCGGACGAAATTTTAAACTTGTATAGGTATCTCTGTTGCTACTTACGGGGCCCATGCAGGCCAAGTTCAGGATTTTTGATAGTGAGCCTACTAGGAATGTTTTGGTAAAGAAAAAATATTTTGTAATTTGCGGAAAAAAGTTGAAATTTTGCTCTGACCCCCCTCCTCGGAAAAAAGTGAACACGTTTATTTATTTTATTTAATATTTTTCTAAAGAAATGTTACATCATTTTGTCGACAATTTTTAAATTTTAAGAGAAGAAAATGTGTTACTAGAAAGTTGTAGTCATTTGGATTTTGTTTTTAATTATATTTTAAGTTTAAAGAATTCAAATGACTGTAACTTTCTACTCACACATTTTTTTCTCTTAATATTTAGAAAAAACAATAAATAATATACCTAAACGTGTTCATTTTTTTCCAGGGGGGGGGGGGGCAAGGCAAAATTTTAACTTTTTTCCGCAAATTACAAAATGACACAAAGCCTGCATTTTGTTATATTACGAGTACATATTAAGTAGTATTGATCTATTATGCTTGTGGTATAATTCATTTCAAACACCTTACATAGACGGCAAATGTTAGTTTTTGTTTATAATATTTTGTAGAACAGGTAGGAATGGTTACTGCTTATGTTAAAATATTTATTTTTATAAAATTTGCTATTGAAATCCTTTTTGTACAAGGCTTTGGGGGGGGGGGGGGGTGCTGGACTGACCGACAGACGGACGGACCGACTGGACGAAATCATAAATATTCCGAGTTTTGCTACGGAATCCAAAAAATGTAAGCATAATTGCCACACTTGCGAAGCCTGGTAAAAGGGCTCTCTTTCGGCAAGTTTAGTTCATCTAGAAACAAAATTTAGTTTTCTGCTACGCATCTGAATACGTTTACAGATAAACTAATAGCAACTTTGACTATTTTTTGCGTCCATGCATTTTAATACATCATAACATTATATCTTCTGCTACCAAATAATGATGACGTTAACGCCGAAGCAGTTATTATTACTTTGTTAAACAATGGTAATCAAGTCAAGGACCTATTGTATCTCCTTAAATCGAATATAATTTGGATGTTAGGCGTTAATGCCTGTCATTACCATATAATACGTAAAAATATATAGAACTTGTTTAATACTTAGTATGCAGGAATGTCACTTTCTAACGAAGATCAACATAATGTTAGATTTAACTACCTAAAAACGATCGGTTATGAAACATATACTTTAAAATATTGAAATTTAAATTTAAGTAGTAATATCCTGAACCTGTTTGTTAATAGGGATATTTAGTTCCAAAATATTCATATCAGGATTTGTTTTAATCCAATATATAATATGAAAAGCCTGTCAACTAAAATATAAAGGTAACTCCTATGAGAGTACATGAAAAAAATTTACATACCACCAGATATACAAGAAATAGTCAGGAGGTTTAACACTGAGAGCGCAAGTCTTAATGTTCGCGTTTTAGATAAACAAATGGCAGTAGATAAAAGAAACGGCACGCAGGATTTCGAGGTGTACCGATCCATCGGTAAATCTATTGATTTCGTTTATAATCTACCGAACTGCCGATTTAATTATAGCGATAAGTGAGAAATGCAGTTTATTGATTAATTTTAACTTGGAAGTTTTATATATTAAAAATGCAAAGATACTAATTATTTGCTAGTGCGATAAAAGAGAAAGGGACCAGAAAATGTATTTTTTCTATATATTTATATTATATAGATAAATTTGCACTTGTACTGTCGAAGAAATTCGACATTTATTTTATAGTATGTTAGCAGCCAAAAGTATTGGAGCAACATACGAAAGTAGTTTGGCGCGAGCCGCTACATCTTACCCGTCAAAAAAGCAAAAAGTGTTTTAATTTTAAAATAAAATAATAAAAATTAATTTGTTTAATTTGGTCATCTCGGTAAGGCAGGGTAAAGTCTAGTCTACGCCTAATATATATCGACATAAATCAATGTATTCAGTAACATTTAAAGAAGTTTTTTTTCTTTTTAATGAACAGGCGGTAAAACTTAAAAGGTCTAAAACGCTCGAGTGTTACGCCTGACCATCCACATATTGATGATCACAATAACCTATTAAAAAAAAGATCCGCTCTTTCAAAAATAACATTTACATTATTTTAATTTGCAAATTCATTAAACCCAATTAGCAATCTTAATGTAGTCATCTTCAAAAAGTGTAATTTTCTATCTTTATTTTAAATTTCGGGGGAGGACAAGCTACATTATTTTAATTTGCAAGTTCAGTAAACCCAATTTTATTATAATCAACTTAAAAGAACGCAGCAGTAGTAGTAGTAGCAGTAGTAGTATTAGTAGCTGAAGCTAAACTATGATCATGTATCTGTGTACGAGTATATCAACGGCAAAAAAACTCAAATGCCATAATGGTAGAGATAGACAAAACACCAGCAGAACTAATGTTATTGCATCATATGTATAGAAAAGGTGAAAAGTCGGTATGTTTAATTTATAAAAAAAAAACAATACCTTGCTTGAGGTTACATATTAAGTTATCATAATTATTAGGAATTATCTCCAAAACAGAAAAATGCAGATATTATGTATGTAATCTTTTAATTTCTTCTCCCATGGCAAAAATGCATGTCACGATATTCAGTATTTGAATATTCTGGAGTCACTTCATATCATATGTAACATGTAAATTGAGATAAATTTAAAAATTAGAATTCGGATTTCAATTTTGTATTTAGGCATTATTTTGGATTATAAACAAGTCTATTTAATAAATATTTTTTCTAAAATAATAAATAATGGTACTTCTCTCTTAAAGCACTTTAATGTTCTCTCTATTACAACCCTGTACATTGATTTAAAATTTTTATATGGATAACTCATTCTTTTGACAAACAGAATTTCTTATAAATACAGGTTATGAAGACAGATACATTATTGCTGTGGAAATATGCTAAAAATTAATAAAAAAAACCTTGTTACGTTTAATAAGTCGTAACTCCGTAATAATGGGCAAACAAAAGCTTTTTTAGTCGTTTTAAAAAAAATCATGTTTAGACTTAGGTCCCTAATTTTCTATTAGTTTCTATTTTTTTATTTTTAGGTATTGTTTTTATTTCTGTAGGAAATATTTATTTCAGAAAATAATTTCAAAAATAACTTTACTAGACACTAAATTCTTAAATCTCACCTGCTGCACCTCTTACTGGACATGAGCCACGACCTTTTAGTGTTCCGTATCTCTTATCGTAATTACTACCTGCAGTCATCATGGCCACAGACAATGAGCAATAAGAAGGGTCTTTAAATTCAGTGCCCATTCTACACTGAATACGTGTGTAATCAAAATTATTAATTATATCGAAGAAGAGACTGGACTGGAAACTTTGGTCAGATAAAATATTGGAGAGTTTTTGCCTGAATTGCATCGTTAAAATAAAACAGATAAATTGCCTGTAAAATTCTTAATTATTATTTAGATTAAAAGTGTGTAAAAGATTATTTAATATTTAATTTTTTCTCTGGTATACTAGCATCTGATGGACAATTGCAGAAACGAGCTTGTTTGTAGGCTATAACTAAAAATAATGCCTTTCTTAATTAATTATTGCAGAGAGATTACTGTGTACGTAAATCTTCAAGATTTTTTTTTGCGAACTTGGTATGAACCTTGTATTGGAAAATAAGATTTGTAAATAGAGGTTGCCTTCCTAATTTACCGGATGTTACTTTATTCTATAACTTAGTAAAGTGTGAATCGGACCTAGCAATGATCTGTTTCCGTTCGACATACTTAGGTCACAAGGATATATAAATAACCAGAAGGATATCTCTCCAGCGGCACCTTTGTTCTAAGCCTCTATCACTGAGGGACCTTAAATCTGTGTTAAAGCAAAATTTTATGATTTCGCCATAGGCGTACCTACCTAGGAAATAATATGTTGTAATGTTGAATTTGCAAAAAATATGATTTTAGTTAACAATGTGTCTTAGGTAGCGCGCAGTGCCTAAAAGTATACGGAGTATCTTTATCCCACGGAATTTAGACGTATTTCACAAAATTGCTCTTTTCACAGAGAAGTTGTTTACTTGCAGTTATATGGGGAATGAGGAAAAATAAGAACTGTGATTTTTAGAGATTAAATTCACAATAGCGGATGGATTGAAAAGTGCAGGAAATAAAGTGCACTTTTTAATTTTATTTTATATTATGCAGGAGTCAGCAATGATAAGATTTTTAAAATAGAAAAATTAGTTGAAGTTAGGTCAATATAACAGGTGTTAAGATAATAAAATAATTTTATTGGTGTTTCTAAATCAACATCTTACTATTTTCTAAAGTCCTAAAATTTATATTTATAAATTTAGGAGCATAAAATAACGTTACTCTACCATACCTAATCAAATACTGGTGCGGAAAACTTTTGCAAGAATGAACAAAGCAGCTATCTTTACAAATATTTATAAAATGAGCAATAACATCATTTTTTAAAACAATGTGTTTAAAATTCCTTTGAAATATTATTCCTAAAAAGGATATATAATTTACAAAATCGTTAAGGGTATCTTTAAGTTACCAAATGTATCTAAATTAACATTTTGATACGCTCTGTAATATCAAAATAACGAGGTTTGGTACAAGTTTTGGTGAGCTTTCGATGCTCTTCACGTATTCACTTCACTCATTTATGCATATGTCAACATTTTTTAATAAGATGGCCCGCAAAGTCCCGTAAAAATTTGCTTTTAGTGAGCTATTCTTTGGAAAATCGTCGTCTTTTAGTGGATCTGATAATTTTAATAGAACGTTATCCGCATCAGTTTTACAATTTTCATTAACAGAATTGAAAATTCTAACACAAAATAATTTTTAAATGTTACTTTGAACTATATTGGCGTAGGATTTTTGCAGTTTGCATTTGGTTGCCTAACGGATCCAAAAAAGATCTTTAAGCAATCTTGATTAAGGCGTCTGGTGAACAAAAAGGAAACATTTTTTGACTTCAGTTGGCGCCAAGTCGCCAACTCTATTTTATCGGTACACATGTTGGCCATAGCGTTGGCTCCAGTTTGTGGTGCCGGCATGACCTTGTGCCGAAATTTCTACGCTAAAATATTCTAACGCTAAAATGTATTTACGATAAATTGTTGCAACATTTAAATGGCCTTTACATGGCCACACGTAATTTATTATCTACAAGAATTCTACAGGAGAGTGTACTAATTAATAAAGTACACTTGTCTTGGTTTTATCGCACATTCTATTTTAATTGTTTTTAAACCACTAATCTTCTTCTTATTCTTCTTTATTGAGGACATTGGCCTGTTACTAACAACATTATGCGCCATTCTTTCGATCAGGCGCGGCCGGTACATAGGGGCTCTGGGGCGCGAGACTCCCCCGACAATACTCCAAAATAATAAAAACGGTAATAAACAATATTTATATATTTTAAACAGATCCATACCGATTTTTCCATAACATATTCTAAATATTTGTACGAATTTTAATTTATTTTAAAAACAATACAGGGGTTTTGCGCTTATCCGCTAATTGAGGTTTCTTTCGATCCCGCCGCCCGACCGCGACCGTTGCAAGCATCGAAGCTAGAATTTCTTGAGCGACATAATTCACCTTCGTTGACGGTCGTTCGGTTTTATTCGGGTTAATGCGATACTTCATAAACGGGATTTTAGCACGCGAAAAGGCGCTCGGCCGGTAAGCCCAGCAGTCCATTGCTTTATTCCGAGATCAGCTACAGACGTCTCTTTTTAGCCAGATTTGGATCGTTTGAATGGCGGCTGTCGGCTATAGTTTCCGGCGCTTCACTTTTGTTGAGTATTTCTAAATGGTGTTGGAGTAAAAAACGAGTACGCTCTTATTAGTCGGAGGTCAGAGCGTACCACAAAAATTTTAGTTATATACTTTAAAAGAAATAAATGCTTTTAACCAAAAAATCACTGGTAAATAAATATTTTTGAAATAGCTCGTTTTAGTACGTATTTGGCTCGTTTTTTCCACATCTGCCTTAAAGAAGTCGATGCTTGTAGCAAAACTGTCCGCGGTGTTGTGGGCGATTTCACGATTTGAGTTTATATTCGTTTCGCGACATTTTTTGATGTTTCACTGTGTGGAAAATGGCAAATTGCGTGGAAAATGCCAGTTTCGGCACGGCATATGCATTGTTGAACTTGCTTTATTGGACAGAGATAATATCGCCTCTCGATTAAATTCCGGGAACCATCAAAGTATCGACGAACACAACAAACAAGTGGAAAGAAATAGATATGTTCCAGTAATCGCATGTGTGGTAATTAAAGACTAACATCCAAAAGCCCTCTTTTATTTTATATATATTTTTGGCCAAATATCGAATGCGATTTATTAAAAATTATCTATAGCCACCCCTATGCTCTAGGCCGCGCGCCGCCACTGCTTGCGTTGCAACTGTCCGACTTTTATGCTATTGTTTGTGGGGTCTCTTCCTGTAAGTCTGGAATTATTAGATCTTCAAGCCGATGGCAATTTTGATAGCCTGTTGCCGGTTATTCTGTTGTTGTGTCCTCTCCATGCCCTTCTTCTACTGCTTATCCAGCTCAATACATCCTGGATTTCACACTTTGCCGAATTTCGGTGTTTGCTTTTCGGGCGTGTAAAGTGTCCCTGCATATTATTGATTTTAATATTCTCAGTTTAGATCGCATCAGAAAGCGCAGTAGTTTCCGCTTTGATTTTCCCTGCACGTTATTGGCTTAACAAATGCTAATAAAAATATGTAATATAATTTTCATTAACTAATCTTGTTCTATTGGATAATTTATGTGTTCTTTTAATACGACTCTATCCCGTTCATTTTCTCAAATGCTGTGACTTTGGAGTGGTTTACTTTAAATAGTAGCTTATGGATGGAAATTAAGACTAAGTAGCAATACAAAATCACCATGCTACTTCATGAAGCACCATGTGTGCAACATTTGTACTTTCTTAAATGTATCTACACATAATTAATATTTTTAACAGAAGATATGACCTCCTTTACACAAAAACTGCTAAATCTCACCATTAATCATATTATACTCATGATGCAGGCACTCCCCTACAGGTACGACAGCAAAAGCCCTTCCGAAGATTAATGGGTTTAAGTCAGAAAGCCATATGATAATATGCATATTTATGACCAGTTTTTCTTACTTTAATGACAAGTCATTTGGATTTTTCTCTGACAAATTACTCTTTTTAAAGTCGGCGTGCAAAAGTTAAGATAATGTATGTAAGATATGTATGTTTAATAACTAAAGAGAAAAATGTTCTTATCTGGTTGTCACAATTTATAAAACATAACCTCGATGTTGTCAAATTTATTTAAACCTTAGACAAGGAAAGAGAGAGGACGGGTAACAAAGGCTAGAAATATAAAGCCATCTGTCACCAGACCGGTTGGCCCAGCGGCGTATCATGAGAGGCGATTGTAGACTTTTACCAAAACGAAATAATATCCAATAATAAAAACTAATTATAGTAATAAGATATTTTCGGTTTGTTAAATGTGGGGAAAATCAATAGGCCCAATGTATTACTTCAATTTTAGTTTTTCCCAAGTATGTTTAAAATATATATATATATATATATATATATATATATATATATATATATATATATATATATATATATATATATATACAAGATGATAATAATAACAATTCTGAAAAGTTATTAAAACTAACTATTCAGGTAGGCAAACAAGTTTATAAAGAATAAATAATAAGTACATCTAATAAACTGATAGAATAATAAATATTTACATAATAAAAAAGTCGTATAAAAGTTGGCCTTTACATAATATTAGTTTTGTTAGTTGGTTTCTAATAGGATCTGTCGTTTTACAGCGCCTTATTTTTTACCGTAACTCATTACCTCTTTTTGATTTAACACGACTTCTGCTTACTGCTTGGAATAACTGCCTTCTGAGCTGTTTTATTCTTGGTGTTTCATCTAAGTTTTGTTCCACATTAGGGGCCTTAACATCCCTGGCTGGCAGAACAAAAGCAGAACAGTAAGGCTCTCCAATTTCTTGCCAATACATTTAATTAGCTTATTTCTAGCATAAGATACCGATATTGTAATGTAATCTTTAAAGTACTTAAATGGTGCCTATTTTCCAGTCAAAAAAAATGTACGTTAAGAAACGTTTTTCTAATAATATTTAACATACTAATATAGGAAACAGACAGGCGTAGCAGTGTAACTTTTTGTGGCGGCTGTAAAAGTGAGCCAAAAAGTTATTTTTGTTCTAAATGAAACGTACATTTTTTTCTTTAAAGGTACATAATATAAAAAAGAAAACAACCCTTTAACTTTTGAATAGCACTAGAACTATTTCAGTGACTTCCACAAAAGGTGGCATTTAAAAATTATAAAGTATCCTATATTCTATATTACACAATAATATTAAAAAATGTTGTATAAAGTGAGTCTTACTTGCTTTGTTCATGGCATTTCCTGGAGATATTTAGGCAATTCCTCAAATATTGTGGGTACTGCATCATCTAACAGACAAGTTCTTTCACAAATACTATAAACTAAATTCCGGTTCCGGTTGCAGGACTCCAGTCTGCAACATGCATATTTTGAACCCAAAGATCAAGTCTTCTGGAATCGTTCATGGGGAATCTACAACAAAACAAATAAATTATGTATATTTTAAAAAAAACCCTTCTGTACTGACTAATTTAACACACAAGGTTAATGCAATATTATAATATTTTTTTCGAATAAAAACATACCCGCCACTGGAAAAAAGCTTTCCATTATAATAATTTATATATTTAATTAGTTGATTATAAATGAAAATATTCAAGAACTTTGTTCAAATAAACATAAATAGTCTGTTTTAAAGATGCCTAAATTATCGTATTCGAATTGCGTTGATAAATTATCTCATAACAAAAATATTTCGAAAAAAATTTGTCTTGCAACTATGTAACATTTAACGTTTTACCTTACCTTCCATCCTGTATAATCTTTCGGCAAAAAGACAACTTTTATCTGCCTCGCCCAAAACATAAATCATAGCGATTAATTCATTTTGTGAAAAATTCATTTTGAGTATAATTAACTGGACAATAAACTTTACAGTAAAAACCGATCTGAATTCTAAATGTCATCCACTAACATTTTTTTTTATTTGTTTTCCGTGACTAAGATCCATTGACAAATGATGTTATAACGGGAATAGAAAATCCCGAAAAATCAAAATATTTATAAAACTATTAGAGATAGGGATAGGGCATTCTTTACAAAATATGAAGAGATTTTGACGAGCTATAAGTTGGCTGAAAAATATATAGGTTGGTCCATTTGATAAAAGTGACATTTTTTAATTAGAAGTTTTCTGCCTTGGGACCTAGAAATAAAACACCCTGTAAATGAGATGTCAAATATTTCATAGCGGATGTTTTCTTTTTACTTAATTTACCCAGAATACAAATTATAAATCGCTATTATGAATATTATGAATTTTCAAAAAAAAAAAAAATTTAAATAGGAGGCTATGACTTTGTATTTTGACATATTTTTAATTTTTAACAACTTTTCTTAATAACGTTTTCTGTATGTTATGAAGAAAATATATATGTATATACACGGTGTTCAAGATAAGGAGGGCCAGTATGGGGATCTCGCTTATGGAACTAATAAAATGATGTTCCGAAATTTTTTAGATGATTTTTTATTTTCGAGTTATTTTGAAAAAACTAAATTTTTCAATTTTTATTTTTTTTTTTTGGCATTTATATGAGAGGTAGGGCAAAACTAATAAAACTTCTTTATAACAGCTTTTAATGAACTTAAAGATTTCGTTATCAATTTTTTCATTTGACGTTTCGTCTTTGGGCAGCGATCATCAACTTCATTTTTTTAAATACGGTCCTGATTTTTTCATGTCAAATTTTCGAAGCCCTTTTCATTTTGAATTCAACTACACATTATGGTTAAATTACGTTTTAAGTCTTTTTTCGCATTAAGAAATTTCTGTGATACAGACCTGTCTCCTAGAACATTTCATACATTGTTACAGATTTTGTAATTTAATGAAGAAAATAATAAAGCATACTCTGTATTTTTCGAAAAAAGGGTACCAGCTCTACTCTCGAACGATTTTTATATTTTTTGGCCTGCCCTGTATGCTGTTTGACTTGAAGCCATTCTAAGTGCACCTGATATTGTTATCGGACATGCACCAACTTTTGGCGGTATTCATATTTCGGTTATGCAACTAATAAAAAAAATTCCCATTTGTTGCACACTTAATGGGCCCCACTGTATAATGTAAATTAATGTTTAATTAAAACTGTATGTGCTTGTTAATGGTAATAATACAGTTTGTTAAACTACGGCCAAATGACCTTAATCGATTCTCGTACTTGAGTTTATGGGATAAAAATATACTACGTCATCTTTCTTATCTACACAAAGTGAACTGGGTCAGAGATGGGAATATATTATGTACAAAGTTCACTACAATTTAGAGTGATATATCATATTTTGATCCACTGACTTTTAATCCCTTAGAATTGTTTCCACTTTTTGTTAATACCAAAATGTTCAATATTCGTTTTAGACAAATGCGTCATTTCTCCTAGATTTACCATAAAAAAAATTTACTCTGGATGGTGCTCCGCTTTGCAATACTAACAATATTAATAAACGCAGCGAAGATACTGCGAAAGATTGTAAATTTAAGTGGGCCAGTTTCCGTTTGGTAGGGTAGGTAAGGCTTTATTGAGGAGCCAATAATTTTCTATTAGATCATCCTTCTAATGGCGTAGCCTTTTACATTCTTTGAGGGATCTCATCGCATGCAGTTCTAGCTACATATTTAAAAGTCACGATCTGAATTTAGTTGCATCATGCATTTTACGCGATAAACACTGCTTTTGAACAAATTGCCAAATGACATTTCATAAATTTACTCGGTAGACTAGAACTGTCAAAACGCTACAATAATAAAAAGACGAAGTTAATTTATTTGCAAAAGAAAAATATCTTAAGGCACTTTAGCTGACAGAAATGCATTAAATTAAAACAAAATAATCTTTAAAACATTTTACTTTCTTCTCAACTCTTCTGCCCGTCAAGTTTCATGTCTGAGATACGGTGGCAGAGGCATGACACTAAATAACTTTTTACAGAATAATGAAGCCAAATTGAAGACGTTTTAACGATAATAGGCATTTATAACCAGTCGTTAATTGTTCGAACAATTGCGGATTTTTTGACAAATTATGGCTGCCAATCAAGGAACAATGTTTCATATAAATATTTTATAACTAAAGCGGCATGCACATCTGCTACTTTAGGTAAGTATAAAGATTTCGCTATATGGTTTTGTAATTTTTATGTGCTTGAACTTATTTTTGACATTTTACAGTTACCTAATGAAAAAGTTTATGTTTATATTCTGTTTCGACCAGATATTTAACTATGTACAGTAGTAAAGTAAATAACAGACATTTTTGACGTTAATCTTAAAATTATTTGGGATGTTGTTATCTATAAATTCAGAAAGAAGTGGCGAGACATGGAACAGCTGTTCCAACCATTTCCAATTATGGTGTAGCCTCCCTTACATATTCATTTTTCATTTCGGCCCATTTTTGGCTATGCGCGCCCAGGTTAGTCCTGATAATTTCTTTATATCATGGTCCCATATTAAGTTTGGGCTTTTTCTTGGTCTTTTCACGCCTCTGGAGTACCCTTGTGTAATTCCTGTGATCCATCTATTGTCGGTTCTTCTCGCCAAGTGTCCTGCCCATTGTCATTCTAGGGACTTGATTCTGTGGATGGCCTCTATCACCTGGGTTTTCTGTCTTATCCACTCTATTCTCCGTCTATGCATAGATCTTTGTTGTCCCAGACTAGCTTATGGAAGACTTCTTCAAGTGTTGCCTTGAAGAGCTTTGGAGATGTTGCATCTCCTTGACGTCCTCCTTTATTGGTGGGGAATTCCGGAGATCCTTCGTATATCATGAGTATCATGACTCTGGCTTTGGCCTCTTTGTATATATTTGCCAGGGTTTCTATATACGGTCTGTCAACACCTTGTCTAGTTAGGGCTTCTATTATAGATCTGGGATATATCGAGTCAAAGGCCTTCTCGAAGTCTATGAAGGCTAGTGACAGTGGTAGTTCATATTCATTGATTCGACTGATGATCTGCCTTAATATGTGGATGTGGTTGACTGTACTAAAGCCACTTCTAAATCCCGCCTGTTCCCGTGGTTGTGCAGCATCTAGCGTGTTTTGTATTCTGGTAGTTATGATTTTTGTGAATACCTTGTATACTATTGGTAGTAGACTAATTGGTCGATAGTTTCTTATGTCTTCTTTACTGCCTTTCTTGTGGACTAGAATTATATTGGCACTATTAAAGCTTTGTGATATGTGTCTTCAAAACGTTAAGGTCTCTGGAGTCCTCCAAATATATACATATATATTAATATGGGTATATCTACAGTTTAATGTCGCTTACAAAACTTTTCATTTAATTGATCGTGACAAATACTGAGATTACTGTGCCCAGTGGCTTATTATCCCATGCCTACAAATCCCGAACTAAGGGAGCAAAATATTTAAAGGCGCTCGCGCCAACGCCTTTTAGAAATAAAAAGAAAATCCAACTAAATAAACATATATTTCAAAATGATTCTAAAGGTGGGAATTAGCTCCGACATACTCATCATTTGACAAAAAATTTTAAAACTTCGTCAGTTATTGATGTTGGCGATCAAAAAAATTTACTATTTCACTTGCTGTTACTGTAAAGGTCCTTACTAGCTCCTAAATACCTTTATATGTTAAGTTTGCGGTAGTCACAAACATAAACTTAAAGCAGGTTTTCTTCATAACTAAGAATTTTTTAGAAGTTGCTTACTTGCACATTCAAAAAGAACCCATCCCGTGATACATTAAAAAAAATAAGAGGGGGCTTTATAGAAAACAAAATCAATAAAAACAAGATATGTTAGGCCTTCTCTAAAGCCATAATATTTTAACAGTTTTTCCGAGTGGCGCTTGACATATTTTTTATATTTAAAAGGTTTAAATATCAAGGGAGGTGCACGGCCAAAAGTACAATGATATCTGCGTGCACATGAAAGAAGAGAACTACATACGGCGCTTGACATATTTCTGATTTGCTAAAAAAATATTTAAATGGAGTCGATAAAAACGTACTATAATTTATAATCAAAAATTTATTCGCAGCTTTCTCTGGTGCACATGCAAGAAGGGAACCTGTCACGGCTCTTAACATTTTTCATATTTTAAAAACACTTTACAGGGGATCATACAGGCAAAAATTAATTAAAATCTGGTTTTGAGAAGACCTGATTATATGTGGCGCCTTATAAATCTTCTTTCATGTAGGTTCACGTGAGAGAGCTGCGAGTAAATACCTTAGTTCTCGAGAAGACCTTACTTATTTAAAAAGAGATCGATAACTGAAGGGGCGCAAAATTGGGAGCAAGCTTAGGGCGCCTGTAAGGCTTAATACGTCCTTTAAAGCATGATTATGAGACCATATATTTAAAAAAATTAGCTAGGGTACCTAGAAAAATAATAAAGGCTAGCTGTCTTGAGCAGAAACAGAGGGATAGAAATTTGTCGCGACACTGATGAATAAGGTGGATCTTTTTTGGATGAAATTCAGAGTGATAAATACTGAAGATTGTACCACTTCCCAGACGTTCAAACAATATTTTGGGCCAAGCCGTATTTGGGTAATAGAAATGGTATAAGTAGAAAAAAAATGAATGAACCCAAGACGAAAATACAATATTTTTAGCAGTGGATCTTAAAGTATTGTGTTTATGCTAGGCTAGCTGCGATCGTCTTGAAAAGCGATGCTAACAAGATCAGATGGTTCAAAAGAAGGAGATAAATGTTGTTAGATGTTTTGTGGTGAGCATGATTAAATCTTACGACTAGAAGCGTTACACGGTCTGTGGTATGAAATTTATCGAATAGTCTGCTGAGAGTAAGGGTTATGCACATACAGGCGCGAATTTAAGGGGGGGGGCGCAGGGGGCGTAGATCCCCCCTAGAGCCCTGTACAAAAAAGATTTCGGTAGCGAATTTCATAAAAATAAATACTGTTTTCATAAAATTACCCATTCGTACGACTTGTTCTACAAAATATTTTAAACAAAAATAAACATTGTGTCTGTGTAAGGTCTATAATATATAATTATACCACAAAAATATGAATAACAGATCTGTAATACGAATATATTATATAAAAAATGCAAGCCTTTTTCGGAATTTTTGATTTACATACATTCTCCTAAATGGTTTCTGAAAACATTCCTTACTAAACGAACAAATAACCGAATAGGGTTTTTTTCTAACAACAAGGAATTTTTTTTTGGCAAAACAGCTTTTTCGAAAACGGATTTACGAAATTTTTTGAAAATTTGTTCTCGAACACCTATTTTGAAAGTACCTTTTTTCAAAAACATCTTAACAGCGTCTTCAAAAGATGCTCGTTTGAAAACGGATTTATAAAATTCTCCAAAACACATATTTCGAAAGTACATTTTTTCAAAAGTGTTTTTAAAAAGATAATTTTTCAAAAATGGGTATATACAATTTCCAAAAATGAATTTTTCTAAAACAGTATTAGGCTCTTGACTCTACTAGTTGGAAAATGTTAAATAAAAAAAGGCAAAAAACGATCGTGAACAAACCTAAACGAACCTTTTTCGAGTTTGATCAGGTTTCCTTAGGTTTTGTAAGTTACTGTCTCGTAAATTATTTTTTCCAAAAGCCGTTCCTTGAAAAAATTAATATTCGAAAAGTGTTTCTAAAAAAAAATGAATTTCGAAAAAGTTCTCTGAAAAGACGTACTTTTGAAAAGTGCTTAAAAACATTTTACAAATTGGTTTTTGAATTATAAGTATATCCCTCTAAATTATACTTACCTAGGTATATCCCTCTAGTATATCCCTCTAAATAAATATAAAAATCCTCAAATATTTACACCTTCATATTAATCAAACAATAGGTCCTGACACGTAGAGTTATTTTTTCGATGATAAATTCGGTAAATTTTTTCGAAAAACAGCTTTATCGAAAAATGCTTATTCGAAAATGGATCTACAGTTTTTTTTCAAAATATCTTTTTTCAAAAAAAGGAAACTTTTAAAATCACATTCTTCAAAAATTATTTATGAACTCTACTAGCGTAGAAAATGTCAATTAAGAAAGACAGAAAAGGATCGTGAACTAATATCAACGAAGCGTTTTTGTGTTCGGTCAGGTTTGTTTTCTTGTGTCTGCTTACCTTACTCTGTAATAAATTACTTCTTCAAAAAAGCGTTTTTTTATATTATGAATATTCGAAGTTTTTTTCAAAAAACATATTTTCTTAAAAACAAAATTAGTTTCGAAAAGTACCTACTTAAAAAGAAAATCGAAAAGTTGGTTTCCGATTTTTTGAAAACATCCCTAGTTTTCGAATAACCATATTATCGAAAAAGTTCTGTTTTCGAGAAAATATATTTTCGAAAAAACGCGTTTTTGAAAAATGTGTTTTCAAAAAATGTTTGTACCTATATCAGTCCAAATGAAGAGAATGTATAAATAAAAAAATGCTGGAATATGTGTAAGTTAAGATGACCAACCGTTCTATTTTCGCAAGAACAGGTTTAGATTTTTAATCCTTTATGAAGCAGTGTTTATTTCTTAGAACCCTAAAAAATAAAAAAATAATGTCACATGTGAACTTGCCCGTTTCGTTTTTGGTCCATGCTTTTGTGACTTTGAGAAATAGGTTTCTACTGAAAACTTGGGCCACCCATCATTGATCAGATAGAAGTTCGATGAACGAATGTCTTGCCACGCCACGACAGATATGGGTCGACAGAAAAAAAGCTAGGATCAGGGCCTAGAGTTTGGGAAGAAGACCGTAAGAATAAATTTTGTTGAATCATTTTTCAGTCCATTACTTTTATAGGAATGATAAAAAAACATTATTTTATACGTTAAATACAATACAATAAACAGAGCCGGAAGAAGTAAGTGATCTCATCATCCTCTTCGCCTATAAGCTGACTGACTTTGTAATCTTTTCATGACCAAACCTTACTTATCAGGTACTGTTAAAACACGAACTAATTGCATTTTAATAGCTCAACTACTACAAGTGCCAAAAACCATTAAAATAACGTACACTTCAAAACATGTAATTTGATTTGTAATAGAAATTGTAAAACTATATACACACCTATCATTGTTTATAATCTGCAACATCATCTTTAAGTCGAATAGTCGAATACCCCTTTCTGTGAACAATAACAATATTACTGCCGTTTAACTGTTATTTTTTAAAATAATGTAGCATTATCATCGTTGAAACTACACTTAAACTATTAGTAGTTTTCACAAAGACAAATGTTAGATAAGGTGAAACTAAACAATAATTGGATTGTCTATCGTCTGGGTATGTTTATTCATCTCCATTGCTATCCACAGTAACATATTGATGAAATTTAGCTATTTTTAACTGGAACAGCCTACGTATACTTCAAGCCTAAGTACTAAGTACCCAAGGGACGATTTTTAATTTGGTCTAGAGGATGATGTCACCTCGAACTACACAAAAGTATAATATACCAAAAAGAACGGGCAAGTTCGCGTGCTACGTTATTTTTTCATTGTCTAGGATCTTTTTTGGGTTTTTCTTCATTAACATTTTTCAAGCTACTAGAGTTCAAAATTTCTAAATACTATTTTCGAAAAAATATATTTTCGGAAACTGTGCCCCTTTTTTCAAAATTATTTGTTTAATACATTTTTGAAAAATTGTACTTTTGAAATACGTTTTTTCGCGAAAATATTTCACAAATCCGTTTTCAAAAAAGCATCTTTGAAAAAGCTCTCAGGACATTTTGTAGTACACTAACTTAAAATGTACGTTCCAAATATGTGCATTAGGGAAAATATTTTTGAGAAATTTCGTTAATCCGATTTCGAAAAAGCTGTTTTATTTTGAAAAGAATGTTTTTTTAAAAAAAAAGCTATTTGGTTATTTTTTGTTTTCTTTAGAAGTGAAAATGATCCGGCGCAAATTTTGATAAAATCGCAGTGAGATGTTTTCAGAGACAATTAAAGACCATACAAATCAAAAATGCCAAAAAAGGCTTGCATTTTTTATATAACATATTAGTTATGATCTATACTCATATGGTGGTATATTTCTTTTCAAAGACCTTACATAGACGGCAAATGCTTGCTTTTGTTTATATGTTTGTAACAATATTTATTTCCATAAAATTCGCTATTGAAATTCTTTTTGTACAAGGTTTCAGGGGGGGGGGGGCGCACCCCCTAAATCCTCCACTGAGATATTGCTCTGATTTTAGTTTCATTAATATATGAAATTTGAAATAAATTTAAATTTATAATTATATATATTTTTTTATAAATATAAAATTATTTTCATGTTCAGTTTTTTTAACTCTAAACTCCTTTAACATAGGGGTTGCGATAGTATTTATTGTAAATAAAAACGTTAATAGAATGAAAATTATAAATAATAGTGTTTCAATTTACTGACAATTTAAAAACAAGTTTTTCGTGAAAAATGAAATTTTACCATAAAATTTTAGATGATTACGTTTCTTATTTTTCGACTACACAGAGAAAAATTCAAAACAAAAATAACCATTCACTTCGGTAAATATCCGATAAAGGCATCTGAGCAACCCAAAGTAAACCCAACCGGAACAAACCTGCTGTGACAGTGCATGAAGCCAAACTAAATTAAAGTCAATACCAGAAAATACAACAAACATTTTAAGGCAATGAAACAGACAGATTGAAACAGGAAAAATTCGGTGTGTGACCGAATTAAATCAGTATTAATCAATTAATTAATTATTAATTAATTATTAATTAATCAATCAAATTAATCACCGTATTAATTTTGTTTGATAACGATTAGTATTATTTTTTTTTTCAATTTTTTTTTTATTTTGTACATTGCCCGAAACATATCACACCGCGGATTGCCCGGTCTAATCATGAAGTAACTCAAAAAATCCATAACATTTTACCAATACCAATATTATTGGGCAAAATGCGTATTGTCCGTCCCATTTTGATGTTTGCCCGTAACATAAACAAGAGCAACTTTGAGTAAAAAAGATTTTAAATGGTATCTAACTAATTAGATTGGATTGGCCTTTCATGGACCACAATACGTGTATTTATTAAAATCAAGAATTTTTTAAACCGGTTCACAGTGTGTAAGTTTGCCACTTTTAGCGACATAAGTCTTTCGTCCAATTTCCTAATTTAAAATCGATTTGTGGCCTATGTTATTAATAAATATCCAAGAGTTCCCTAAATGTGTGATTCCCCCAAAAGAAAACCGTTTCTGATGTAAAAAACTTACCGGCAATCAAGGGTTATTTGTACGGCCGAGATCAGTAGAATTACGACAATAAAAGTACTTAATTTAATCTTCGTAAATAGTGTTTATAGTTTTAATTCGTTGTGTGCTAAAAGTTGATAGAGCAAGATCAAGTAAGTAGGCCCTCCATATGACTTATAATTCTTAATTTATTCTTGTAAGTGAATAATCTAAAATAGAAAATGCAGCATTTTTTTACATTTTCTTTATTCCTCTAGGTAAAAAGTACTACTTAGTTAGGACTAGCCAATTATTGACATATTCGAAGCAGTGTTTATTCTAGTTTGACTTTTGCTTGCTATTCGTTATACTTTTGTGCACCAACAAAAATAATCCTTTCTGTTTCAGAAAAAATGGTGTCAGTAACAAAAAAGGAAATTTGTAGGGTGTGAAAGGAATCGGTAAACAAATAAAATTTAAAAGATAAGTGAGTTTTTTATTAGACGATGGGAGTTGATCGTGGATCTGATGAAATTATGGCAAAAATTCTTAAGTTTTTCAAAGAACACGCAGACGATCAGATATAGGTCATACCTACAAAAGAATTACTGGGATCGATTTTTTAACAAGTGGTATAGTGATTGGCTTAATACCAATGTTCTTTGTAATATTCATTCCTTAGAACAAGAGCCATCAGAATTTTCGACATCCAGTTTATGAATACAACGACGAAAAATGTAGTCCCTATACTTCAAAATATCGACTCTGACTAACTAACTCGTGTAGCAGCTGCTACTACGTGTTGTATGCCTCCCGTAATGATGCCTGAGGACGACACACAGGACGCAAGAAACAAACAAATTAGAGACTTTAGCATAGCAGAAAAATATCAATAAAATATACCAATAAAGATTTGACTAACTACCTCCTTGTTTCCTCAGACCCACACATAAGCAGTAAATACAATTCAAAAACTCAATGTCAGGGTTCGATTACTTAAGATGTATTACAGTTGTTAAATAGCAATTAGTTTCTTAATTACGAATTTTACATTAAGACAATAAAGTAAGTTTTGTTGCATGTGGTTACATATTAGTTATGGTAATAAATATAAAGTGTAGAGAAATATCTTTTGTGCCTGGATGTAGACAATATTTTATTTAATACTCCTGACGTTAGATACTTTCGTTTTTTTTTTTTGCGATAAGTGTCTTGCTAGCTTTGAGCTATTTACAATTAAATTTGTTTGATCCCTCCCCAGTGGTATATTACTCCCGAATATGTTTCGTTATGCCGGATAGTAACATTTATCAAAATAAAGAAAATGGAAATCTTTAAACGGCAATACCCTTACAATGACTTACCTTGGCTATATGATATGCCTTATAAAACTAATCCACAATTATTTGGAAAAACTAAAAATGTCATAAACTGTTACAAATTTCCTTTAAGATTTTTAAATTGCGAGTAGTGGGGGCAAAACGGTTAAAGATAAAAATGTCACATATTCTCCAAAAATAGCTTTTTGCAAATAAAAATTGACGTGTCCGAGCATTTCCTATAATTTCCACTTAATACTGCGTAATATATTTTTGACGCTTGTATCCCTCACCCGACACACTGTGCGGTTGTTTAATTGATATTTTTAAAACGTTTGTGTGTGTGTTAATATCACTAGCTAAGATATGTCAATATTATAACATCAAAGAAAAATTGACCTTCTCGAAAAGACTTAATTATTATGTTGCCGCCGGAAATCTAAAAATAAAGTTGTACTCGGGTTGTACTTCACTTTTTAAGCCAAGCTAATCAGCGTATAATTAGGGTGGACAGGATGTATCAAAGTGAAAGAGTCAATAACAGCATTTTTCAACTTTTCGTGTGGTCAACATAATTAATGATTTGGGCTGATTTTGCTCAGGTATAAATTCTCTTTAAACAATATCGGCACTGAAATTCTTTATTTTATGCTGTAAAAACAATAAGGGGACAGGTATTCTTTGGCTGTTAAAATTCTGTTAATTGGTGTAAAATTGACTAAGAGGAAGTTCGGGCTCCGTATATAGCATGTCCAGAAACATAAAAATGTTTTACTATGCAGGGTTGTAATAAAATATGTGGCCCAACTTCAGGGATTTATTCCTTATTCAATTTTAAGACAAAAAAGTTCATATAAACATAGCTAGGTAGGTCCTAACACACAAATTAGTATTAAGGTGAAACTTGGTGACAATTTTTAGTGCAGAAAGAGGAGTCTTGCTAGTTGTCAAATTTGTTTAAAGAAGTGTTTTTGTTTCTATGGCTCTCTTAATTTTTTATTTTCAACAAATTACACTAATAAATAATGTTATGCATAACCATTTTTATGGAAGATGCCTAATCTGAGCGAAAAAATGTAAGATTTGGTTTTTGTGTAGTTTTATTTGGTAAATCATAATTCCTATCAGATTGATAAAAAAGTGGCGTAGTTTATAAATGTTTTTAAATTAAACCTCGGGCGTTACCCCTGTGCACGTCACTTGTAAAATGCGAAAAACAGTTTTTGGCTTAAAAGACTCCACTTTATGCATTAAAAATTGTCACAAAGTTGCAACTTGATACTAATTTGCGTCTTCTAGATATTTTGAAAAAAACTTTAAAAAGAAAATTTGAACACCCTGTGTATTAAAAACAAAGTTGTTTAGGACCCTGCATACAGGGTGTTTCCTAAGTAATCTAAAATATTTCAAGTAGCTATTCCCCAGGTTTTTTTATGAAAAAAATTTCATATTAACGTTTGTCCAAAAATATCTATTTTTCAAAATATGAAATTAATTGTTTTTTCCGTTTTTTTAATTATCTTAAAAACGGAATGTTTTCCTTTAATCAAACTTTAAACGATTTCACTGCTTATCAGAGGGAATGTTTCAGTGTAAACACAAATTTAATCGCTTCACCAGGGGTGTGCGATGTGCGAATGTGACACATTTTTTTTTTAAATATGCACGGCACTGACATTTTTAATTTTGTCGGTATTTTTTTGTAATCTTCATTCAATGCCTGATATAAGATGTCTCTAAGCATTTTTCAGTTGCAGCTTAGTTAAGGAGAAAAATGCTATTTTATTTAAAACATCGTAAAATTTATTGCAAAATTATATGATTTGTCTTAAGAATTAATAACATGGTAGAACCCTAATGAACAATTATTAAAATGATAACACTAAATTAAATGTTAAAAATGACCGCCATTGGCCATGATGTAAGCTTCTACTCGTCGCCAAATTGATCCCCTGACCCACCTAAGAACTCCGGGGGTGCTAAGAATAATGTTACAAGACTGTATTATTCTGCAGCTCTTCTATGGTCGCAATTGAGGTAGTGTATACTAGCTGCTTCAAAGACCCCAAAAATAAAATACTAATGGAGTTAAGTCTGGGGACCGGGGTGGCCAAGGTTGCGGATCCCCTCACCCGATCCATCGATCTGGAAATGCATTATTGAGGTACTCCCGAAGAATTACAGCTGCTCCCGCTCAAAGAAAGAATAAGACGATGTTCAGCCTAAACGGTTTTGACTTTATAAGGTCTAAATTTATACTTGTGTAATATAGTTTGTGCTCGAGCATTGTTCACTCCAACTTCTTTCTCAGTAGCCCTACACGAAATAGAAAGAGTTGCTTCTATACAGCCTAAAACGTTAACCTCGTCGATTTCTCAATTTTTCCTCTTATAGGATTTTCATCTTGGGTGCATAAACGCACCATAATCTAGATGCCAGATATCTAGAACGAATATAGAAAAAAGCCAAACATAAATTTATCATGGATATAAAATCGCACTACCTGTTAAAATATAGTTCGGCGGCATCATTTCAATCTTCATTAGATTCAATTAGCAAACTAACATAATATCATACTTTTCAAAGTTCTGATAAACTCTTATTTCAGCCACTTTTTTAAACGAAAAGCACAGTAATCAATAAGAAGTAGGGGTTTTGAGAACAATAATTTTTTTAAATGATTTCTTACAAATTTTGACAGGCGGTCTGACTAGCAGCCATGAAAGGAGGTATTCATTTGTTGCAAATCATTATTATATTTTGGCCCACCATGAAATATTATAATTGTAAAATTCGGAAGTTATTCCAAAAGATATATACCAAGAATTAATATTTTTGAAAAGCTTATAAAAAAAGCAATTGCATGAAAACAAAATATACAGGGTGTGCCATTTCAAAAAGAGCAACTTTGGTTTTTATTTTCAAATTCGTTTCTTCTAGAAAAAAATTGACTACGCCACTGGATTGTACGAGAAAATCTATAATAATATAACAGTCAGTTTTTAACTTCCAATAAATTAAAAGGCAACTGAGATACGAGGTGTGCTTGAAATTGACACATTGTCAGAATCGCCCTGTATCTCCGGCACGACGGGGCTATAAAAATTCTGTTTGTAGCGTCATACGTTTTAGGACAAAGTAGTACAGTATTGCGAAAACCGCAGCTCTCTGTCTTTAAAGATAACCGAGATACCCTGCATAAGTGTTGGAAACTGGACAACCTGTACAGTCGTGGACAAAATAGTCGCATATTTAATTCACAGTCTAAACATACCCTAAGGAGGGAACTAGACTTTAGACCTTGAATTAGACGTACGATTCTTTTTTGTCGAGGGTGTATGTTTATTTTCCTACCGATTTAATAGGTAAAGGAGAAAATTGAAACAGAATGTGGGTATATATTATGTAATTATTAATTAATTTTAATACTATCGCATTTGAAAAGAAATGCATTAGACATGTTGTTTGATTAGCTGTCATAAGTAATAACTACTAGTAGTAACTAAATTTTTTATTTATGTATTATATACATACATCTAAAAATTAGTATGACAGCAAATGAATAACTATTTCTATATAGGCAGATAATATATCCTTTTTATTAGATTTTAACGATTTTTTTTATCTTGTGATATTACAGTGTCAATTTAAATAATAAGTACTTATTGAACTTCATAAAATCTCAAATAAACACTTTTTATTAACAGATCTTATTAACATGAGAATAGGACTTTCCTAGTGTAAAAACTTTCTATATATATTTATAAACATAATTAAGTAATTCTCCTAAACACAACAATAATTAGGAAGAACTTAAAGTAAGATTTATTTAGTTTGGCATTTAAACATCTTGAAGAGCTTTAACATTTGCTTAAATAATAAAGTGGGTACTTGGGAAGGATTAAAGATTTAATAATAATTAAACAAAACAGGTCATGTTTAGACAAAACAATCTAAGTAAAAATAATAATGGTAATAAAAAACTCGAATGCAGCCTTTAAACTCGGCAGAGACAACATTATAATCAGTCGAAAAGAGTTACCGAAAACACTATAGGTCTGTTCCAACACAGAGTCCGAGAACGGTTTTCGATCAGAAATAGAGGTGCCCAGATAAATATTACATGTTGAACAGCGACAGGCGCGTTTGGTGTATGTAACTGACTGATTATTTCGGACGGTCAGAAAACCGTTCGGACTGCTTGTTGCAACAGACCTTATATAACACGAGCCGTCGCAGATTCTTGATTCTCCCGGCCATCACTTAAAACAAAATCGTAAAGAATCTGCTTATTTGTTGAAATATGAAATAGCGATTGCTAAAAAAAATCATTTTCACATTTCTTTCTAATTTGAAATGGAAATATTGGCAGAAATCTGGACTCTATTAAAAACTTTTTTATCCATAAAAACTAAAATGGGCACGATCCAATATAACCGTTACATAATCGATATTATCTTTTTAAACAGCTGTTCCTTTGAACTGCTGCTAATAGCATCTACGAAACCACTTGTAGTGATTTAAACCAAAACAAAAAAGTAGCCATCAACTTAGCCATATGTAGAAATAATTAGGGTAATTTTATTACGAAATTAACCGTACGAAAATGGTTAATTTAAAGTGGCTAATGAGACGTGATACTCGTGGAAAGTCAGCGGCTTCTTGATACGTTGGCTTTTAAAATACCCTAATCTGTGTCATAAATATTAATAATGCTCATAAACTGTCGTTTTATAGCATGAAGCGATTTATTAAAAATTTAAAAAAGAATATAAATATGAATTATCTTAAATAATTGAATTTTTTACGGTACTACTTGACTTATTAGTCATTATGGACAGTTTTTTATAACTTTGCTTATGATATTAATAACTAAAAAAAATTGTGCCATAATAAACAACGAAAAAAGTTAACTATAAAAAATAATAAAGGGCCTTTTTGGTATCATAATTTTAATATCTACTAATACTCGTATCTTAAATAAATATTTTGCACAATACTGTCTCGCGCAGCACATCAAGAAGGTTAGGGTATTTTGCAATAAGAAAATAATCCTAAATGTCGCATAAATTTTAAGTGAAGAAATCACAACCTATGAACTCCGTAACAACCGAGGCATGCCGATCAGCGCTAATGATTTCTTATACTCTTACTCTTACCCTCTTATACTCTGGCGCTGAAAGGCCTCTGAAAATGTTTGTTTTATTATAAATATGTAAACATATACCCCTGGATTTTCTCAATAGGTTTTTAAGGCTAGGACTGGCTGAAATTTAGATCGTTAAACTTATTTTTGCTAAGTTTTTGTTCTGTCAATAAAAACTGAGGAGTTTTTATATTATTTCTACGATTTGTTTGATTACCAAATGACCTTTATCTTGAAACTTGTTCCTAAAATTCCTAAATTGTCTTACGGCAGATGGTTCCCAGAATGAACATCAGCTTCTCTCTGGGAACCACAGTAAGCCAACAAGAAATTTATGAAATACAGCATAAATTCATACTGAATACCAAAACATATCCATTCTGTCACACAGCCAAGCTTTAAGGGCCTTATAAACTCCCATCCATTGACTTGGATTACAATGGAGTGCCTGCGCGATCTGAAAGACCTATCAGCCAGAAACAACAAGGTTGAACTCCTGTGGGTCCCTGGTCATTCAATGACAGCGGGCAATGAAAAAGCAGACAAACTACCTAGAGCTGGAGCTGCTCAAAAATTCAGGGGACTAGAGCCCGCCTTCGGAATATAGAAACAAGTGGAAAAAGCAAGAATGAATAGATCATGAATAGATCAACATCTATATCGATGAAACACTTGGCCAAGGACACGCTAGGGCCAAACTAGGCAACTCTTCGAAGACACTAACCCCTGGAATGCTGCTTTTCACACACCCAGATGAAACAGGTGAGGAGCTTATTGACAAGGTTAAGAAAACATCTACAAAGAATAGGAATCAACGTTGGTCCCATAGAATGCAGACTATGTGGCAAAGTATACACAGTAAACACTGACTCGTTGATGACTCAAAATATTTGGAGGAAACCAATGCGGTGACAGCCTTCCGCATGGGAAGCTTGAAAGAAACCTACTACATCTTTTCAGAGGAACCGGACTTTACCGGCAAAACAGTGGTGCATAATAAGTAACGCATTGTAAACATGGGTTATTCCAGGGACATCCCTAACCTAGTTGGAAATGAAATTAGGATCAGATTTGAAAATAAAATACAAATATTCATTAACCTCCAGTGTGTAATGTAAAAATGCGAAATACGAAATATAAATATTTTACCAATGAAATTCAGCATTAAGCCACGTTCCCCATCGTGTTAATACGGGCTGTGGAGGTTCGGTAATTTCGAGGCACTACTGGTGAAATTGTGTAATCCGCTGTGGAGATTTTGTAATAACCTTTTTAGTGGTGGCAATTAGCTTGTCAACATCTGGATACTTGCTTCGAATTGTTTCTGCCACTCGGTAAAAAGCATGTAGTAAACAGGTTATATGCAATAAATTAGGACCCGTAGTTTTAAGCCATCTCGCTGCTTTTACCATATACGCAGCACAATCTGTAACTAACAGTACAATATTGTTCGTATTAATGTCAAACTTTTTAGAGTTTGCGTTAGTAGTTGTTGAATTGTTTCAGCGTTGCCTTTTCTAATCTTTTAGTTGCAAGAAAATATGGCTTCGTTGATGAATTCGGTGTTAATATGCGCACTAAAACATTTCCTACTTGATTATTTTTGGTATCTGTACTTTCATCAACTGTTATCCAGTGTTTTTATTATGCGATGCGGACCTAATGGTGGTAGTTTCCATTTGTTCTTTGATACGAGGAAAAGCTTACCGTAATTGCCACTGGGTCGGTAGGGGCCACTTACGCACATATGTTCTCCAAAAAGATCACAAATGTTCATTTTGAAGTACGTAGAAAGGAATATTGCAACCGCAGGCATCTGCAGGTGCCGGTTTAACACATGTTTTTTACTCTGAATATGTCTTAAGCAACTAAAGGAACTCCAACCCACGATGCACAAGTCATAAACAGAACACTGTGTTTTCTTTCCATTGTACTTCAGGTCAGGAAAGCGATATAAAAATCTTCGAACTTCGTACCCAAACGGCAAATAGCGACGAGGTCTCGACATCGCCATGCTAAACGCGAAGGGATAAGCAGCCCGCTGTGCTCCCGGTGCTTGCTGCTGCGAAACTAGCCGCTCTGCCGCCTTCCATCGACGTCGTCCATCGCTTGGCAACTCCCGCCCTGGAATTACCCACGTTTGCAACGCTTTACTAATAAGTCACGAGGCAGCACTGCGAAGAAGATCAGGACACACACCTAACTCCCGCTTTCAACCAATCAACCAACTTCTTTTTAAATTTGCGAAAAAAGAAATTTTATTGCACAAACTCCATTGTCTTATTCTTACACTTGTCAATTTACATCCGTAGTTGTCAAATTAGACTGCTCTTAACAATGGTGAATCTAGCCGATAATATTGCTGTATAAAAAAGTCAATTTATTATATTTTAAGCACTTTTGACAATCGACGACAAGCATCTTGTATAAATCTAAGCAATCCGGTGCTCTGACATCTAATAAATTATCGGTGTGTGTATAAACGATCTTTAGAGTATCAATTTGCTGTTAGAGTCTCCTGGTACTCTGGTACATTATTATTATTAGCCACCAATTATGGACATCTTTTTTTATTCTTTCAGGTTTTGTTTTTGCAGCATTATGAAAAGGACACGTAATAATATAACACACTGAAACTAACGTTGTTAATATTGGACGGCTTTTTTTCAACTACTATAAAAAAATAATTGTTACTGTTATAATCTTTTTATTAGATAAAGTAATCCTTTTGTCTACCTTAGGACTATTTTGTATTTATTTTATCTTTATTATATTATTATAACGTTTATTAATTATTATCCAAAGCATGTGTAACGGCGAGGAGTGGTTACATATTATAATGTATCTCTCTAAATAATCAGAAGTTCTAATTTTACGATTTAAGAAGTTTAAATGGTTCCTTTAATGCAGAACTAACCAAAGTCCAAAAACTAAATTTTACAGGAGACAGTTTTTTTACTTCACACAATTATTCTTTAAAATAATTTAACAACAATCGGTAAAGTGATTAAAAAATATGTTCTGTTATGAAATACATTCTCTTTTTAAGCTAGGAAAGCTCAAATCCGCAAGTAATATTCATACAGACTTGACGTTGTATTTAGGCTACTTCTGCTTCGAAGAAATATGTTAGGTTAGGACACAGGCTTAAATAATAATGTCTTAGTGTAGCATTTGCGCACAAGATGTAATTTTTGTCAAAATTGCTCTTAGGCTGCATTAAAGGGACAAAATTTGTTGCTTCATTTGACCGTTATTTTAATGCAAATTACTGCAAGGGAATTTATAGTAATTAAAAATATCAGGGTTTAGTTTACGCACTGCTAAGTCGTTCCATAACGTTAATTGTTTAAAGATCTTTGGTATATTTAAAATTCGGGGTTCTCTGGTAAGTAACTCCCCACCTATAACTTTCACACTGACAGACTGTAATACATCCAGAAACAATTTCGAAAATGCCCGTCACTCAAAGTTAATGACAATTACTCAGAAAGAAGTTTAAATTTTCTTTTTCTGTTAAATCCCGTTGTTATGAGCCCCCTGCAGAATCGCCGGAAATATGTTTCAGTTATATATTTATAGAAGCTTAGCAAATAGATGTTACGTTCCACAATATTATTCTAGACAATATGGTACATTTTACGTAGGTACGCCATTAATAAGTACCGAGAAAAATCTCGATTATATCAAGCATGTAAAACTACGCCTTAGTGGTACGGACATTCTTGGTAATGTCTTAAATGCACTTTAAAAAATCATAAGGGTAATTCATTAAACAAGAAGTAAGTTTTATGCTAAAATAAAATTCTAAAATTGTAACCAGTCTTTGTTAGTTGCATGGTAGTATTCAATTTTATAAGTCGTTATATTCTTAGTAGGCCAAGCAATACAGCGATTTGTCGTGACATTAATACTATTAGAAAACCGTCTGTGCCATCATCTAAAAGATGATCCGTAGATGATTGCTGTTATATTTCCAACTCTGAAATTTTTTCCTTTAATTTGTTATAAACATTTTTAAGCAAAAAACGCGATTTTTTTACTTTTTTGCTTATGAAATGGAAAGTAATGAAGCACTCTTAATGGTGTAAACGGGCGATTTGTAGAGAATAAAAATACGAACAAAATGAGAGATCGAACGTCCCGATAGGATAAGTAGTAACGGAGAAAATCCGGAAAACCGGAAAATTAAGAGTTTTTTTTTTTAAATCATAAATCGGCCATTTTTAAACGTAGAGGGCTCAAACTTTTGGAAAAAAGTAGTAATTTATAGCTACTTTATGTGTGCAAAACCTCGACGCTGTCCGACGACTAGTTTTGCCACAATCGTCATTTTAATTTTTCAACACACTATTTTGCAACAGGCCTGGATGCTCTATGGATAGTCCGATTTTAATTATTGAAACGGATTTGAAAAGTACAAGTTTAATTGAACAATATGTATATCTTAATTTTTCCATAAAATGCTACGAAACCGGTTGAAAATGCACGTAAAGATGGTTGAAAATGCACGTAAAGATTCGTGAAAATGGCCCAGCGCGCGAATATTGGCTCCCCTTCGCTCCGCTTCTCTCCCGCTACTCGATCGATTTCGCGCATTTTTACGTGCATTTTCAACCGGTTTCGTAGCATTTTATGGAAAAATTAAAATATACATATTGTTCAATTAAATTTGTACTTCTCAAATCCGTTTCAATAATTAAAATCGGACGATTCATAGAGCATCCAGACCTGTTGCAAAATAGTGTGTTGAAAAATTAAAATGATGATTGTGGCAAAACTAATCGTCGGACAGCGTCGGGGTTCTGCACACATAAAGTAGCTCTAAATTACTACTTTTTCCCAAAGTTTGAATCCTCTACTTTTAAAAATGGCCCATTTATGAATTTTAGAATAAAAAACTCTTAATTTTCCGGTTTTTCCGGATTTTCTCCGTTGCTACTTATCCTATCGGGACGTTCGGCCTCTCATTTTGTTCGTATTTTTATTTTCCACAAATCGTCCATTTACACCATTAAGATTGCTTCATTACTTTTCATTTTATAAGCAACAAATTTTAAAAATCGCGTTCTTTTGCTTAAAAATGTTTATAACAAATTAAAGGAAAAAATTTCAGAGTTGGAAATATAACAGGAATCATCTACGGATCGTCTTTCAGATGATGACACAGGCGGTTTTCTAATAGTATTAATGTCAAAAAATCGCTAATATTTTGCTCTGTTGCTTGGCCTATAGTGTCATTAGAATTAACTTAGCTATTAGAAAATCAGTTATCTTAAATATCTTGTTATTGGTTGGTAAGGTAGTGAATAAAACAAATTATAATGAAATATCAGAATTATCATCCAAACTTTGTAAATCAACTATTAATTCAATGGCTTATTGATGCAAATCTAAAACACGATATCAGAAAAACTTTTCACAGGTTTATCAAACTGAACGTAATTAACATCTAGTAATAGAAGTACTTGAATTGTACAGCTGATTAAAGGTTGACATTTATTTATAAAACTGCAGACCAAAATATCTTCCTTTAATGTCATTTTCAATTTTTTCCTCTCTCTTTGTCATTCCTTGAATAAAATAAATATTGAATTCGAGACAGAACTCCCATAAACCGTAATTAATAGAAGAATTAATGAGACAAATACTTGAATAACTTGGTCATATGTAAAAATTGCCCTCCTGCTCGGCGCTGCATTTCAGGAATTTCAAGTTTAATGGTTGATAATTGATTTTAATAAGCCTGCAAAATTATTGGAATGCTATAAACCTATATGGAGAATTTATAGAGGAATTAAAAGCAGTAGTCAACGTTTATAAGGTGACACTATTTTAGCTTTTTAGAATTACTGTTGCTGATTTATTCGCTAACCAGTGACTTTCCGGTGAAGACATCACCTAAAAAAGACATCGGTTATTCAAGAAAGTTACGTTCAGATTCATTCAGCAGGCGCGGCCCGTGAAATTTCAAAGTTGCATATATCTGTTGCTACTTATGGGACCCATACCAAATTTAGGTTTTTTAATAGTCAGCATACTAGGAATGTTTTGGTAAAGAAAAAAAATATTTTGCAATTTGCGAAAAAAAGTTGATTTTTAGAATTGACCCACCAGGGTAAAAAATTAACACGCTTATATATTTTATTTATTATTTTTTCTAAACAAATTTTACATCATTTTGTCGACAATTCTTAAATTTTAAGAGAAAAAAATGTGTTAGTAGAAAGTTATAGGCATTTGAATTTTTTCAACCGAAAAATAATTTAAATTTTCGGTTGCAAAAAATTCAAATGACTATAACTTTCTACTAACACATTTTTTTCTCTTAAAATTTAAGAATTGTCGACAAAATGATGTAAAATTTGTTTAGAAAAAATAATAAATAAAATATATAAGCGTGTTAATTTTTTACCCAGGTGGGTCAATTCAAAAAATCAACTTTTTTTCGCAAATTGCAAAATATTTTTTTTCTTTACCAGAACATTCCTAGTAGGCTCACTATTAAAAAACCTGAATTTGGTATGGGTCCCATAAGTAGCAACAGAGATATGCAACGTTGAAATGTCACGGGCCGCGCCTGTCATTCAGATTCACTAAGTAGGTATAATATTTAGTACTGGTTTAAATTAAGATCTTATAGTCAGGGCCGGACTTAGGGCCAGGCGACCCAGGCGGCTGTCTTGAGCGAGAACATTTAGGGGCGCCAAAACCACTCAAAAATGAAGTACCTAGAAAAATCAAATATCATGTCATATAAAGGGCAGCATGACGCAATATTATTACATATTAAAAGTAAGGATCTAATATTGAGCAAGAAACGTCAGGTTTTTTTAGAAGCCCTATAACAAGAATAGATAAGTTTCTGGACATTTTTGTCTTAAGACCCGCGCGGAGCAAGATCTAACGGGCTTTTTTCACCCCAATATAAAATTGAGTCAGACTTAAAACAATGCTTTATTTGCGATTGAAAAGTATCGCCGCAGCATAATTAGAAGAATAGTGATTGTTAGGTGAAATATTTACATTAGTTTTTAATATTTTTGAGAGTACGTACCTGTATTTTTTTAGAAGGGTTACTAATCTGTTTATAATTTTACGTAAATAACGTAAATGAGTACTATACGTACACTAAATTACACAATCTATGTTGCAACAAATGTTTTACTGACTTGTACGCATACCAGGCGCGGCCCGTGAAATTTTAAAGTTGAATATTTCTGTTGCTACTTATGGGACCCATGCCAAGTTCAAGTTTTTTAATAGTGAGCCTACTAGGCATTGTTTTGGTAAAGAAAAAAATATTTTGTAATTTGCGAAAAAAAGTTGAATTTTTGAATTGACCAACTTGGGAAAATATTAACACGCTTGGTTATTTTATTTATTATATTTTCTAAACAAATTTTACTTCATTTGGTCGACAATTCTTAAATTTTGAGAGAAAAAAATGTGTTAGTAGAAAGTTCTTCCTTTTATTTAATTTCGCTTCTTCATGGATAAACAAATCTTCCTCCTGGTCGACCATACCTTTTGCTAAAGTGATGACCTGGATATTGTATTCATAGTAATTGTTAGGTACCATAATAACCACCATAGCAGCTATTGACGACTCAAATTACGGAAGTAGCGTCTTCTTCAGCCGATTTGCTAACTACTGTAACGGCTAATGTTTTTGTTTCGTCTCTGTCTTCACTATGGTGATAGGTATTTGGCATCTTTGCCAATTTTGTCGTCTAGTGAGTCCTTCCCCATTAAAAATCAGCTGATTGTAGCTGACTTTCTTAATTTGAGTCGCCAATTGTCATGGCAAGCAGTTTACTGAGAAGATGTAAACTGTCACTTATTGTTAGAAACATTAATAACCTTTTCTTGGTACTTTTAATGATACTATCAGTAAGTAGCAGTGCATATACTGTGTGTACTTGTATGTGCATCACAAAAATCGATAAATAGGTTGATTTTTTTACGATATAAGAAGGTTAAATGCGTATTGTGAGCATACATGTATTACTACTATATTGTTAGCATCCAATCTACCCGTTGTTAAAATTTGAAGCAAAGATAAAATCTTTTTTTCTTTGGTTTTGTACCACGTGATGTATCAGCACTTTTGAAGTTTTGACGGAACTGTCACTGTCAGTTCTGACAGCAGTTTAAAATGTGAGCTTGTCGGTTTGCTTTTCGTCTTTTACCTTTCAAAAGTAAAGATTAATGTGTTTGTATTTGTGAAAAGTGGATTAAAAGTTAATTATTATCCTATTTACGATAATGACATAGCTAATGTACCGATAATGCCAGTTTTAAGCAGCAAGAAGTGACTACTTGTAGTTTCAGCGACGGACAGTCACAAGAATGTACACTGAAGAGTGAATACATCATTTGTAATTTTTAATTTGAGATTTTGGGGCAAAACGTGTAAGAACATTACCTATGTAAATAATGCGAGGCATCGTTTGGAAATCTAAAAAAAAGCACATTATTAAGCTCAGCTTGATTAGCTGGGCAAATCACGTGGTTGTTTAGGAGGGATGTTCAATACGTCATGTGACTGGTTAGCAATTGTTGCCGAAGGCTACGTCTTTGCTTCATCATTTTTTCGTCGTTCGCTGCAGATACAGGGATAGGATGTTGTATTTTTTATCAGAAGAAATTAAAAAATTGAAAAATAACCAAAAATATAGAACTATTATTCAAAAAACAAATATTCTTAAAAATAAAAGTGCTAAGATTCTCGGCTCGAATATCACTTGAATATGCTTAATGCTTATGCAGCCGGAATAGCGCCAGCCGCTTGTCACCCATCATATAAATTTGATGCGGAATAGGTTGGACCTGGAATAGGTATCTGGAATAGGTTTGTGTTTGAAACAGGTACAGGTACAAAAAAAAAGCTATTCCGTAACATCCCTATTTTTTCGTCGTTCACTATATAGTAGTAATACGTATATGATTGTGTCACTTCCTTATCAAGAGCCCCTGGAAAATGCCATATATCCAATTTATAGTCTGGGGTATAGTATAAATTAATTATTCATCTTAACGTATGAATTAAATATACGATTTTTTTGTCCATGGGTATTGGGTATACGTAAAAATATTAAAGGAAATGAATATGGTAAAATAGTAAAACAAAAAATTTAGAAAGTTATTACTATTTTTATCAAGTACCCATAATTTTGTATGTATATGTGTGAAAATTCTCGAGGCTTGAGAACTTGTGGCAAAGATTTCAAGAAATCATCACCCCAAGTTCATTTTTACACAGACGCTGTCAATAAAACAGTTTACCAACAGAACAGGTAACGGCCAGTGGGCGGACGTAACATGTGAGAAGGTAAAAGGACCTTCACTTGAAGAATTAATTTTTTATATAGCTTCTCTAAATACCTATCAGGCGTGTATAGTCTGTCTTTATTGAATATAGTTTAATGACCGTAACAAATAGCATATTAAATTATTTTTTGAATTTTTTCATCAAAGTGGTATACCAAAAATGGAACGTATATTTTAAAGAACTACTTAGTCATAAGAGAACAATTTATATTCAGTTACCACAAGTAGAAAAAGTCTATGGAGTTTATTCATTATCAAAAAATATTTTTAAATTGGTACCAATATCAGTTAATCAATCAAAAAAGTGATAAAATCTATTTTATCGTGGACTTTTTTACTTCATTAAATTATGAATATTTATACGCTGTTTTATAGTCGTATTATAATTGAAATGGTAATTAATTGACTATTAAAAAATTTGTCACTAAATTAAACATTGAAATTAAAACTAAAAAAATAAAAGTCGTATTCTACTTTCTATTCTATTTAATATTATATTGGAGTAGCTACAGACAGAGTAGGAACCATGGATTTATTAGGACTGGATACGGGATGATTTCACATTCTTTGAAGCCAAAACAAACCATTCTAAACGACACTGTAAACACAATTTGTAAACATTGGCCACATCTTATTTTACCTTGTATTTTTGTACAAAAATACGTTAGAAGCATCACAAGATTTACTAAAAGTAATAAAAGCCCCAAAATATTGTATTTTTCTGCTAAATAGTAATAAATTTAAGTTAAATAGGTTTTATTATTTATAGGTTATGTTATGTTAGGTTAGTTCTAAAGGCGTTTATTTAAAGTCGCTCTGAGTCATTTATAAATCTATATAAATCTATACGTCGCACTTTTTCTTTTCTAGTTCATTAGACAAAGACGTACGTGTAACCGAGCGTTCGCAGACGTTTTTCCTAAGCACCCAGCAGACAACAACACTTCTGAGCTCCAACACTCCAATGCTATTTTATCTCTTTCTACTACCATTCTTGATTCAATTACGTAGTAATTCGTAGTCTTGTCTATGTTCGTAGTTCGTAAACTGCTCTCTCAAGAGAATAACAAACAACAAAATATTTATATTATATAAGGCTTCACGTTCGATACGCTCACAGTATACGGATATCGAATCCATATTATAATAGATTCATGGTAGGAACAGACAGATTAAAACTGTAAAGTTTCGAAAACGAGGGAGTCTAGGGAAGTTTCCAATGTTAAGATATTTACAAAATTAAATGACCGGAAATTTGACATGTCTGGCGAGATCTCGGCGCGGCGCGCGGAAATATACCGGGTAACCACGAGATTACTGGCCAGCTCGTTATTTTGTTAAGAAATAATATATCGATTTGAAATTTTGGAGACTCATATGGTTGCTTCAGATGCAGATTTTAAGTAAACATCTGACTATCGTTTCCGATTCAACCGGAAATACAGTCAACTTTGATATTTTAAACGAAACACCCTGTATATTTTTAGAAATTTGGATACACCTATCTTTAACAGTTTTCAAGAAAATGGCGTTTGAAAATGTCGAAAGAGCCGCAAACTATACTGTTTTAACATAAAACAAATGAATATGCGAAAAGTTCAATATATTATTGTCCTTACAACTTTTTAGGGGCCTTGTATTCTTGTGTCATGACAATCTCACTTCCTGTGCAACCGGAAGTGCTACAAAATATGACATTCAGACACAAATTACTTCAATAATTTAAATTGAACGCCCTACTTTAAACTCTAAATTCTAATTTATCTGACTTTTCTCTATAATTTTTGTATACACTATCCCAGGTCTAAAGTTGATAGTTCTTGAGATATGGACAGCTAAAAATTTAGCAGAATTCTAAATTTCAATCTTTTTAATTTTATCTAGGCGGCTATGGAGATCATTTGTCGCTTGAACTGCTTCATTATCATAACCATGTCAATTTCCAATTATTTAATCAAGATGGCTATGAATACACGACACTTGTCATATTTATGAGCAACGTGCTCAGGGAATTTCAAGAAATAGTTCGTCAGAGAAAACGTTTAACACTTTGAACATTTAATTTATGGCTAATTTCTTATTTTTTAAAATAAAAACCTAATAAAATTATTACTTCAAGCACTACTCTGATATTATTAATTATGTGTATCCTTTCTACACTTTCTTAATGCAACAATTTTCAAACGCCATTTTCTTGGAAACTCTTAAAGATAGGTATGTGATATGATACATGTTTTATTCTTAGAATTTTATGTAGAATCCAAATTGTAAAAATATACAGGGTATTTCGTTTCAAATAACAAAGTTGAGTGTATTTGCGGTTGAACCGGAAACGACAGTCGGATGTTTGAGCACTCAAAGTCTGTATCTAAAGAAACTATATGAGTTTCCAAAATTTCAAATCGATATATTATTTCTTAACAAAATAACCAGCTGGCCAGTAATCTTGTAGTCACCCGGTATAAAGGAAATATATAAGATAAAATTTGTTCTAGTAGACGTACTGGAAAAGTCATTAGTTTTTTGTAGCGGATAACAAGCAACAACAGTGTTAAAAAGATTCGATCAAGTGCAAGCTATAGTTGAATAATTAGTGTTCCTGAGCAAACCTCGGCCTCCCGATCTCCACCCATCTGCCGCGCTACCCGCCGCCGACGACACCAATACCGTATCACATCGCGTATTCGCGGAGCCGAGTGGAGAGCGTTTCGACTGAGCAAGATTAAAAATCTTGAAAAACGTGTAAGAACAAAGGTTGTTCCTTACATCGGCATCGTGGAAAATATTTTTTGTCGTAAAACTTTTTCTCTACAACCAATGGTTCAGCAGTTACAAGGAAATAAACAATTAAATTGTTTATAATAGCAACTAATCGCTCTAGAATTTTTGAATCCTGATAATTTTGCCTCGAACACCTAATTCTCAATGTTCATGATTTTTTTTCAGATTTTTCTGAGCGATCCTTTTGGTGATGAGGATGGGGGGCAGCAATTTTGAACCGTCTTTCCCGAAAAAAGTTTTAAGAAATGCATAAAAAAATAAATCATATATGTTGTTGAATTGGTGCGTCCATAAGCTTTCATTTGATACCCTACACGATGCCCTTAAAATTTGATTTTACATTTCCCAATCTACCCCCTGAAATTAACCACCAGAATCAAAATTCAACTTTTTATACCTACTTTACGTCTATAATTGGGCCACCACTCTCTCTCTCTCTCTCTCTCTCTCTCTCTCTCTCTCTGTGCTAAATTTCAAATTTTTATGTCGAATAGTTTCAGAGAAGGTGACAGGGTTAATGAAGAGTAAGAAAAATACAATTTGAGAGGCTTCTTACGAAGTTTGTATTTTTTACTTTTGGCGCGTTTTTGAGGCCAACTACTCTTCTATGCGCGCGACGCTTAATTTAATTCTTAAATTAGGGTCGCTCATCGTGAGACCAGAGGCCATCTTCCCATTTTATAATGAGCGATTTCTGATCACTACTTTGAGCTTGAATTTGATCCAAAAAAAATCCATTTTTTGGGGGTAAGCTTTTGGAATGGAGTACTTTTGTATTATGAAGTAAAAAAATTGTCGGATAAGCTAATTGTAACAGTTTTGCCGATTCTACTGTGTAGAGCAAGTTCAAGTATACAGACGGAAAAATAATTCATATCTGACTGTATTCATGTTTCTTATAATGCCGAACAATGAAATTGATAAAGTCATTAATTTGATTTATCACTTTATGTTTAAATGAGGCCAAAAAACAAAACTTAATTAGCTTTTCGAGAAAAAAATATATTGGAACTTCCCCATAAATATCATTATGTCGAAAGAAAATTAAGTGCCTGACTTCTTACTACCGTGCGATGGCAATTTCTGATACAAACTAATTTATTTTCTGGTTCCATTTGGTTGCCTTTAAAATGAACCATCGCTTAATACAAATAATTTTTGTTGTTTGAGTAACACGTACATATATTCAATTATTGGGGAATTTACAAATTATAATTTAAAAACCGTGGTAAGCCCGATCACTGAAACGTTTCAAAATCTTTTTGTTTAATGGATAAAAATGGATAAATTAATCAAATAAAAAAAAATAATCGTGACATTCCAAACAAAGAAATGGCAAGCTTAAGCTCTCATATCAATCGATTTAAAAAGTTACAACGTCCATCGGGATTCGCACGAGAAGAAAATGATAGAAGAAAAACTTAGACGAGATAGTAAGTAACACCAACGCTTTTGGTGTTTTTACCACTGATGAGGTTTTCCGACATTTTTTCGGTGTAAATAATAAGATCATGTTTTTTTTTCTATTTTTAAGAGCAGATCCTGTTTAATAGAAGTTTTTTGTATTTTTGAGTTGCAGGTCATACGGTCTTTTGCTAATTATGCTTAGAAAAATATGCGAGTACTTACACTGACTATTAAATTTCCCTAAGGCTACGGTTATAGTGGATGCGTGTTCTGACGAACTGGCGTTCTGACGAACACATCAGAACTCATCCGAATCGATCAAATAATAGAAATATAGCGTTTGCGGTTATACTGCGTGCGCATCATTCGTCAGATTTTGTACGAATTATTCAGAACAAGTTAGTCGTTCAAATGAGTTTGATTTTTCTTGCGAATTCATGCGAATTGTGTGTGTGAAAATGGATGCTGAGAATCTTATGTTTAGTTTTCCAAAATAGATGTTGGTTGGACATGAAAGGAGAAAACTACCACAACCGGTATGTTTCTCGACAAAAATGGGAAAAAATTTCAGAAGGAATGGATAGTAATTTCAAGTATTTATTTTAGTAAGGATTAAAATAAAATTTTACATTGTATTTTAATAAGTATAATTATTGTTATAAAAATAGGATACATACATCGTTTAGTTAAAAATGTTGTATTGAAATTGTACTTCGGCTGCTGGAGAGCTAAAGTAGTTTTTATAGATTTCTCGTGCTTGGCTTCCTATTGCTGCACAATGATTGTAGCGCCTTGAAGCAGATATCTTTTGATTAGGCATGTTATATGAAGGTTGTGACGGAACACCTTCCCTATCGATAATTATGTTATGCAATATACATGCGCATTTCACTAAAAGATCAACATTGCATTGCAGTTCAGTTTTTAAAAATCGCCATTTAGCAACTAATATCCCAAATGCACACTCAATGCAACGTCGAGCTCTAGATAGCCTATAATTAAAAATCCGTTCTTCATTGGAAAGATTTTGTCTGGGATATGGTTTTAATAAATATGACTTTAATGGATAGGCCTCATCCCCTAATAATACAAAAGGAGTTATAATATCTGTTGATGGTAAATATGCATTAGATGGATTATTAAACGTATTTGTCTCTAAACGTTGATAGACATTTGACAGAGAAAATATTCCTCCATCACTTTGCTTGCGTAAGCTCCAACAACAATGGTAATAAACTTTCTTGCAGAATATAGTAAAATGTACCTGGTGACATCTTGAAATAATCTGAAAACTTATTCGGTTGGCTTAATAGATCTGGAAATAATGTATGACATTCTCCATTAATTGGTCTTGAAGCGAACACTTCATTTACGTATTCGGTTTTTCTGGGCATAAGTAAAATTTTTAATAAAGAACTTTCTAAAAACTGATATTCGTCCTCAAAACTATCAGTGTCATCCATATTGGATATTTAATAAAATAAAACAATTTCGCCAGAATATGCATTTACTATAACCACTGCTATCTGAACAAATATTCTGACGTGTTCGTCAGAACGCCAGTTCTTCAGAACACGCATCCACTATAACCGTAGCCTTACATATAAAAAAGTAGAGGAAAATAGTCAAAATGTCAGCGACTATTTGCCCGCTAGCCAGGCGAATGTTCGCGAACATTTTCCTGCAAGTAGCCATCTTATTTGCAGGTATTTCAATTTTTTGCTTGTCATTAGTAAGCTTATTAATCAAAATTGGTTGCTAAGAGTAACAATACAATACAAAGAAAACAAAGTTAGGAGTCATTTTTTGCCGTTAATTTTAAATTTATCAAAAATGGAGCCTTTTGGAACGTCTTCATTGGAAAATATAAGAAAAAATGTTAAAAAAAGCGTTTCAGTAAATACCAAGAAGTCGAGGGAATATGTGTGGAGATAATTTCATGGCATTTTGTTCTGAGCGAAAGTATGAATTTAACGCTACCACTTCAGAAGAAGATTTGGCAAGAATTTTAAAAGATTTGGGTTACAATATGCGGAAAATGAATGGAGGACCACAAGGAGGTAACGACAAAGAATTTATGGAATACTACTTCTAAAATACTTATAATGAAGTGGCTCCGCTGTCGGCGCCGCGGCGCCGGCAAATAAAAATAGTTACGCCTTTTAAATGATATGTAAACGTTGTGTTGTTTTAATTTTGCGTAAAAACTATAAAACATGAATGTAGGTGATACGAGAAAGCCACAAACAATTAGTTTTGGTTGCGTAATAGCAAAACAATTGACAATCAAAGACAAGGAAATCCTAATACTGTGGTGGATATTAATCCGGCTCTGAAATACTATTATCTGCGGTTAGCCTGTGTTAAAGGTGGAAGACCATTCAAAACAAAAAAATGAAGTCAACAAGGAAGTGTTCCACGTATAAGTAAGGCCGCCAGGCTAGCATTTTCTTGAAAGTAAGTGAACATAAACAATTTCTATGCATCATAGAGCTTGAACAAAATCACAATCATACTTCAGCCAAAGCTTATTTCAATTCTCTAGCAAAACAAAGACTATATATCCCAGAAAATGTCTAACTTTACTGCTCAAGAAGCCTTGAAGGCTGGGACAAATGAAAAAATCGTTTTAGATAACTTAATTAGAGAAACAGGTTGTAAAATGACATTAAAGGACCTCACTAATATTGGAAATCGTAGCAAGACTGAGGCAAAGAATTTTGAAAAATACATGCATATTTTAAGAAATTTATACCATTGTATTGTTATTGAGATTCTAGTTGACTAAAATGGGCTTTTCAAGGGGTTAGTTTTCCAAGATGACGGAATGAAAAAATAAATGGAATGTTTTCCAGAGATTATTTTGGTTGATGGTACTATTCTTTATAGTCTCTGATGGTACCTATTGCCTGGTAAATCTAAGGTTTTGCGACTTACATAATAATGGTAAAAGATGGAAGCGGCATGAGTCAGATTGTATAGCTATTTGCTTGTTGGCGAACGAGGATGAAGATTATTATATTATTCGCAGAATAATGATTGTTATATTTTTGAAGCAAGATTTAAGTTTCGTCAAAGTTTACAATATAATAAATTATTGTTTTTTGATTGAATTAAGGTATTTGACATTAATTTTCTAATGTTGCCGGCACCCAGCAAGGTTACCGCGAGGGCTGCCGGCGCCGGCCTTCATGTTGGCTGCCGCCAGCGCAGTCACTTCCTACTTATAAATAAATAGTTTAACGAATATGGTTCGAAGATATCGTCTTCAACGCGTCCAGAGAGGCAAGAAATGCCAAGAGAAAGGCGCTCTAAGCAGTTCCAGCCAAAGGAAAACAAAGTTTTGCGGCTCTACCTTAGAATGATTTTCTAAAGGTGGTTAATTCGTGCGACGAAGAAATGCCAGAGGGTTTGATAAAAAAGATTTTTTATATATTTTCGTACGAGCTAGCCTGGCGCGGAGGTGAGGCTGTAAAATGCAATATTAATTATTTTCAAAGGAAATATGATAATTTTGGTAACGAAACTGGAAGAGTCCAATGTAACCCAATTTTCGCAAAAATAGCTCATGGCGGAAATAAAATATGCATCGATTCCAAGTGGTTTAGTTTCAAACCAAAAAAAGTCCAGATGTCTGTCCAGGTTTTTCCTTACTACGAGCCTTAATTGGTCAATAAGTAAAAATTGGTACAAAAACTCCCCCATTGGAAAAATGCTTTTGGAAAATGCATCAAAAACACTGCCAAAATGGTCGGTCTGGACATTGAAAATAAAAAAATTCAAACTATTCCCTACGTGCTTAGCTTGGGGCACTCACCAACAAGTCCCATGAGACCCTACTTATAAATTGACAAAGAACATCACTAAAAATTGTACCAGGTAGGAAAATAGTCACAGTGTACACTACTTTTTTGTATGAGTCATATACAGGATTTGTCACGGCTATATGTTGTACGGTGGGTACTAAAAATCATTAAACAAATTTGCAAAGGAAAGAGGCTAATTTTCATAATAAGACACACGCCACAAAGGCCGGTGTTCAATAATACATAGAGAATATAAATAGTATTCTTCATTAAATTTGTGTTTAGGGCATTTTTCCATTAATTGAATTACTGTTCCGGGTTAATGACCGTATATAGCTGCCGATGCGTTTTTTTTTCAAATAAAAAACAATCAAAATTTATAATCGCTGTATGGTAGAAATTTACTGTATTACAATACTAACAGAAATTGAGGTAAAACTGCTAGCTCTGAAGCAGCTACCTGTGGAAGAAAAAAGTAAAGGAAAAAGGAATAAAAGTACTTTTAGTATCTATCGGAAACTATATAATTATATTTCACTTTTCGTAATACATCAGGCAACTATAAGTATATACATAGGTAGGTGAAGAACTAAATTTAATTTATTTGCCATACATTTATTCATCATAATTATTATGACCATGTGTTCCTAAGCATAACATCTTCATGTTCTTGCAACAGGTTCCTGCAACTTTAATATTTTAATAAATATCACATAAGTGCCATAATATGTAAATATTTGCATCTAATATTCCAGTGATTTGTATAGGACAACTAGATAAACATGTACGACCAGTAATTCAAAATACTGTCATAAATTCTTGAAATATTGAGTACCTATAAAGTAATATTTATTACTGTTGTAGGACCTTTGGATAGGTATAAGTTATAGATATTTCTTGACCATAAAATATCAAGTATTTTAAACTAAAGAAGCTCGATATGCAAAACACCTCTTTAAGGCCATCCTAATATGTAGATTATAGTAATTTATTTTCATGCGGAACGTAGAGACAATTTATATGAACAACTTAAGTCCGACTGTTTTAGTATTCCCGACAAAAGACAGAACCGACTTGGTGATCTAAGACTCCTAACATAGTTCACCGTATGTGTTTTACTTTTGCATTTTATTCACATTTGTAGCAATGTATTATAAACAGCGCTTCAAATGGCCCGTTAGTTAAGCGGGCCTATATATATATATATATATATATATATATATATATATATATATATATATATATATATATATATATATATATATATATATATATATATATATATATATATATATATATATTGTTCCCCATTACATTGCTCTCCAGCTCGAAAATATGCATGGGAGGCATTTTAAAGATACGGTACTTATTGTCTATCCACAAGAAATTACACACACACTTTGTAAAAAAACACACGAGAAATTGCCAATTCGTACTAGGTGTTGTTTATGTTTCACCAAAACAACAAAATTTAAATTGTCACCACTCACAAATTATTACGTATCCTAAATTTAAAGTACACGTCGGCGCCGCGCCGGCCGATGCAAAATAACAACTAAAAGGTGCTGGTAATCAACATACAAAAGCAGTTAGTTTTTCTGCAATTTGCGTTTATAGGTGAGTCCAGACATGACGAACGAGTACTAAAAACCCAAACGACGAACAGTTTGGACAGGGAGACAAGCGACAAGCACCGAAATGCCAACACATTTTCACGGCCTGGCGGTGCTTGTTTCAATTTGTTATATTTGCTCGTTTGTGCTCGTTCGTCATGTCTAGACCCACCTTAAGATTTGAAGCCATAGATGTGTTTGTGTTTTTTTATTGGATTAATAGATACTTTATACTTACAGGTATTACCTAACAAAAATTTTCGAATACAAAATTCTATCAGTTAATTTCTTTTGGGAAAGCGATTTGGGTAGAGATGACCAAAAATAAAAAAAAATATTCTTTTTCATTTATCTTACAAATTTGTAAAAATAGTTAATTCTAATTTCGTATATAAAACCATTTTAGAAATGCCCACAGAATAGTCTAACCATTTAAAATAATTTGCAGAGTGATTTTTTTGTGGGTAACATCCACAAAACTTGATTCACTGAGATATCATAAAATCTGAACAACTGTAAAAAAATTAAAGGTACCAAACAGAATAAGAATAAACAGGAATGTTGCCTTTACAAAAAAAATAGTAAATATTTTCGCAAAAAAATTAGAGTCAAAAGGATTGTGCCCCCTAAGAAAATAACTATCTTTAGATGATTCCGAGGAATATATTTTGTTATTAACGGAATTATCTTTCAAAACGCCTAAAACACATAATATACACCAAAATACAGTTAAAATTTTATCACCCCCATCTTGGAACCAAAGCATTTTGTTAATAAGAGATATTTTTCTTAATTTTGGTCAAAACAGCACATGTTCCTCGCGTGGAACACCAAACCATGTGGGCGATTAGTTAGTTAACTTATGGTTCCGCTCAAGAGTTAAAACAATATCGGCCAGATTCTCCAACGCTAGTCCGGTCTAATTTGACAACCAAAAGTTTTAAACTGACAAGTGTAAGAATAAGACAACTAGATTTTATAGTATGAATTTGTTTCTAAGGTTTTATAAATTATAGGGCAATTTTAGTATGTGCTTTCGACAATAATAGAACTAAATTCATTCTAGCAACCCGTTCTAAGATGAAAATTATTTGGAAACCAAGCAAATTGCTGAAATATAAGAATAATTCATAGACGATTTATTAACAACGACAAGACACAAACTTGATCTTAATTTAAACCACTGGTAAATCTTAAACCTTCTTAGTGAATCTGGACGTTAATAATTACGCGCAAGCGAAGCTGCAGATACCGTCTAAGACTAACTAAAATTATGGATGCAGAGGTTTTTGATATTTTCACTCTTAATGATGAAAAGTACGTACTTATACACCAAGAATAAGAAAAAAAGTTTATTTACTATTATATTTCATTTACAAAAAGTAAAACCACTATCAGACGTTTTATAGTTAGTTATGAAAGTGTACAATATAGAGCTTATCAATATTTTGTTACTACATTTATTTTGTGAACTATAAAATTTTATAAATTTAAAATCCGTCTCTGAAGGAATAAAAGTCTGTCGGACTATATGGAGCACAAATGAACCATTTTGTAAATTAATTATTACGAATTAATTTATTAGGTCTATAAAAAGTTATTTGGTAATATAATATACTTAATAATTTTAAAAAATCTTTTAACATTGCCAGTGGCACAGAAATATTATTTTGTTCAAAAAAATTCGAAATTATACGATATTTCCAGCTCTGCTTTTGCTTACTAATTTTTTTTTTGTCGAATTGCTGTGAATCGGAGTTTTCGATTATAATCTGAATTATGGTGTTCATAATCGAATGATACCGATAGCCACCTCGTTTGCATCAAGCTTTGGTATTTAATTTTCCACACAAGTCATGTGTTATGTGGTAGTAATAAGTATAGTCAATCCGAATGATCTCGCGACATTGTTGAAATATCATATGTCAATGCCATATCTGTCTAATTCTGGTTTAATTAAGTTTTTGAAGGTTGGAGGGAACTTTAAATATTAACATATTATATTGCTGAAATATTAAATAAAACATAATTCCAGTCAAAATTAAAGTATTCAAAGATTATTTTATAAAATGCCACACTAACAGCAAAAGACGTCAGAAGAAGCAAAATTAGAAGGTAATACGTGAAATATCATAACTGGAATAATTTTAAAGTTACTGTATTACGTGATCAGTACCATCCGTATTTCTGCCATCTTTAAAAAAACGAATTAATACAGAAATCCTTCTATTATTATAGGTGTCATACACCTACCTATACCTTTTATATACAGTGTTTTTTTAACTCGGGACAAGGGATTTGCATGGTAATTTTTCCACCCCATGTTAACTTTTGTTCTACTAAAAATTTTGTACCAAATCTCAGCAGGTACATAGTTTAGGGTCTTCAACTCGCATTGGACGTTTTTTTTTCTCAGCAATTCCATACCAATTAAAGGAAAATCTTTTATTTTTCGATGCTCACAGTTACAGATTAATTGAAATAATGCATGGAACTATCAAAATCAAATACCTGACATACAGAGGTTAAAAAAATTGCGTTTTAATCATTTCTTACATCTGTGGAAGCCTTACTGGTAAAACCAAGTCACTGTGGCGTCTTCTAAGGATTTAAATAACCGCTGTTAAAGAAAACGCACCGTAAGTAGGTGTAGAAGGATTTTTATAATAACAAGTTTTTGAAAGATAACGAGAAGGTGAGTGACGTTGATCACACTTAAAATTCCCCAAATTTTAAAGTTTCGTTTACGTTTACCTTTTGATTTTGCTATTTCTGACGTGTTTTGCTGTTTTATTTTGTATAGCGTTTTATAAAATCATCTTAATAATACGAGTACATAACTTAATTTTGGCTCCGAAAATAGCTATTTATGCCATCAGTTACGAAATGCCTAATTTTGTGTAACGCGTGAGATTTTTGCGGAACGAACGAAGTGAGTTCCGCAAAAACTCACAAGTTACACAAAATTTCATTTCGTAACGTATTGCATACAAGATTTTTTCTAATTTTGAAGAAAGTAATAAAAAAATAAAGTTTAATATAATTGATAAAAATTTTAAAACATAAATCTAGTTTGTTGCTGTTACTTCATGTTAGTTGTCAGTTTGACATTTTGTAAAAAAGTCTAAACGGAAGGTTTTTAGCGAGATTGATATATTTTTAGTTTTATTTTTAAAAAATGAGTGATTCAGGATCTGAAGAGCTACCAAGCGATATTGAAGAGGCAGCAGGTAATGCTTTAGTATCAGTAATTCCCAAAAAGTCAAAGGCAGTTTATGATTTGGCATACGAAAAATTTGTTACGTGGTGTGATGAGAAGAAAATTAAACATGTTAATGAGAAAGTTTTACTTGCATATTTTGAGGGTAAGAAAGATCTAAAAGTTTCCACATTATGGACACTTTACTCAATGTTAAGGTCTGAACTAAATCTGAAAAGGAATATTGATATTAAAAAATATACAAATTTGGTAGCATATATTAAAAGGCGAGCGGACGGGTACAGTGCTAAAAAGTCAAAAGTTTTTAGTAAAGAAGATTTTGCCAAATTTTTAGTGGAAGCTGATGACAAAGAATACTTAATGGCTAAGGTTGCAATGATTATTGGAATGGCAGGAGCGTGCAGAAAAGCAGAATTAACATTTCTTCCAGTTGAAAATGTTATAGACGAAGGAAGCCATTTTCGTGTTGATATCCCACCTTCAAAAACAAAAGTTATACGGCAGTTTGCAATTACCACTGGAGACATTGAAAATACGAATCTTGTTGAAATATTAAGAAAATATATTAAGTTGCGTCCCCAGATTCTTAAACACAACAGATTTTTTGTAAAATATGCGAATGGAAAATGTACCAGAAATCCTGTGGGAATTAACACATTTAGCAGTCTGCCAAAAGTTATTGCACAATTTCTTGGTCTTTCAAATCCTGTTCTATATACTGGCCACTGCTTCAGAAGAAGCTCTGCCACTTTCCTAGCAGACAGTGGCGCTGATATTTTAAAATTAAAGAGGCACGGAGGTTGGAAATCTAGCTCTGTTGCGGAGGGATATGTTGAAAATTCCATGAATAATAAAAAACTTATAGCGCAAGAAATATTTGGTAAAACATCTAATGCAACGTGCGTCGTCTCCCAAATAACAGCAAGTTCGAGCAATGAAAAAAGTATGTCGTCGGGAATTAATTTAAATAATTGCAATAATTGTGTTATCAATATTTATAATAATTAATTAATTTATAATTTATGTTGTTATCGTGTATTAATAATAATTAATTAATTTATAATTTATGTTGTTATCGTGTATTATAACAGTTTAATAAATAGAATAATTCTTTTTGTCACTAATTTTGAAATACATTTTTCGTCACCAATTGCATAAAATTTTACTTTAGGTAACTAGTTACAAAAAGTAAGACGTTTCATAACGTCAATCAGTTTTACAAAGTGTCACTTTAAATGTCAAAATTAGAAAAATTTTTATTTGTATTACTGCAACGAATGTTCGAAAACATTTTAAATTCTCACCAACCTTCAAAAAGTTAAACAAATCCAGAAATAAATAGATATGCCATTATTGACATAAATATGATTTGTCAACAATGTCACGAGATTCGTAAATAATATGACTTTATATAACAAGTGTAAGTACGTACTTACTATTTAGTGTAGTTCTTGTGATCACAATTTATTTTATTGTTTAGCTGTTATTGACTATATAAGGCGGCTTAAACACAAATATTTAATATTTTAACATTTACTAAATAATAAAAAATTACCATAAATTATTTAAGAGAGATTACACAACATAAACTTTGCAGGAAAAGGAATAGTTGACAATGCATATATCTTAAGTATGCAAAGAGGTCTAAAAACTACTTTCTAATTTAATTTTTAAGGTAATAAACCTAATTTTCCCGTTACCCACATAAGATAGTGGATACAAGCTCAAGGTTTGTTTGTTAACAGTTAAGAAACAAAAAATTCGAATCTATAAAAGTTCTGATTACCAACCAAGCCCTTGTGATCTTCGTAAGTTCATTACTAGGGCTCAGGCGGCCAGCTTATTCCAAGTGGTGTAAGTTCAATTTTGAAGTTTTAGAAAGATCCAGGTAACCGCTAATACTTTCATTTCTGCTTTTACTTGAACAGAAAATGACTTTTATTATGTTCAGAAACGACATTTTTATTTAGAGTAGTGTTTAAGTTACGTAGTTTAATTTCAAAATAACTCTTTAATTACTTGTTTCACCTTCCTATTAAATTATTGTCTTTTATTTAATACACCGTGTGTCCAAAAAAGTACGCAACATATAATAATATAATGATAATATAATAATATGCGTGTCGCAAACATAGATTCATTCAGCAAACAATTTAGCCTCATATTTAGTAAAAATGAGAATGGCTCTTGTTAGATTTTTAAAAATAATTAGCAGTATATTTCTCATTTTCCATGTTCAAACGTTATCAAACGACAAAAACGATATCAAAGTATGAGCTCATTTAAAATTATTGGTATTGTAACGGGTAGGCCTCGAAAAACAACTACAATAATAGAAAATTGGTTATCTACCCAGTACGCGAAATACTACTTTGAGGGTCCAGAATGAAACTTTCGTGACGAGGCGGAGCTCGAAATCATTCCAGATTCCAGAACACCAAAGAGATTTCCGCACAAGTTGAAAATAATATTTTTTTACCATGTTTGTATCTTAGTATAAAGATTACTACAAGCAGTTATGTTAATTAATTGCAAAACAGATCTAAACATTTTTACATAAACAAAAAGTATCTCGGGACCGTAACTATGAAAATAATAAAGTTTGACAACAATAATTTCAAAGTGACGCTGACAAAAATGGTAATTTAAATATAGATCCTATTAATTTTGGTAATATGTGCAAAATATTTTGCGCCCTAGTGCGCAAAATATTGCGCGCACAGTCTTATTGTATCGTAAAAATTATTTGCAATGAAAAAAGTGCCATTTCGTGCACTGACGGTAATGGGCAAACAATGTGGTTGTAGAAAAAGTTATTTATTTACATTTTTTAAAATATTTTTTACTAATTACAATGACATTAAATAAAATTTGGCAACAAAATTGGATAAAAATGCTTTTTATTGTTCACTAAGATTTTATGCGAATTTCTTATTATTTATTGCAATTGTTTTTCCATGACCATTATGACTCAAATTATTTCGACTGAGCCTCATAATGTTTTCGCCATTTAATACAGTTTTAAAATGACCAATTGAAAATATACTTATTATTTTGAATAATATGGCAAGAGTTATTCTTATTTTTACTAAATATAGGGCTGAATTGTTTCCCATTCACCTACATATGTTTTCAACACGCGTTTGTCTCAAGAAACTAAGAGGCTATTAAAAATGTTAAATATTGTACAAACTACTACTATCATTTAAAAAACTATATTAAAGTTGTATTTCCTTCGCCTAGGCCTATAATAGGAAATATTACAATTAACCGCAGTGGTATTACTAAAATATTAAAATTTAAGATATCTCTCACAGATTTTATATTTAAGTTTTAAGTTTTTAAATTAAAATAACTTTTTTAACAGCTAAAACACTTTTTTTAGATATTTTTAAGTATAATGTTAGGTACTTTACTTTTGGTAAGTTCTGAAAAAAAGTAATTTGTATCCTTACTTACAACTTTATATAAAGTCTGATATGCTATTCTCAGTTTGACAATAAGCACCAACATTTATCAACAAAATTAAAAATTATTAAAAAAAAGTTTTCCATATGTTACACACTTTTTGGACACACTGTATTTAAATAACAGTAAACTAAAATATGAATATAATAATCATAACTAAAATAAATAAATAAAGTAAAATAATATAATAATAATATAATGTAATAAAATATAAAAATTGACCATCTTATCTCTGAATTTCCCTCCGCTGAAGTTGTCCTCCTAGGCGACTTCAACATCCATGGCTAGGAATGGCTAGGATACACAAAAACTGACCCAGAAGGCAGAGCGGCGGAAAACTTCCCAATCAGCAACTCGCTCACCAATTTAATCAGAGAGCCAACATACTTTCCACGCGTTTCTGCCTATAATCCAAATCCACTAGATCCTTTTCTTACCACCCATCCTGAGCAATATTTAACATCGACGTTCAGGTCAGGGCGCTATTACCGTCTCTTGCGTTCGTTGAAATCATGCCAGAACGCACGATCTGGCACTACAATTCTGCCGACTGAGATGGTCTTTGAAACTGCTCCGCTTTCCCTTGGAAACCTGTCTGTTTTTCCACTCCCGATCCCTTAGAAATTTGCTCTCATATTACAGACATCATTTAAGCGGGTATTGAAGGTCTCATTCCACATACCTGCAAGAAATCTAAACTCGACCATCAAAAGCCTGGTTCTCCAAGGCCTGTGATAAAGCCAGGCTCAAAAAGTTCAAGCTCACAAAAGATATCTTCAAAATCCTCAAATTTTCACCGAGGCAAGAAATCAATACACCCAAACTATATCAGAGTCCAAAAATGTTTTTAACAACGGTATAAAAGATAAAGTGATTTCCTGTCCCAATGGCAGCAAATATTTCTGGTCACGCCAAAAATATTAGTCAAAACTTCTGTAGAAGCACTTTTCCTCCCCTGACCTCTGCCAACGAAGTTAGTTAAAACCTGTGCCGATGCCGTTATATTTGATGACTAACAGTGGCGTGGCTGGGACATCATATTTCTATGTTTAGCCGCTAATTAATAACACGTTAATACAAGGCAAATACAATGCGCATATTAGGTACCTAATTAGTTTTTCTTTGTCCAACCATAAATTTAGATGGGCAATTGACCAAATGACCTTACGGACATCAAAGTTTTATATGATACTTTTTCTTTAAAGTCGTGCTCCGCAATAATTCGATACATCTCTTTAATTTTATTTTAACTACATGCCATTTATTTATTGAAGTTTTTAGTACCTTTAATAATGCTCTTGATATTATACATCATACAGATTTATGACAAGATTTAAAATTATTGGTTGTCATCTTTCATATTATGTTTATATTATACGAGTATATTAAAAGTTATACTTGTAACTAGACAGTAATAAATCAATAAATATAATTATTATTAGATATAAATATTACTTCTTGAAATTAATAAAATTATATATAATAAATTAAACCTTCAATGGCACAATACTGTGTAGGTATGACATTAATTTGTTTGATAAATAATATTTAAGGCACTTACTTAAGTCTCAGGTTAGGGTCCAAAGTTAGATCCTAGCGAACTCGAAGCTAGCCAAAGGGAACCTTTTTTTAAGAGGCTACTGGAGGAGCCGGGAGCCAGTAAGAAATTTGGCACAGCACTCTGAGTTGCTTAAAAAGCTACCAGTCGCGCCGGGAACCAAAAGCAGTCTTTGCTTATACCGCTGCGCCGACATGGATTTGTTTTGAATTTCGGTAGATTTGTTATAAATAGGGAGGCTGAATGTGTTATAGATTCCAGCGGTAACATGATTTAAAAACTAGCAGCCCATTATGCCTATAATATGGCATCAAAGGAAGAAAAATTGTCTTTTCCCAAAAATATTAATACTTTTAAGAATAGCATTACTCTATACAAGTATATTTGTATGTCCAATATACAAACAGTACAAACACTATCATGTAAATGTTTCCATTTTTTTGATGTCAGAATTAGGCATAACATGATAATAATAATGTAATTTTTTCTTTAGGACTTTTTTTAATCCTTTCAACATTAATTGTCTATTGAAAATTGCCAAAGCCTCACGGTGCGGGGCGATAACAGCTGTCTATGTAAATAAAGATGTGGCTATTGCTAAACATTTACGTTCAATTCACTAAGAAAGTTTAAGATTTAGTACTGGTTTAAATTAAGATCCTATAGTTGATCAGTTATGTTTTGACAGGGTTTTGTACTGTCATTGTTAATAAGTCGTCATTAAAAACTTATGAATTATTGTGATATTTCAGCGATATACTTGGTTTCCAAATGATTTTCATCTTGGAACGAGTTGCTGTAATGAATTTAGTTCTATTATGGTTGAAAGTACATAATATCCTTTTCTTGATAAATTTGCGAAAAAGCTCGGAAATAAGTTCATAGTATAAAACATAGTTGTCTTATTCTTACACTTGTCGGTTTAAAACTTTTGGTTGTCAAATTAGACCGGACTATAGCTTTGGAGAATCTGGCTGTTAAAATTCTGTCTAAATCCCCATATTGAGATTGATTTTTTCTTTTAAATAGTCAAGGATCCCCGCGCGGGAATCGTTGTTGTTCCCCAGCATGGAGAAAGAGAAAAAAAGAGAGCTTTTAAAACATAGGGAAGGACGTGGTACAGCTTTTCTGCGCAACCTGTAGCGCATAGCGCGTCCGCTCTGGTTGGGTTTCACCATAAATCGTTTATGTTTCGTTTGACTACTTTATATGGTTTATTTGTTGTGGCCATTTTTTTTTTTGGAAACGTTACAAGCTTTTTTTGTAAGTAGTACAGGATTGTCTAACGAAATTGCTTTATACCTGTTAATTAAGGAGATGAAAATGGTGTATTTATTGTATATTTTAAATGGCACACTCTCAGTATTGTCGCATTTTTTGATTCTACATAAAGTTCTAAACACATTTTATGTAGAATGTCCTAGTCCTATAACTGTTTTTCAACTATTGTCAGTTTAAAACTGTGAAAAATTGCCATTTTTGCTCAAACATGGCATTTTTCAATTGTCAGCAGTTGAAACATGACGTTATACATAAAATGTGCTTAGAATTTTCCGTCGAATCTAAAAATGCAATGATATACAAGGTGTTCTATTTAAAATAAACCAAAAATACATAATTTTTTGTCATCTTTTTTGCGTTTGATGTTGAATTGTTTTTTGACAAATGTTCCTAATTCGTCATAAAAATCCCAACAACTTTCATATTTACCACTTTTTTGTATTTCTTTAATTAACAGGTATATCAAGTAATAATCACTTTCGTTGGATAACCCTACAATATTACGCGGGCATTAAAAATATAAAAATTCAAAAGGCCCGCGTCTTTTTAAAACGTTAGTTCATGCTGTAATCAACGGAGGCTCTAGTGAATGACAGGGATATCCACAGATTTAACAACTCTCTTTTTTTCTTTCTCTATGGCTTGGTTGGTAGCGTTCTAAATATGTAAAGGTATCTGACCCGGAACGGCTTTTAACTCCGGGGCGCCGCGACGGTGGCCGTGGCAAAAAATTTAGGATAGTTACTAGAACAAAATATGCATGTATTGTGCTGAATAACATTCCCAGATTATCGTTAATGACTGTGTGAAGTTAATTGCGAAGATCAGAAACCAGATACCATTTTTTTTTATCAGAGTCAGGCCCGTCGAGAGAGGGGGGCAGAGGGTGCAAAATCCCCGGGCCTGCACTGCTTTGAGAGGCCCGTAACTCAAAATTATTAAGCGTTATTGCAAAACTTCATCTTTTGGGGACGAGAAAAACTTTACTGCCCCGGGGCCCGTCCCGGCTCTCGGCGGCTCTGATCAGAGATTCTTGTTTGACTGCGTAGGAAAAGTTCTAAAAGACAGTACACTATCCAGTATTGCTCGGTTTTCATCCGTGCATATATGATGTAAAACAACATGTACTTATATGATTGCTGATTGCGATAATGTAATCGTGTGCACAACAAATTCGCTAGAAGGGGAAAACTCATCGAGGTGTCGGTCGTTGTGTTGTGTTTTGCATATTTACATTATCGTATTCTATATGCGGAACACTGCGTACATTATTTACACGAACAGCGTAAACAGAATTACGAAAAATAGATAGCCGAGCAGTTTAGTTCCTGTTGAAATTAGTATATCAATATAATGTATAGATTGCAACAAAACAACACAATAATAATGATGAGATATAATAATTATTGAATTATTGCTGATGATGACAGAAACAGTTCCTAGCTATATGAAAATGTGCAGCTGCAAGAAAAATTTTATTGTCAGATGTGTAAAGAAAATTCTTTAAGTATATAATATCAGATTTTCCCAGCTTATGGGTAAAAATATGTTTAAAATAAAACCTTTTTTACCAAAAATTATTACTTAAGAAGTTATTTAGTTCAGCAGAACATAAAACATGTATTTTGTTTAAATCTAGCACCATAAAAGCACAAAGCAGTGTGCGCACTATACCATTTGCGCACACCGTCTTGCGCAGAAAAGGCTTTTTCAGCATTTTAATGTTTAACCAGTACTTTTTAAAGCAATTCCGACTAATTTGTTTCTCAGTAAAATTCTTTTTCTGCAAATTTCTTCATTTTTCATATTTGCCACTGTATTGGCACATACTATTTTATGTTTAATATTATTTTATTTTATGTGTATTGGAGATTTCATTTTGAATCATAGCTTTTAAATTTATTGTCTTAATAAATCTTAACCATTGTAAGCAATAGCAAGCATAAATCCCAAACATTTACATACCTATACATGTGTTTGGATTAATGTCAGTAGGTTGATATATACATGAATAATGGGTCTAAGTAAAGATGTTGTGGTCTAGTAATAACCATAATACGCCCTTTCAAATAAATTTTCTGAACAACGGTTGAAATGTTGGAAATTGTTCATTTATTTTTAAACTTTTTGGGTGCAGGCGCGCACTGGATGACCAGGTTTTGACCATTAGAATATTATTGTAGTAAAATGGCACTTTGCGTCTAAGCCACGCGACTGGTGACGCGCCCAAACTATCATGACTTCTTAAGAGTATTGAAGTCAATCTTAAATACCCACTGGGTAGTCGTGGTCAAGTAGTCGCCATGAGCACTTGAATGACGCACAGGCGACCAATGAGGTGTCGCGACGAGTAAAATACACTGCGTTAAGTTACTAGCGACATGTCGCACGAAAATAGGGCGATGAGTGTACATTTTCAAGTTGTGGAGCAAATACCACTTATTTTTTCGGGGCAAATATGTTGTGATAACCATTTCAAAATGTATGATTTAGGAAAATCATCAAACTTTAACACAAATAATTTTATTATTGAATTTGGGAACGTCTCGTAATACGGGACATACTCGTATTTAGTCAGAAATATAGTAAATATAAAGCGCCATTTTAAAGTTATCGTTCTAAGTCAATCGTAAGTAAAAATATTTCTTCGCAAACGCAGTCGTTGGTGGCTATATTACGGATGTTAACTTGAATTTTTCTAATTAAAAATGTTTTTTCCAAATAATCTTGTCCTTTTGTTTCAGCTTTTAACCCCATTTTTTTACTGCTCTCACAGATTTACTACTATATTTTTATTAACTCTCTACACTATACATACTACTATTCTGAAAAACATGCAAGGATAAAAGTTGTCCCTTACATCGTGAGAAATATTTTTTGTCAAAAAAATTTTCTCTAAAACCAATGGTTCAACAGTTATAAGGAAATAAACAATTAAGTTGTTTATAACAATTGTCTGCGATGGAATTTTTCAATCCTGATAATTTTGGCTCAATCTACACATCATTCTCGATGTTCATGATTTTTCTAAATTTTTCTGAGCGATCCTTTTGGTGATAAGGGTGGGGGACAGCAATTTTTAATCATTAACGGACAGACGGACAGACACCGAAGTTATTCCATAAGTGTTCCGTTTTAATAATTTTAGCACGGAACACTAAAAACATTCACATTTCCTAGAGTCACATCTCTCTATCCGATTTAATAATAATAATAATAATAATAAAGATGTTTATTTATGCCAATAAAACAATTAAAAATATAAATATAAAAATGATAAACTAAGAAAGAAAACCAAAAAATGACAGTAGTATACTAGTTGGCATAAATAGGTAGGGTTTTGATTTATAAAAAATCATTCTTCCAATCCTACCCTTACTAAATAATTTTTTATATTTTTTTTGAAAGTTATATAGCTTAAGCCCCTAGAAGGAATATTATTATAAATTACAGAAGAGGTATATTTAAACGAAGACTTATATTTTTCAGTATGATGTTTAGGTATTTCTATTGCGTTCTGATTTCTAGTATTAACATTATGAATATTATTCCTGAATTCAATTTTTTCAAATAAATATCTTGGTTTCTGAGTTAAAATTATTTTATAAATAAAACAGGATATGTGTATTTCGCGTCTTTTTTCTAATTTAATTAAATTATGTTGGTCAAAACTAGGTGATACGTGATCATACTTTTTTAGCCCTATTGAAAAACGAACACAGTTATTTTGAAGAATTTGTAATTTCTGTTTATCTTCGTTACTGATATTTTTGTGATAAATGATATCACAGTAATCTAATCCACTTAGAATAAGTGAATCAACCAGTCTAAGTTTAGTATCGGTATTTAAGTAGTCCTTAAAGTTATATAAAATTCTTAGTTTGTAGTATGCTTTTTTAATTATATTTTTTATATGTTCATGAAAATTAAGATGCTGATCAAAAATTACTCCAATATTTTTGCCAAATTCGATTGACGGTATCTTAAAACTATTGTTAAGAACAATTTTGAAATCAGAATTATTTTTTATTTTAGTGATTAGTGTTTTAGGACCAGTTAAAATTAAGTTAGTTTTATTTTCATTTATTTTTAATCCGTGATCAGTTATAGTTTTTGAAATATTTAAAATATCCTTATTGATTAAGGAAATACTATTTTTTAAATCTGTGTACTTGATTGAGTGGTATATTTGAGTATCATCTGCAAAAGCTAAAAGATTACCGTGTTTAATAGATAAATGAAAATCAAAAGTGTATATAATAAACAATAAAGGGCCTAATACTGATCCTTGTGGAACACCTCTAGAAATAGGCAGTGAATTTGAAATGTCACAAATGTATTCGTTTGCAATTTTTGTCACTTGTTTTCTGTCAGATAAATAATGTTTGAACCACTGGCAAGTTTTTAGACTAAAACCTATATATTTAAGCTTTGCTAATAACATTTCATGATTTAGAGAATCAAAGGCTTTAGCCAAATCGAGAAAGACTATATTAGTAACAAAACCTGAATCCCAATTTTCTAAAATATCATCTTTAAGTTTACAGAGTAAAGTAGTAGTACTAAAATTTTCTCTAAAACCTGATTGATTTTCTGGTAAAATATCATATTTTTTAAAATACTCTATTATTTGGTCAAAAACTATACACTGTAAAATCAGTTCGTAAAATAATTGTAACATTACAGTAAATGCCAATCAAGTGAAATGTATATTTTCAATTAGCTTATAGGTGATTTTTTCTATATACATTTTTAGTCATGTGAAATTAAACTTTTTATGTAACGTAAAGTATAGCGCACGTTACTAATTGGTAAATATACTGAAAATTACATAATTTTACGATATTTTACGGGTATTTACAATTTAACTGTAAAACAATTGATACTGCATTTTTCCACATTTGTTTATATTGTAAAAAGATGCGAAATGCCAGGTAAGTAGACTTATAATTACTAACTTGACCTCGTATTTAAAGTCACCTGGTGATTCCCCGTCGGTCGACCGGTCGACTTCATTTCATCACGCCATTTGTAGCTTTGTTGTGTTGCGATACGCATCATTTGTGGATTCGGGAAGTTTATCATGTTAGTGTAGTTAGAATTTTGATGCCCGAAAATAAATAATTCTATTAAAAAAAGTTATTTAATGGTTTTAATCAACTTTTATTTAGAATAGCTAGATTCCATACAGTATGTCCACGGATGGGGTTGACAAGAGGACAAATGGACCAACTTCTTAAAGATAAAAAAAAGAAACTGTAAATAAAAGTTTTTCTTTCTAAAAATTAAATTTACGGTAAGAAAAAATTGATTTTTTTGTAGGTGATGCTCAAAATATACATAAATATGAAAATTCTATTAAATAAATCTGTGTTCTTTTTGTTTTTAAGGGAAAATATTAAACAGGAACATCTTAAATTAATTAAAATCCAAAATTGTAAAAGAAAATTTAAACTTAAATGAATTATGAATTGCAAATTACTGTTGGTTCTGTTTTGTGCTATTAATTCAGAATTCACACAGTTTAAGTTTTCTCTTGCAAATCAAATAAAGATGTTTCACATCTTTTCGATGTAACATCTTGCGTTGAAATAATAAATCTATTACTTTTATCTTGAAATATTTTTTTTTATTTTTTGCGCACCCCATACAAAAAGTCACACTTTTCTTATTGCGATTTGATTTTGGTACGTAAAAACTTTTATTAATACTGACTTTTTATGTCTAAATATTTGTTCCATTTGTCCTCTTGTCTCCCATCCCTGGACGCATTGTATCAAAATTAAGATGTAAAAGCGCATGTACTTGCATGCATACGTCCATGTAGCTTTACATTTACATACAACTAAAATTCCGAACTTGGAACGTAAAATTTTTCGTGAAACTATTAGCAATATTACATTATTATACTACTCATATACAGACATTTGCATTAAATCGCTTGTAAATATAATGAGTACGGGTGTAAATTTACATTGACGTCAACTTAAAATTACATATCGTTCAATAAAATTAACTTGCCGGAACAGGTAATTTTATACATAAAAATAGCACTCAATTACCAGCAGTTTCCATGACATGGTAGATAATTGTAATTTTTACTTGAAGCTTCAAGGCGAAATATTACCTATTAAAAAGCAAGTAATTTTACATCAAATAATTTTACAGTGTACGTTCTAAAATTTTAGATATTACAGAAAGTAGAGAAATTGGTCTAAAATCATCTACATTTTCTGCGTTGTGAATTTTAGGAATCGGTATAACTAAACTAGTTTTCCAGATATTAGAAAAATTATTATTTAGAATAGAACAATTTATTATATGTTTAATAGTATTTAAAAAATTATTATTCATACACAGATTTAACATGCGTAAAGTAATACCATCTGTTCCACATGATTCAGTTTTAATTTTTGATAAAATTTTAACAATATCATAATTTGTAATTGGTTTTAAATTTAGAAACACATCTTTACCAATTTTAGAAAACTTATTATTCAAATAAAAAGATAGTAAATTTTGGTTTGGAGATCCATTTTTTACAGAATTTATAAAATGATTATTTAGTACTTGTGCACAAGGATATTCATTTACTGATTTAGATTCTTTTAAATTAATATTAAATTTTTTCAAGTTTTTCCAAAAAAGTGTTGGATTATTTGGATTTATATTATTCTTTATAAATGTTTGCTTTTCTTTCTTTATAACTTTAGATAGAAAGTTTCTTATTTCTACATAATCTTTCCAATTTGATTCAGATTTATTTTTACAATATTTTTTGAAAGCTTTTTTTTTAATTTTGCAAAATTTTTTATATTCGAATTAATCCACGAATTTGTTTTTTTATTTTTATTTATTTGAACTGGTGCATGTTTGTTAAATAAATTTAGGATATTATTGTTAAATATTTCAATTTTATTATCAAAATTATTAATGTTTTCAACTGCATTCCAATCAATTTGCGCTAAATCTTCATTAAATAAATCAAAATTAATATTTTTAAAATTTCTGTAGTACCTTAATGAACAAGGAGATTTATTTTCTAATAAAAGTTTACAAAATACCATTGAATGATCAGTTAGAGAAATTCCCGAAGAATTTTTTATTAATTGTGTTTTGAATATACCAGAATCTGTAATATTTATATTTTCATCTATATAAAGATGATCAATTATTTTTGGTGACGTTTCTTTTCTTGTAGGCTCTGAAATAATTTGTTTTAAACTGAAAGTTGCAAATAAATTTTCAAGAAGATAACCATCTTGATTTTTATTGTACAGATCAACATTAAAATCACCTGTTATGATCAGTCTATCAACCGATAAGTACACTTGTGGAATTATCTGGTTAAGAATAAAAAATGAATTGAAACTAATGTTTGTTGGTTTATAAATAATTCCAAAACCTACTTTTTTCTTATTAATTAAAATATTAAGCCAAAATGTTTCCAAAGGTCTAGTGTCAAGAACAGTTATTACTTTGACTTTTAAATGATTTTTAACGTAAACGCTAATTCCACCACCTTTAGTATTCCTATCCAATCTAAGAAACTTATAGCCAAAAATATCAAAGTTAGTAGGTGAATCATTATGATTTAACCAAGATTCAGTTACAGCTAAAATATCAGGATTTATATCTAAAACAAATTCTTTAAATTCAAAAAAGGAAGATTTTAATGATCGTATATTAACGTGTGCCACTAGTATACTACCGTCATTATTTAGTTTTTTGTATTAGAATTAGCCCTTCTTGTTTCTTTATTTTTTTCTTCTTCACAATACATCAACCAATCAGACGCGAAATTTAACTTGGGCAACACAGGTGTGCGTCTAGATGAGTAACATGTGGAGAGCCCCCTTATTTGCCCAGATAGTGTTACGATTGTTTTTTTATTAGATACAGTGTAACTTATGTATAATTATTTTATTTAAACAATGAAATCTATTAAAAAACTACCCTAGAAATATTGTATTGTGCCAATGTGCAAAAATACCACTGCAAGTGCCCTGAAAACCTCATTTCTCACGTGCCGAGAACAGCCGATGTCGGAAGAAAGTACATTCCCAGTACAAAGCTAATTAAACCTTTTCAGTAAATAGGTATCATTAAAGGTCAGTATCGTCGTTTAAGTGAGAATATTTGGCTGTACGTTTATTTTTATGTTACAATACAAGTATTTGTAACAATATTTTAAAGACAAATAAGCATGAACTTTCAGCAAATTGTCTGTGTCCTTGCACAAATTTCATTCTGGTCGTTGTTAAACATTCCTTTTATTCAAATGTGATGTTTTTTGTCCAAGAAATTTCCTAACTTTTGGGAAATAATCAATAAAATAAATTAACGGTGGAATTTACCACGTACTAGCCATTATACCATTTTTATTTACATGACATGCGACGTCACAACCAACAGTAGGTATCACGTTTTGCAAGTTTTGAATTTTGTATGAAAATTTGTAGTAGAAAATATTTTCATTTGTTAATAAAGACCAAAATAAATGGATAAAAACAATCACCATATTTATATATTTAATTTATGTAGAGAATACAAAAAATCATGTTTGTTTGGATTTTACGCAGGATATGTCCCTTTGTTTCTTCTCCATAATTATTATTCATTCAAAACACACAATTATACTTCACAACAAACACAAGCCAGGTTAGGTATAACTTTTTATGCTTGGCAGCAACACGACCGCTTCCGATTGCCCGAATGTAAAAGCCGTCTAATGCAGGCCTTGGCCAGCTTTAACTAAATCATGGATAACTTGACAAAATTTAACAATGTATTAAAATTTAACTAGGTGTTACCTAATCACGAATTACATTTTTTTCTGCAACCTGCTGACAAAGAGAAGGTCTTTTTCCCATTGCATATAAGTCAAATCAAATGAAATCAAGTATACTTTATTATTAAAAGAATACATTATTCTCGTCAACAGGGTGTAGATTAGAGATAATTATTAATAATTTGCATAAAAGATTTTATCTTATAAACAAGGTGTATAAACACAAACAATATAAATAGAAAACCCAAACAATATCCCACAAACAATACCAAAGAATATATCAGCGGATATAGCAAAAAACATCGTCTATGTACAGACAGACATTGAATTTGGAAAAGGTATATCCAACAATCCATAATCAATAAGGCCTCAATGTCTAAAGAAGAAAATTCTGTTGACAAAGCATGCTTATAATCATTAAAGGAACAAATAAAAAGTAACTAAATGAAATAAATACACTATTTGAATATACATAGGTACTTAACACTTTTTGGATCTTTCTTCTATATAAAATTGTATTAAAAAATAAGTATTATAAAAAAATACAAGAAACATAAGTTATAACAAACAATATAATATAATAAAAAGTCAAAAATTTATCACAGTTTGGGTTGTAGTTTAAAAAACAGAAAATCTAAAATAAATAACCGAACTTCAAACACAATAGCAAGGTCACTGCACTGGATCATCAAAAAACTCCTCCAGTGTATAATACGCCTTAGGCCTTGCCGACCAAAAACCTCTTTACACCCCTCCTAAACTTCTCACATTGCTGCCTTCTTAGTCCAAGAGGAAGACGATTGAAAACCCTCTTGGCTCTATAAATTGTAGATTTTCTTATTTGCTCCGAGTGAGGGATAGACAAGCCAAGAAAATGTGACTGACGCGTATTGTGTTGAGAAGTTGCGAGAATTTCGTCCCTATGCTTCCTGTATGCAATACAGACAGATTCCAAAATAAACAAGCAGCAAAGTGTCAAAATGTTATACCTTAAAAAAAGAGGCCTACAAGAATCACGAAATCTGGCCCTACACATGTATCTCACCGCCCATTTCTGTAGTAGAAACACTGAATGGAATAACTAATCAGAACAAGAACCCAAAAAACAAATGCCATAACGGAGATGGGACTCTATAAGGGCATAGTAAGAGTTTCTTCTTATGCAAAATCTAAATTATTCGAAATAACCCTGAGCGCATAACAGTTAGACGAAATTCCGTTACAGAGATCCCTGATATGGTTTTGAAATTTAAGTAAGCTGTCAATTGACAAACCAAAAAACTTACACGCATTAGACGATGCAATTCTTTCGTTTTCCAAAGAGATAGGTACTGCCTATTTCACATTTAAAGCTTAACACATTAGATTTGGAAACATTGAAAGACAGCATATTTGCATCACACCATTTTTTTATCTTATCCATGTCAGAACCGATATCAATTCTTAGACCACCAATGTCTGCACCGTGCCAGAGAATAGTTGTGTCGTCAGCAAAGACAGAAAACTCCCCCTCGGTGGGCAGATGAGGCAGGTGATTTACATAGATTAAAAAAAAAGAGGACCCAGAACGGACCCCTGGGGAACCCCAGACTTAATAATCATCTCCTCAGAGCAGTCATTATTCAATACAACTGTCTGCACACGCCCCGCCAAATACGAGCGAAGCCACCCCCAGGCCGCTCCCCTGATCCCATACATCTCCAACTTCCACAGCAGTACCTATTCGGTGATTCACGCAGTCAAATGTCTTTGACAAATCACAGAACACTGCTGCAGCTGCCTCTCCTGAGTTTAAAGAAACATACAGGCGCTCCAGAAACCCGAAGATATCATTGCTCGCACATTTCGATGCGTGAAACCCGTACTGTTGGAGAGACAGAAGGCTGTGCCTATTTAAGAAGGAGACCAACCTTAACTTAACCACCTTTTCTATTATCGTCGCCATGGTAGGCAACAAGGATATCGGTCTAAAATTAGAAAGAACATCGCGACTGCCATCCTTGTGAAGAGGGAAAACGCGAGCCTTTTTTAGGCAAGGGGGAAACTGCCCCCGACGAAGGAATCACGAGCTCCACGAGCGCCTCCAAGGCCCTCTCTGGCAATGCAGAGAAAATCTTCCCAGAGAGTTCATCCCAACCAGAGGAATTTTTATTTTTTAACTGAGCGATAATGGTCTTGATTAAGAGTTAAGGTTCTTTCAGTGACGAACCAGAATTTAAGCTCGGAGTGGAAATAAACCCTTATATAAATTTTACATAGATATCTATTCTGCATAAAAGAAATTATTTTTACACTGCGCAAGCTAGCTTGCCCTGCACACTAAAATAAGGCCTGCAGACAAAAGCTATTAAAGTTGTCTAATTATCGCTCACCTGACTTAAGCGAAACTAACTTATTAGCTTAATCTACTTATGTTGACGAGATAAATTAGTATAGAAAAAATAGATAGACATTAATTAAGAATAAGAATATTCAAAAATAAAATATTTTTATGGGATAGCCATACAAGAACATTAATCATTTAAATAGATTGAGTCTATATCTCTAATGCCATACAATTCGTTCAGGTTCGTTAAACTAAGTAAATCAATTTTTATACAGTGGTCCATATTATAAGCGTAACGCCGAACTTTTTATCATTTAAATAATTAATGTTTTTTTTACTGTCTGTCATCCGTTGGTTTAAATACAGGATGTCCGAAAATTCTTAGTATGGGTAAATATCTTTGCTATTAGTAATGATAGAGCCACACAATTCTGGGTGTATCTTATTGGTTAATAAATATACTCTTTTATGTAATTTACCTTTTTCAACCCCCTTGAGGGGTGACCCTAAGAAATTGAGGTCAAACATTTAAAATGTAACCCTATGCCGTGTTGTACCTCTTTTTAAAGATTTTTGAAAAAGAAACACTTTACCGCAATCCCGAGGTCCGTATCTTTATTCGTTTTTAAATGGTACACCCTTAAAAATTAAAATTCCAAGAAAAAATTAAAAATTTAAGTACCTTTATCATTATTACAGTACCTTATTACATTAAAAGGTGTTCAAAATGGCCACTATCAATTTCTTGGCAGTAACAAAGTCGATTTTGGAACTCACTTCTTATATTTTCGAGATTGACAGGTATTACTTCTTTTCAGAGTTCCAAAATCGACTTTATTACTGCCAAGAAGTCCATGGTGGTAATTTTGAACAACTTGTAAAGTGATAAGAGAAATAGAGCTACTTATGTTCAGATTCACTAAGAAGGTTTAAGATTTAGTACTGGTTTAACTTAAGATCTCCTAGTTGATCAGTTATGTTTTCACCGGTTTTGGTCCTGTCGTTGTTAATAAGTCGTCAGTAAAACTTATGAATTATTCTGATATTTCGGCGATTTGCTTGGTTTCCAAATGATTTTCATCTTGGAACGGGTTGCTAGAATGAATTTGGTTCTATTACTTATTGTCGAAAGTACGTACCTACTAAAATTGCCATTTTCTTTATAAATTTGCGAAAAACTTCAGAAAGGACTTCATAGTATAACATAACATTTTTAGTAAAATGTGTCTGTGGAATTAAATATACTTTGGATTATTTTCGGATTTCACTAAAACTGATAAAAAAATGAGATGTCACAATAATATTTAAGTTTGGCAATGCGCCGACTGGATCATTTGTTTTTTCTTTATAATATTAGAGCCTATGAGGTCAGGCTCTTCAAAAGCATCGGATTGTGGCTTGTATTTGGGCATTTTTAAAAATAAAAAATGTGCGATTTGAGGTAAAAAGTATTATGTATGTTTGTAGACCGCCCCAGGGGTCACCCATTCCAATATATGCAGTGAGTTTAATAACACTCTGTATATCCTACTTAAATCTAGGAAATACTGATAATAAAAAATAGTGCCTAAAGAACTTGAGCAAACCGGCACTGATTTACTTTTCAGATAATTAGGTTTGTAAAGGTTTGCTTAGTTTTACCCAATGTTTATGTCCAAAATATATTTTTAACTATTATAGTTCTATCACATTACTCTTAAAAAACTTACGCGTCCCAGAAATTATTTCTTGTAGAATTTTGCTTTCAAAAACATTGTCTTCGAAAACAACTAAAAGTATTTGTTTGGAAAAATAGTCGGAATATTATTTCTTAGAAAAACTTATCTTTTTTGCATAAAAGCAAACTTTGTTCAGCTATTTAGCAGTGGCGGTTCCAGGGGGGGGGGGGAGGTGGGGGCGATCGCCCCCCTCCCCCTTACCCTCTTAACCAAAGACACTATTTTTAACGAATGAAGAAATAATTAATAAATGATCGATGCGGGTAAAACAAAAAAGTCTTAGGAGATTAAAGACATATCTGAGAAATACAATGACAGAAAAACGACTGACAGGTTTGGCGTTACTTCATATACATAGAGGTATGAACATTAATATCGATAATATTATTAACCGATTGGGCGGATCAACAAGAAGAATAAATTTTATTTTATAAGTAGTTTTTTGTCTCTTTACTTTTGTTGTTTTTTTTTTAATAGAAATTTTGAATATACATAGGTAATTTTTTTTGTAACACACTAACCCGACGATTGGGCCAACCCAACACCTACTAAACCGCCCCCCCCCCCTTTGAAAAAAGCTGCGACCGCCACTGTATTTAGTTTTCACTGGGACACCCTGTATGAAAAATATGTTTAAATTAAGTCATGTCTACATTTGGTCTTTCTTTAATGTATTGTGTTTAATAGCTTAATAATCTGATGATCCAAAACTTAAGATAAATGTTTTTAATACCAGACAAGGCGATAAAAACGCAAAAAAAAATATTTTCGATGGAACTACCTCGTATTACTTTTTATGACTCCGTTTAGAGATATTATAAAAATGGATAGTTAATGGAGTCCTGCTGTTTTAACTGCAATTTTAATGTGCTTCTAAAACTTTTAGTAAGATTTATAGTACAAACGGTACTAAAAAAAAACTCCATTTTTTTCAGAAGTTACATTTTTTACACCAGCCTTGTGGCCTCAAAATAAAATTTTAAAAAAGAAAATAATACATGATGCCTTTACTCGATATGTTCTATTTTATTAAAGCTAAAGTCGAGTCGCTCAATGCTTAGTCAGTTACAGTTTCTAACAAGAAGTTTAATTTAGAAAGAAGAAGAATGGTGAGAGAAGAACAACAGAAAAACCAAAAGAAAAATGAAGACACAGTATGAATAACAAACTTGAGGGGCGAAAAAGAATTGGCAGAATAGGATAGACTTGCATTCTAAAATTTTACTAACGGTTAAAATAATTGATATATACAAATAATAGGAACTAAATCACATAGAAATACAACTTCGATATATTCACAACGGTTTATTTTAAGTTAGGCTGTAAAGATCTTGATTTATTTCTTTAAGAACAGTTGGGTTGTTTTACTCTGAAGCAATTTAATCGTGTACCGAAACCGATTTAAATCTATTTTTAAAACAAATAGTGTAAACCATGTTTTCCATTATACTGTATTTTAAGTCTATAAAATGATATTAAGATGAACAATTTTTCTTGGAAAAGGATAGGATAGGAAAAGGACAGGAAGAAAAGTTTCCGACCTAATAAAGAAAAGAGAAAAATATTTGTTAATAGTTATGTTCCTAACAAATGCGCAAAATCATATTTTCCCGCACGCAACTGCAGTTGACCGCACGATGTGCAGCGTAGTGCGGTCAAGCAGTAAGTGAGCAAAAGTATCTTTAAGCATGACTTTTTTTACGAGCGTAAGGAAAATAAAACAGATAACAACATTAATAATAATATTTATTTTAACAACAACATAACAACCAGAACATTATTAATTACCATGGATTTATTATAATAAGGATTCGATATCCGTATACTGTGAGCGTATCGAATGTGAAGCCTTATATTTTGTTGTTTGTTTTTGTTTTTGTTATTCTCTTGGGGGAGCAGTTTACGAACTACGAACATAGACTACGAATTACTAGTACTACGTAACTGAATCAAGAATGGTAGTAGAAAGAGATAAAATAGCATTGGAGTGTTGGAGCTCAGAAGTGTTGCTGTCTGTGCTGGTTGTTTAGGAAAACGGCTGAACCTCGGTCTGAACACTCGGTTACACGTACGTCTTTGTCTAATGAACTAGAAAAGAAAAAGTGCGACGTATAGATTTATATAGATTTATAAATGAGTCCGAGCGACTTTAAATAAACACCTTTAGAAATAACATAACCTATAAATAATAAAACCTTTTTAACTTAAATTTATTATTATTTAGCAGAAAAATAAAATATTTTAGGGCTTTTATTACTTTTAGTAAATCTTGTGATGCTTCTAACGTATTTTTTGTACAAAAATACAAAGTAAAATAAGATGTGGCCAATGTTTACAAATTGTGTTTACAGTGTCGTTTAGAATGGTTTGTTTTGGCTTCAAAGAATGTAAAATCATCCCGTATCCGGTCCTAATAAATCCATGTTAATTACTATTATGTGTTATCTTATTTTATAATGTTGCGTCTTTCGTTGAGACTGCAAAATATCCCTAAGCATTTGTACATTACTTAAGCTCAGTAAGACATTCATATTTTTTCAATTATTGCGAATTGAAACTGAAACCATTTGCCCAATCTATCCACTAACAGGGTATTCCTCTAGCTCAGCTGGTCTGCCATGAACTTGTTCAAATACAAATACATCACTGTTCTACATAAATGTTTTGTATAATACAGGTAGCACCTTTTTGATAGTGGTCGACACACAGAAGCAAGAAAATATCTGCGCCATCGAAATGTATAAAGGTACCAATTAAATTATAAAGATGTTATTAGTATTAGGAATGAAATTCTTTTTCGTATTGAATAACAGGTTCTTGAATATTTATGACTAGAATGGAATTGTGCTGGATAAAACTATTATATTCGAATTATAATTGAATTTAAGATAAGAGACTATTTCGTTATTAAAAAAATTGATGAGGAATGTCATTTTATTAAAATAAGTAAGTATATGTGTGATTTTAATAAATAATTTACCCCATCTGTTCTTTTTTTTAGAGATAGTTAAAATAAGAAAGTAGTACACACAGATATGGAAGACGTCAGTCCAGATTATGAAATGCTACTTTTCTTATGTCTTGAATAATATATTATTATATCTATGATAGAAATAATCCAAAAGTAAATTAGGTTTTGAACCATCTGCGTAAAGGTAATAAAAACGGTAGGCTACTAACTAAAAAATCGTTTACAGACGTTTGGAAAATAAAAAAGGACATTTGTAAAGTAGGCACAGTCCTGACAGAGTCTATTTTAGATAAAGAATCATCTTGTATATTCCTAAACTCAGTAGAGCTTTAAAATAACAAAACTGGACACCACTAACAATCCGATTCAAGAATTTCGTAGCAAACTTTTTGAGATCATTTTAATTTTCAATTTGAGAATTCAGGATCGCATGGGAAATAAGACTATATGTTTGGCCAGAACGAAAATTTTCAAACTGTTTTAACGAAATTCAAAATTACTATTTGTTACCGGAAACGTACCAAACTGACCCAAACCAACGTTTGCTTCAGCTCATATAGGCAGTCAAGCTCTGTGTTTCTGTTTGCATAGTTTGGCCACCAACTAGATATCGTCAATATAAGTCAAGTTAAAATCATAACAAAAAGTTTTATAAAAGAAAATTGTATGACGGGAGAATCTATCATAAGTAAGTGTTTTAAATGATATTGGAAAACTTACTCAAAATATCATTTCACTTTAAAAAAATAGTTAAGTGATAAATATATAATTGTAAGTAATAACATTTTATTTACATGCTATTTTCAAAAAATGTTTAGTAATGATAGAATTCACTTTTGCTGGAACATATAGGTACCGGTTGTGTCCATTTGGAAATACAAGATATTTGGGCTAAAACGTGCTATTATGCAGTGTGTCCGTGGAGTACGTTGACGATGGAAAAACTTTTTATTATTAATGGAAATGATTTTCTCCCTTTTGAGTCATCATCTAGACAACTGAAAACTAGAAACTGAATAACGATGTTAAATCATATATTGTTTGTCATTTTCTGCACGAAAGTAAGTGAAAACGTATTTACTTGTAAACTATCAAACCCCAACTAATATACACTATTATGCTGTTTGCTTTAATTTTTGATATTTTAATGAAAATATCACCTAATTTAGCACAAAGACAACTCTGAACTGAAATTAAAATTTAGGTCAAATAATATAGTATTATTTCCCATAGTGGATCGGTATGAATGAGATTTTTGGACCAGGAAAGGGAGCTGTTGACTTGACTGTTAGGACTGTTTCACTCTTTTTAAATTCTATAATCTGATTTCGGGAACGATTCAAGAAGAGCGATAAGAAACAGCTTGTTTCAGTTTATTTTTTATTGCCGCGTAAAATTACTATTTATGGCTTAAGGAACTCCAACTAAACGTTTGCCCTCCTTTCTCAATAACTAAAGACATGTTCTGTGATGCCCTCTGTTCTTAAATTTCTATCTGTCGGCGTTCCTGTTAATCGTTCCCATAACGCCCGGTCTTTGCGTAATATTTCGGTAATTGTTAGTCAGTCGCAGATTTATAGAACAAAGAAATTTAACACTTTATATAAACTTTTTAGGTATATTTTTTACACTGGAAAAACAACTTATGGGCAAGCTTGAAATATGTCATGTTTATGTTCCTTATGGCCTAACTTTCTATGAGTTGTAAACATTTTTCGAGTAAGAGAGAGAAAGAAGACGATAGAAAAAAAATGAGACAGAAAGAACAAAAAAGAGGGAGACATAATAATTGATCTGTCCGTTGTAAAATGAGTTTCTGTCATCATTCTCATTTCAAAGTGGATAAGGTATAGTGCTGAGATTCTGTAGAAGGAAAATGCGAAAAGAAGCCTCTATTATTTTCGATTTTGGTCCCTAAAACGACTTCAGTTTCCTATTGGTGTATTTTGGTTATCTATTATATTGCTACAAAATTTAGCATGGGAAAACAATACAAAAACGAACAAAATTGACTAGCGTATAGCAACAGATGGGCGAGGTCGGCAAAGTTTAAAAAAACTCTTATTAGATAATTTATGAGTAAACCTTTATAAACATATTACAGAACAAGAGAGTATGAAAATCCATATAATAAAAGGAATAATTTGTCTGTTATAATGACTGGTTGTCACTAGCTGTTTATGTATCTCTAGCAATCATCGTTAAAAGGATTTTGATAAATTTGAATTATTATTCAAAGTGTCAAAGCCAATGAGCGTGAAATGAAACACATATATCTTACATGACAGCGTGGGCGTTTCTTAAGAAAGGTGACATGTAGGTAAATAAGAAAATGGCTTTTATCTTATCATCACCTGTTAATTTGTCTTATTGTCTTTTAGCAAATTTAAAGAACACCTGAAAGTAACATAATTGCTAAAAGAGAAATTTGTCTCGTTAACATTTAAAATTACTTACAGGGTATCTCCGGATGGGGTTGTCTATACTACAAATAAACCTAATTTATAATTTTTCGAGAAAAAGTAATTCTTTATAGAGTCACATTAATTATTTTTATCTACAAGCGTGCGGTAAGTAACTATTTACCGCACTGATTTGAGTGCGGTAAGTATCACTTTACCGCACTAGTGCTGTAAGTAATTACATACTATAACAACAAGTTTTTATATTATTCAAGTGTATTTTTTATTTTTAAAAGAAACTCTATTAAACATTATATGTAACAAATACTTACATATTTAAATTTCTAAACTAATCGAAACTTATTAATTAAGAAATAGTAATATTAATTGTAGAATTTGCAACATTTCCAATCGATATCGATGAAGGAAGTGTTTTACTATCCGATGAGACACAAGAATTGAAAGTTACAGATTTACTAAAACAGGAGGTTCTCTCTGCATATTATTCTGCTACGCCATTTATTTGCTTTGCAATTCCTATTTTATTTTGCACCGAATTTTCAATATAGCTCTCCGCAAGACTGGAGGACTTCCATCCACCATGTCTTTTTAAACTCATGATATCCCCACCAGCATCTACTAATAATGTAGCTGACGTCCTTCGATAACAATGTCCCGTATATTCTTTGGGACTGGACAACTTTAAATATGATGCAATTTGAGAAGGTATTTTTCCAAAAGTATTTATGCCCAGTGGTTCGATAGTGCATATTCCTTTTTATATGCAATAAATAACCGTGTATGGGCAGTATGATCGGGTCTAAGGGCTCTATACTTCTTGAAAATTGAAATATTATTAATTTCTGATGAAAATCCTTCCACGTAAACCACGAACTGTCGATCTACATGTGTCTTTGTATCCGGGACAGTTACAACAAGGTGTGTTTCAAATTCCTTAATATCTTCAATTTTCATTTTACATAACTCCACTCGGCGACATGCCCCAGCGATGCCCACAATGAGTACCACCTGAAACAAGCACATAAGTTGTTATTTAAAAGTAGATTTAAAAAAAATCGCAATTAAGTACCTTCATTAATAAAAACTCCTCATCTGGTGCCGTAACAAGGAATTTTACAACCTCATTCTTGGAGAATGCCTTTGATTTCTTACCTTTGTATCCCACAGACTTCCTTTTTAAATATGCCATCAGTTTTGCATATCTGCATATGTCGACATTATTTTTGATACTTATAGTAGAGCATCACATCTTCACTAATTGCTTTAACGTTCTTTGATGAACACCAGTCCATGAAGAGCCTATATTCCTTCTCATATCTAAGCCGTGATTTATCCGGCAATAAATTAAGGGTAGCTGATTTAGCAATGTCCAGAACTTCTTTCGGAATTTCATCATCACTGCTGCTACTCTTCAATTTAAGGGACGTAAAACACTTTCACGAAATTGTTACAAAAATGATTATCGTTTATTTCGTTGTCAAGTTTTACATCTGTCATATAAAAGCCTACTATTAAATTTCTGTAATTTATTTCCCTAGGAACCTGATATTAATGCATTGTGACTTACGAGGCACCTACGGGGTAAATTAAAACAATGCTCTTTTAGTTTTTAATATTGGTGTCCTAAAACATGCTTGTAGATAAAATATCGTACAATACACTTACGGTAGGTGTCTATACCGCATTTGCGTGATTTACCAAACTCGCCTTCGGCTTGTTTTGTTAAACATCACGCACATGCGGTAAAGACGTACCTACTGTACTTGTATTGTAACATACTATTAAAACAATGCGTCCAAAAACTTCAAAGACATACATTCACTTAACCTAACAGTAAGGCGGGTGACACACTAGAGAAATTAATTTAGTGAATCTCGTCGCATGAAACAAAACCTATTTATCGAATAACCCCTGTATCTATATGATACAATGCAGACTGACGTTTCTAAAACGGGAGAACGGAAATTGTTTTAGCGGGTGACACACTAGAGAAATTAATTTCGTGAATCTCGCCGCATAAAACATGTTTCATCATCGAATAACCCCTCTATCTATATGATATGATGCAGACTGACGTTTCTAGAACAGGAGACTAGCAACTGTTTCATATACAAATATCACGAAATAGGACGTGCTCTGTTTGTTGAGGCTTGTTTCTTAAATTTGATTTTATAGGAGCTGTCACAGCAAGCACTTGTGTAGAGAAGTGAATGAACGGGTGACGCCCTAGAAAAATTAATGTCGTGAATCTCGTCGCATGAAACATGAAACTTTTTTCATCATTGAATGACCCCTGTATCTATATGATACGATGCAGCCTGACGTTTCTGAAACAGGAGACCAGAAGTTGTTTCATATACAAATATCATAAAACACAACGTGCTCTGTTTGTTGAGACTTGTTTCCTAAATTATTTATTATATTAGCTGCCGAGGACAAGTAATGGCAGAAGTTTTTCTGGTCCATTGCGTAGAACTCTTTAAACCTATCAGGATATTGATTTGGTTCATTTCCAGCGATATTTATACAAGTAATAACAATTAATTTAATTATTGATCCCAAAAAATGGCGGCTCAACGAAAGGACGTCTGACAAAGAAGGGTAGCTTCATTTAACTTTAGTGTTACACTCGACAGTAGAAAGACAAAGTGAATCAACGTTTACTTCCCATTTGTTAGACTGAAACAGCACTATACGAGAGCAGGTTGCACTAGTCTAATAAAAAACCTGTTTCTTAAACGAAGGTGTTCTAATACATCATTTAATGCATTAGAAAGAGCCAACATGACGGATATTTCACCGAGGTGCGCACTACCCCGCAAAGTCCCCACCCTTGTTGCGAGATAGCCCATTTAAAGCTTCATACCCCTGGCTACGACTCTGGGTGAGTACCAAGGCCGAAATAGCTGATTCGATAAGCAGTACAGCATGTAATCTTTTAGGTAGGTACTTCAGCATAGCACTTGCTGATTGAAGACATTTTCTATAAAGCCTGTGCATAATCTACAATAATTATTTAACGCTTCAATTGGGTCCGGTTGACCTATAAGTACGTTTTTTTTATGCCGCACCTGTACTTATATTTTATGGTTATTCGTAAAATATTTTTAATTATCCGCTTGGGCATTCTTGTAGAAGAATAAAACGGCCGATATTTTATGGTCAAGCAGAACAACCTATAAGGATCAAACTCTCTTAAATTACAAGTGACATTTTTCCTTAATTGGACTATATCTATTATAGTAGTACTTCGGTTCTGCGACATTAAATTTTATAGTACTTGACATTATCTTGGTATGGTTTATTAACACAACTCAACCAATAAATGATAAATTTTGACAGACTATGAAGATAGATTGCCCATGGATTCTGAGGATTTAGAAAATTTGTTGGCGAAACAGTTTCGGTTTAAAATGCTATGTTTTTGCCAATGAATGTAGAAAAAGTGATTGTTCTAAAGATAGCCATTATGCAGATATTTTTTGACAGAATGTACTTCATAGAGTAATATCATAGGTATTTACTAGAATAATGGTAGGTATTTACTAGAATAATGGTAGGTATTCAATCCGTATACCATGTGTGTTTAGGTGGCGCGAAGCCGGAATACGACCGACTAAAACTTCTTTAAAGATTGTCGTTCAATTAAATTTTAATGGTACTTTAGCAACCATGGATTTATTATACAGGGTGTCGGGTAACTTATGGGCCATAGAGCAACTGGAGATAGTAGATATAAAAATATGTCTTTTGAGCCAAATTTGCCCAAGTAAAATGTTAGAGGTTAAAGAGATACAGGGTGTTGAAAGTGAAAATTAATTTTCGAAAAATGATGATAATTTTGAAACGGTTTAAGATATCGAATTCAAAATCGGTATAACTAGGTTTTCGAGAGTGAGAAATTCGAATTTGGTGTTAATTTCAAGATACTCCCTAGAGGGCGCTTGCTACGTGCTTCATGTTGAACTAATTCATCCATATTTTTTTAACCGTGCAGTTACTAGTATTTATACTTTAAACTATAAAAGAACCTACCTTTTTACGTAAAAAAGGTACTCTTGGTCGATCTCGATATCTCAAGCGGTTACCCAGATTCTAGGACTTGATGATAAAAAGGCAGAAAAAAAACAAAATGAAAATATTGGAAACTATTAAAAATTTGTTTTAATTCACTTTAGTAAATGTTGAAAGTGTCCACCGTTTACTTCAATACATTTTCTTAAGCTTTTTAACAAATGACGTCTCACATTCAGGAAGATATTTTGATTATCTCCTATAACAATGGCGGCTTCTTGAATTTTTTGTTCAAGTTCTTCCCGTATATTGGATTCATCACCATATACCAAATCCTTCATGTGACCCCACAGATAAAAATCTAACGGGTTAATATCTGGGCTACGCGGTGGCCAAGGAAATTCGCTACCGCAACAAATCCACCGATGTGGAAAACGCTGATTTAAATGATTTCGAACAGGAACTGCAAAGGGTGCTGGGGCACCATCTTGCATGTACCACATATTGTGTCATGTTCAGAGGTATATCATCCAGAAGGTAAGGTAAATCGTTTTCTAAAAACTGCACATATTGTTCTCCATTAAGCCTCTGCGGAAGCTGATATGGGCCGATCAAGAAATTGTCGATAATGCCGCACCAAATATTTATCGAAAACTCGTGTTGAAAATGTCTTTCTTTGGGTAGTCGTGGATTTTCCAAAGCATAGTGATGATTATTTTTCCAGTTAAAAATTCCGCGTCTTGTAAAAGTTGCCTCGTCAGTAAATAATATTTTTCTCAGGAACATGGGATCTTCGTTATTCTTATTTAGTAGATTTTGACAGAATTCTGATCTGACTGGCAAATCTCCTGGCAGTAAATTTTGAACGGGCGTGAAATGGTAAGGAAATAAATTTTCTGCATTGATGACTTCTGAGACGGTCGATTTACCTATTCCTGTAGAAGCTTCCAAACGCCTAGTGCTTAATTCAGGATTTTCCGCGATACGAATCAAGATCTCTTCTTCTTGTTCGACCGTTATAGTTTTCGGTCGTCCACCAGGATTTTTGACATAAAACGAACCTATTTCACCTAACTGATTGAATATTCTTTGAAATATTTTTCGGTCTGGAATGATTCTGGTTGGGTAGAGTTGTACATACCTTCTAAGTGCAGCACGACTATTATAATTCGCTTGTGCATAAACGCAGACCATATCACGTAATTCACGGTTAGAAAACTTATTAAGCCTGGGCATTTTTATTTGAAAAGATTACAGTACTTGGATATTGCAAAAACGTTTTATTTACGTACCTTTGACGGAAAAAATTAGAAAATAATGACAGTTTTCACCGCAACAAATTTTGTCAAAATGTAAGGCACACTTTGTGAATTAAATATTTCTCAGCAATCAACAGAATGTGCAATGGAACATTCAGACGCTAGAATCTGGGTAACGGCTTGAGATATCGAGATCGACCAAGAGTACCTTTTTTACGTAAAAAGGTAGGTTCTTTTATAGTTTAAAGTATAAATACTAGTAACTGCACGGTTAAAAAAATATGGATGAATTAGTTCAACATGAAGCACGTAGCAAGCGCCCTCTAGGGAGTATCTTGAAATTAACACCAAATTCGAATTTCTCACTCTCGAAAACCTAGTTATACCGATTTTGAATTCGATATCTTAAACCGTTTCAAAATTATCATCATTTTTCGAAAATTAATTTTCACTTTCAACACCCTGTATCTCTCTAACCTCTAACATTTTACTTGGGCAAATTTTGCGCAAAAGACATATTTTTATATCTACTATCTCCAGTTGCTCTATGGCCCATAAGTTACCGGACACCCTGTATAATAAATCCATGTTAGCAACGATATTTATTTTCTGTGTTCTATCAGAGACTGCAGTAATTATATTATTTGTGTTAGTTAGTGATAAATTGTGCATCTTAGAGTTATTTTAAAATTTATCTTCTAGTCACTGATAAGTATTGTATTAACATTATAAACTACAGTATTGTTAATAGGTTTTGTATGTCAACATTTTGCAAAGCTTGAAAAAAAAGCAACAGCTTGCATCAGTCTGGTATTTTTTTGTTTTAATCCTGTCCCTTTTTCCTTTAAAATGTAGTAATTTGCAAATAAGTGCAATACTTGTTATTTACATAAAGAAGATGGCAACGAAGAATTTAGTGACAATGACTGGGAGCAGAATAAATTATTTCCAGGACTAAATTCTGCTATTTTCTGTTACAGGTAATTTGCAGCTTTTGTTCCTTCAAGTTCCATTTTAAACTAAAATTATTATTTTAAATTATTGGCTATTTTTCTATTGAATTCGGAAAGGTAAAGAAACCCTATGAATGAAAAACCCTAAAATGTAGCAGAATTGACCATCCTGTTTGGAGACGGTTTGGCCGCCATTATAATAGGAGTAATAGTGTTCTTATGGAGGCCTTCCATCTTAGAGGCTGCTAAATTTGCACATATCCCCTGACACTATTGCCACAGCTTTTACTTAGTCACTAAATCCATAAAAAATACAGAACAACAAAATGCAAACTACAAAGATCCTACGCCAATACAATTCAAAACAACGTTAAAAAAAATTATTTTGTGTTAAAATCTTCAATTCTGGTAATGAAAATTGTGAAACTGATACGAATAACTTTCTACTAAAATTAACAGATCTAAAAGATGATGATTTTCCTGTTTCGGTATCAGTTTCATCGCCACAAGAAGCCATACGTAAATTTCAGGATGATTTTCCAAAGAATAGCTCATTAGAAACAAATTATTTAAGGTACTTTGCAGGCTATCGTATTAAAAAATGTTTAAATATTCATAAATACGCCATATGTGAAGAGTATTCGAAAGCTCACCAAAACTTGAACGAAACCTCGTTATTTTGTTATTACAGAGCGTATTAAAATGTTAATTTAGATACATTTGGTCACTTAAAAATGCCCCACAATGATTTTGTAAATTATATAAGTATCTTTTTTAGAAATAATATTTCAAAGGAATTTTGAAGAAATAATGTTATTATTACCCATTTTGTCAATATTTATAAAGATAGCCGCTTTGTTCATCCTTGCAAAAGTTTCCCGCATAATTGATTATAGTAGGATATGGTAGAGTAAGGATATTTTACGCTCTTTATTTTATAAATAGAAATTTTAGGACTGTAAAAAATAGTAAGATGTTGATTTGGAGACACTAATAAAATTATTTTATTATCTTAACACCTGTTATATTCGCCTAACTTTAAACGTGGTGAAATGTTGATTTCGTTAATAATATAATTTATATGTCTTTTTAATGTGTCTACTCCGGAGAGTCATCGGTTTTTTATTACAATTATTTGAGCATCAATAGTGTCAAAAAACAAGTTAAATAATAGGGATGTGAGCTGATTACTATCTCTACAACACTATTAGACCGAATTATGTATTAACTTTTTATACTTTTACTTTTAGTCTGTCAATCTTATTTATTAATAAGGGGTTTATTAACAAAAATATATTGCTCTAATCAATTTAATTTCATGTTTTCGTCTTACTTACTTTTTCATCTAAATTTATTATTTAAAAAATATCTTACGTCCGTTGACCAAAGGGTATCAAAAAGGTTTAATCTAGAATCCTATTAAACACATCAATGTTACAAGTACCGTATTTAATTCTTTCTATTTTTATTGACTTAATTACCTACTGATGAAAAGCAAGTTGCCCAATTCTTAAGTAAATCTTTTAGTGGTTCTCCAACTAACATTGGTCAAATATGTTGAAACCTGTCTTAAAACTATAATTACTTAAGCAGAAATAATTATGGAACCGTGCTACCTAAACAAGTGCTTTTAATTGATGGTCTTTATTCTCGGAGATTTTTAACGGTACAGTGACAAAGCCTATTGAAATGGCATGCACCTGTTTGATATTATTGTGTAGAGAATAACTTTATAATTGATGTAGACTGTTTTGCTGGCAAATAAATCTTATAAAAGCGGTTCTTTTTATATCTGCTTTAAATCCTGCCGAGGTTGCCAAAATAATACTAGACGAACTTGTACTTACTGCCAAACTCATAAAAAAGTATGTCGCACAGAATTAATTATCTAGTAACAAAAAATTAAAAATGACAAGAAGCTATAAAAAGTCTCTTCATGATATTTCCAAAGCGCCATCGTTAAACTTTTACAATGATATTATCTAAAGAATGGTGGCTCTTTTATAAGAACACATGAGCCCCCCAGGTAGTCAAACGACCGCCCAAAACTAATTTTAAATTAACATTTAAAAAAAGTTTTATATACTAGTATTTGTCTCAAAGAAATAAGCCGACTTCAAGCAAAAAAAGAATGAAATCATATTTTATTACTGGAGTTAATGATAAGCTTATTTTTTTTTAAGGTAACCTGTACACCAAAGTTCTAAACTTTGTTGTCGGAGCAGTAGCGGTCCCAAGGGGGGGGGGGGGCATAGGGGCCCGGGTCCCCCCATGGGCCATGGGGTTGCCTCCATGTTTTTTTCATTCCAATCAATAAGAAGTTAAACCAAAACAACCACAACGAAATAAATATTTTATTACTCTTCCTCCGAATTAACCAATAAAAACCGCGCTGTCCATTTGCTAATCCTAATCAGTGATCCGAGGTTTGTTTTGTTTTGGTCTATCCATTGACAACATATATTTAGACCTTCACAACGTATTGGCGACACCAGCTGAATCCGTCCAATATATGGGCAAAAAGTGGGTTTGTACGCATCTGGCGGGAGTCAGGTTTTTAAAACTCTGTTCTCTCGAGGCACGCCCACTCGGGACGTCTAGCAAAAGTGGGTGGTTCTCGATGACGGCAACTCGGCAAACAGAACCGGACCGACGTCATTTGCATTTTGCACTTCTGGGTGAAAAAGAACTAGTGTATGTTGCAAATATTTTAACTTCAAGTTTAATTTCTGATAGGAGTATCATGCTAATCAGTTGAAAATATTTTTCTTATATACGTACGTCATTTAACAAAAACTTACTGAAACTTTGCTGTTTACTAGTATTGGCTAATTCTATGTTGCATAAAAATAGGCAGAAACAACTTCATTTAATAATAAACTAGCTTTCGCGGTAAAACAATTAATTTTACTCCATTTACAAACTTTGAACCCCCATTTCACTCCCTTAGGGGATGCTTTATTAAAAACTGTAAAACACTTGTTTGAACATTTATTTTTTAGAGTATTTCTATGAAGTTTCGACTTAATAGGACCATCTAATATTCTTTCCTTATACAAAGTCTGAACCCCTATTTCACCCCCTTAGGAGTTGAATTTTGAAAAACCCTTCCGTAATATATGTCTACGGTATATAAGAAACCTCTGTGCAAAATTTCAAGTTTCTAGACAGTTTAGTTAGTAACCCACACTTTAATTCCTTAAAGAAAAAGTGTGGGTAACTGGTAATTTTTTCGTTTCAAAAGCTAATAGCAACAAAAAGCTTTAAAAAGAGAATGCTGTGTTTATTGGAAGTTTTTTATGAGCAGACCTTATTTTTTTCCAAAAATTGAACTACCGATAGTCCATAATTAATTACTAATTAACAAGACAGGTCGTCGAATTGACTCTGACCATGTTTTAAATAAAAAGTAATATACACACACTTTTAATAAAAAAGTGTGTGTGTGTGTAACTAAAAAATTTAACGGCATTAACGTTATTTGTATAGCAAGAAAAATCCCAGTTTTAAGAAAACAAAATATACAATTTTTATTAACATCCCACAAGTGGGTTACATTTTTACCACTAATAAAAAGGATAATGACATGTAATAAATAGTAGCATTTATTGCTCGATAAAATATTCACGTCATGTAGTGGGTGTATATATTAATGCCCAATAAATTTTGAAGTACGGTCCTGTCTATCACAAGGCAAACGTTGGACAAGGCGCAAGCCCGTAGAAAATTGTCTTTGTTTACGGATTCAGCTCGGTAAATCTGCAAATAAAAAATTTAAAAAATAATAGGTTTGTTTTTGCCTAGAGATTTGTTTTAATTTTAGGACTCTAGTAATTATTTTTAAAAAATTATCTATTTTAAATTTTTCCTATTTAAAAATCCAGGAGTATCAACAAAAATGTAATGATAAACTAGCAATTTTGCAGCCAAAAGTAACCCAAACGGGTTAGTTTGGGCGTGGCACCCAAAAAATTTTCGCCTGCGGCGCATTTTTTTTAGCCCTCGTACCCTACCCAGGGGTTATACCATTGATAGCCGCCCCGGGTGTCACCCACCCTAGCTACGCCACTGGTTTTTACCACCTAAAAAACAAACATAATATATATTTGTGAAAAAAAAGTTGAATGCACCGTAAAAAATTTTCGTCGGCGGCGTTGTCCTACTTTTCGCCCCCCCCCCCCCATATTAAAATCCTGGGACCGCTACTGTGTCGGAGCAACTCTGCACTAATATAATCTATTAAGGTGTTATCGTTACGGATTGCTATCATACTTTAAAATTAACCTGATCAGTTTAGAAATTTTCAGTATTTTTCTTGTGTAAAGTTCGTTCATTTTTAAATATTTTTTTCTTTTTTAATGCACCTATTCTCTCTCCCCCATTCCTCTTATCTCATTTTCTTTACTGTGGTGTCAATTTAATATTGGTTTGTTACACCCTAAGATGTATCACTAAATTATTAACACAGTTTTAGAAAACGAAATCGTTTCTCGATATATTTCATTCCCCTCATCCCACCAACTTTATTTTTGTTATATTTACAATCGGACCATCTGGGAGAATTCATCTACAAAAAAAAATATATATCGAAATCGGTGAAACCGTTCAAAAATTTTGTGCGAACATATTATACAACTATAATTGTGCCACATTTTTTATACTGTTCAACTATTCCTTATACTGCTAATGAAGGAATATTTGACAGACTTCAAATAACGTAAGATAAAAAAAACGTCCTCAAAGTATGCCATGGAATTAATCACTCTTGTCTTAAATTATTACTCTTGAAAGGTAACATAGGTAAAAGGTATGAGTGGATGAAAAATAGAACTGTCAAGTTCTGAAGTTTTTATTTTTAAGAAACTTAAATATGGTAATTACGGCAGAACAAAAAGCTTTTATGATTAAAAATTACTTTGGAAATGGTAGAAGGGTCGATGGCCAATGGGTTTATTCAATACGGCACGCCATTCAGGATTTTCAAACAGAATTTCCACACATAGTCATGGATTTCGACCAGTTTCGCCAAGTTTTGACCAGATATGTGGCTTTGTTTAGAGAAACAGGAAGTGTGAATAGAAAGGAAGGCAGTGGAAGACCCAAAGTTCGCACAGCACAAAAAGTAGAAGGATTGAGGCAAATTGTTAATGAACACCCACAAACCCCTATTCGGCGTTTAAGCCAGCAAGTAAATAATATATCGTAAGGAACCTGCAATACGATCCTGAAATGTGACCTGCATATGCATGTTTATCATCTAAGCTCAGTCCAAGAGTTGTTACCAAACGACAAGTCGCAGCGAATACAATTTTCAGAGTGCTTTAAGGGTAATTTGCATAATAATGAAAACGTATTTGAAAAATCCTTTTTTACTGACGAGGCATGGTTTTACCTCTCTCGTTATATGGAAATTCTCAACAAATGAAAAGAAGGTTAGTTGGACCGATTTTTTAAGGGACTCTCAATTCGGCGCGATACCGTAATAAAAGTCTAGAAAATTTTGTAAACGCATTAGCCGAAGAAGAGATGCGGAAATGCTACTTTCAGCAGGATTGCGCACCAATTCAAGTAACTCTTGATAATTTAAATTTTTTGGAAGAATTTTTCGAAGACCGAATCATTCATCGTAATATGCCAGATAGGTGACCACTACGGTCTTGCGATCTCACGCCGTGCGACTATTTTTATGGCCACACATTAAAAGCTCTGTTTTCAAAACCCCTTGTGAAAATTTAGAAGACCTACGGCCTAGACTTACAAATAAATTTCAGGAGATTAACAACTCCACCCAAGTGCTCACCAACGTTTTTGATGCTGTAAAAAGAAGAATGATGAGAACACGTTTGGCAGTAGAAGGTGGACACGTATCTCATTTAGTTTAAATTTATAATTTTTAGGTTCTTTGCTGTATATGTTGTTTTTTTTTTAATTCTGTGTTATGCAATGACAATAACAATATTGTTATTTTCCTAAAAATAAACTTAGAACTTGGCAGTTTTACGTTTCATTCACCTATAACTTTTACCTATATTACCTTTCAATGGCAATAATTCAAGACATGCGTGATTTATTGCAAGTAATAGACACTTTTACAAGTTATGGTAAATCACAAATTTAAGTTTAAATTTAGGCAGCGCCGATCTAAAGGCCCGGTCACACTGTCCGTGGTTCGGCGAACCTGTCATTACTAACCACGGACCACGGATCGTCTGACATAGAAGGTTCGCCGTGGCTCGCGGTTCGTAATATATGGTCCCGTCGTCTGTCGATAAAATTTCACGGAACGCGGAAGCTGACTGCGTCGGTCCGTGATTGTCCGTAGTGGTCTAATGCAATGCGGACCACTTTAGCGATCGAAGCATAAATTACCTGTCGTTCTTTGGGTACTAGAGCAATGTAGTGGCCTAACGACAAAATAGTTGAATTCATCGAAGCCCTTGAACTAGAGAACCTAACATGGAACCCCAAACATGAGGGCCATAATATTGTTCATAATTCGTGGTCTCGATTGGAACGAAATTTTTCTACTACTTTCGGTTAAGGAATCTATTTTCCATATGAGACGCCATTCACCATCTTTTTTTACGCATTTTGAATTTTTTCCACAAAAATAGGGCACTTTAAATAACTCACCAAGAATAAGCTTCTATGTTAAATAACTCACTAAGAAGAATCTGCTATGTTCTTTTTTGTCCTGTATGCATGATCTCAGCAATAAAACTAAGTATTCGAGGTTCCGAAATGACGGCGAACCTGAAGACCACGAATCATAAACCGTTTTGACACTTCTAGTTCATCAGATAACGAGTCATCACGGACCGTGGACCAGTTCCGTGGTTTGTCGAAACACGGGTTGGGTTGTAACCGGGCCTTGAAGGCCCATTTATACGGTCCGTGCTTCGGTGAACCTGTCCCTGCACCTATATTAAAAACAAATGAAAAAATTAACCATCTCCAAGGGTTTTGTAGTGGCAATTGTCTGTTTATTCAATGAAAAACTAAAATTTTTGACAGTCCCTGTATACGAGTGCTATTTTAAACTGATTATCTTTTGTTTGAGTTAGGATTTAACACCGTATGCTCACAAGAAAACTTACATCCCTCTAGGCTCTATGATTCCCTCTTTGACTGTCCCTTTGATGCTACCCTGCTATCCAGCTACAAAAACACAAAACATCCCACTTCTCTCGCTCGTTCATACGCACACTTAGGGTCGCCAGATCGAGGAATAATTTGCCTGTAGAGGTTTCCCCTTCCCTTCGAAACCTGGTCAAATCTTGTATCAATAGAGTACGTTTTTCTTCTCTTTACACGCCCACAGTACCTTTGAAGTCTACGTGGGCGCCCTAAACAAAAAAAATGGCATTAGCTGATGATGTTGTTGTTTTCCTCCAGGGTTCGATAGTGGGAGTATGAATTAAGGCCGTTCAGTATCATGAATTTTTTCCAATTATTAGCACGCAATTTTAATGCTGATTATGTGAGTTTTAACGCATGGGCTTAAAATGTTTTTAAAATACTTTTAACAAATACGCAGCTCTTGGGGCCAGTCAACTGCGGTTGTTGTTGATAAAAACTTAATTGGTTCTATTAGGTATCACTGGAACACAGAAAGGTCCTTCATTTAGTTTCTTCCCTTCACATTGTTGTTAGAATGGACGTACCTGAAAACTTTGATAAATGCATTTAAAAAAAATTTAATGAATGGTGTTAGAATTTATTAAAATTGCAAAACCCCAATGCGTTATTACATTTTTATTTTTTCGTTTTTTGTCTATGGATGTGACATATCCAGTACAAACTGGACATGTTTTATTACGTACATCATTAATTATAAAAAGTTTTATTAATTTTATAAACATAAACCCAAAATTAGTAATTTAAATTATTTGCTCATCAAATCCTATATAGCAATAGCTATAAAAATTTAGTAGTTATTAAAAATAAATAATTTAAATTGCATTGTAATAAAATAATTTTTAAATTCCGTTACAAAAATTCGTTTGCAAGACATTGAAATGTGGTAATGGTTGAATTTAAAAAAAAAACTATGTCAATGGGTTTTGTCTTCAATTATGAATAAATTCAGATCAGTCTAGTAAACATATACCAGCAGCTGTGGGACACCTGATATGATAAATAGTAGACCACATACATATTTAAACACGACAGGTTCCGTTTAATCAAAAGTCATTTGCAATTCTAATGTTAAATATTTTATATCAATCAATCAAGAGGATAAAATTGAATTTAAAACAAGGACCCACACCTGTAACGAAACAGTTTATCAATTATCATTATAAATTAAGACGAGTCGATTTAATCTAATACAAAAATACTTACTGGAGAAGTTAAAAAATAAATAAATACGTAAAATTGAGAATAATTTCTCTAAACCACCTGAAAATTCCTTATACTATAAGGGTTTGAACAAATCATGGTAAAACAGCGATTCTCCGGGCTATATGCCCCTCCTTATTTATATGTACACCTGACAAGTAGACTTCTTTCATTGCTTTAAAAAATAAAATTTATATTACAGAAATAATAAGAAAAATGCGGCAAGAAACTATCAGGCGCGTATACAACTTTTGTTTAGAGAGCTGTGCCCGGAACACAAAGAATATGTAGATAAATAAACAAAAAAGGGACCACCATTATTAAGAATTTTTTTAAATTGGAATTCAAGTTGCAAAAATATGGAAAAATCATAATATATTATGCTAGCTTAAATTAATATTTATTTCCTCAAGTTCAGACTTTAAAAAACTATGAAACCAATATATCTAACTATATGGGTAGATCTGAATTACTGTACTGAATCAATGTAAGTTCTCTTCTAATATTTTTTTTTCTAAATGAGTGTCACTACTATTATGCTCAACCTCTTTAACTTGATTTAAAAGTCATTCACGATATAATAGTCTGTAACTGTCAGAAAAGATTGGAATATAACTCAGGTGTTTGTCCACCACACCCTGATCATATAAACACCTTGTGTTTGTTCGTTATAGCCATCAGCACCTATCGATAGGATAATATATTATATTATTAAGACACGTATATCTAAAGAGTTTGTAATGTTCACAAATTATACTGCCTAAGGCTAGGTTATGAATATCTGCAATGCCCAGAAGCCATGTTGTTTTAGTAGTATAATTAATGAGGCAAATATACAATTTATCATACGGGTCCATTGCACAACTGTCTAGGTAATCTTTTGTGTGGTCATTAGTTTCATTATATTAACACAGTAATACTAGGAATACTGAATGTTTTTACTTGACCTTCTAAAAAACTGTTCAGAATAATAACAAAGATAATTAGTGATATAAAAAAATAAAATAATAAAGAGGCCGATAAGTTAGAAGTAATGTAAGCGGAATTATTTCCCCATATTATAATCATAGTTGTGTGTTTGGGAACAGCTCTTATATTCTGCCATAACAGAATATGTCTGGGCATGATTCTTGGCAAGCGATGAATATCTTCTTAAGTGCATTAAAGGCAAATTGGATTTCATTGCTAAAAAAAACAGTTTTTAATATGTTAAACGCAAGAGTAGTAAGTGGTTCCAATACTTCCTGAATATCGTCTTGGAATAATGAAAACGAAAATAAACCTATTGGCGATATTTCCCATGATACAAAACTTCTATCGGACTTAAATGATGAATGACTTTACTAAATCCAATTTAAGAAAAAAATATTTATATTAATTCTCTTGCTTCTTTTTGTTTAATAAGGCACACATACTATTTATCATAATATGTGTTCATTGCACAACTACTATGTAATCTTTTCTGTGGTCATTAATTTCATTATATCAAGCACAGTAATAATAGAAACATTGGTCATTTTTACTCGACTATCTTAAAATCTGTTTAAAATAATAAAAAATGATAATTGGAATAAAGAAACAATAAAATACTCCCCGACATGATAATTATAGTTTTGTTAATTCTTGTAGTCCTAGCAAAATGTGTCTGGATATGCTTCTTGGCAAGTAATGTGCAATGGTAAATTGAATTCCATTCATTAAAAAGGTCATCTCAGGTAATCTAAACATAGGATATAGTGGCTCCAACGTTCCAACACTCACTGAATGGAGTCTTGTACTCATTAATGAAAATCAATTTAAACCTACCGTCAATTCTTCCCATACATAATACCAACGGTACGACATGTTTCGGTCGGTCGACTTAATTTTGCCTTGAGTATAAAAATCTTCTGACTTCGATAATGATTGACTTTGTTGCATCCGATTTAACAACAAATAGATTTCTGTTAAATCTAATTTAAATTTGTTATTTATTGTAGTTGTTTAATGAGGCAAATATATAATTGATCATATGTATTTATTGCACAACGCTGTCTAGGTTAGTTTTTTTTGTGGTCATTCATTAGTTTCATTACATCTAGTAAAGTAATAATAGAAACATTACAGGACAAATTACTTGTATTTTGAATTTCATTTCCAGTAGGCTAAACATAGAGTATATTGATTTTATTCTTTCCGATATACCAAAAAATAAATTTTTGTTAAATTTATTTTATTACTTTCATTATATTACATTAGTACAGTAATATTAAGCACAGCCTGTATTATACTCAACCTCCTAAAAAACTATTTAAAATAATAGCAAAGTTGATTAGTGGAATAGAAAAACAATAAAATAATAAAAAAGCCGACATTAAAAGAAAAATATAAGCAGAATTATTTTCTCATGTTACAATAATTCTAGTTTTGTCAGTTCTTAGACAATTTTATTTATCCTGAGCAAACCTTGGCAACCGATAAATATCTTTCTAAGTGCATAAAAGGCAAATTAAGCTTCGTTCCTTAAAGAAAGTAATTTCTAACGCTATATATAAAAGTATAATCTGTTCAAATGTACATCATGACTTAAAAAAATATAAACACAACATATGTACAGGGATATCCAAATAAAAGTGAACAGGCCTTATAACTTTTTTATTTTTAAAGATGGGAAAAAATGTTAAATATGAAAGTTTTGGGTATTTTTATAGATCATTCATATCTTCTTAGCAAAACAATTGAGCGTCAAATAAAAAGAATATAGTCTAAAACATGGATTTTCTCGCTTATTTTAAATTTGATGGTATTATTTTTATCATATTTTTGGATTCTAGAAGTTCTAGACATATTTTGTATAACATACCTTATGCGGTGTTTCAATCGTTTCTGAAATATTTAAAATTAAAAATTATCCCGCGTAAATATACTTTAAACGTAACTATCCAGGTTGCGAACTAAATATCTGCTTCCTTTTTAAATTTTCCTCGTAGGTAAGTCAATGTCAAGGATGACAATAATACTTTAGTCACCGTGAATTTATAATTTTATTTTTATTTCTATTATTGAGAGATACAAAATGTTGAAATTATATTTAAAAAATTCGCTCAAGTGCAGGCTACGCTTGTACAATTAGTGTTCCGTGCCATCAGCCCCTCACTTAACCTGAGCAAACCTCGACCGCCAGATCTCCGACAATCTGCCGCGCTACCCGCCGCCGACGGCACCAACGCTGTATCACATCGCGTATGCGCGGAGCCATATTAAAAATTTTGAAAAATGTGAAAGAACGAAAGTTTCTTACATCGTGAAAAATATTTTTTGTTAAAAAACTTTTTCTCGAAAACCAATGGTTTAGCAGTTATAAGAAAGTAAACAATTAAATTGTTTATAACAATTGATCGCGCCGTTATTTTTCAATGCTGATAATTTTCGTTCAATTTGTACCTAATAATTAATGTTCATGATTTTTTTCCGATTTTTCAGAGCGATCCTTCTGGTGATAAGGGTGGAGTACAGCAATTTTTAAGCGTTTTCTCCAAAACAATCTTTAAAAAAATGATTAAAAAGATTCATCATATATATTGTTGAATTTGTGCTTCAATAAGCTTTCATTTGATACCCTACACGATGCCTTTGAAAAAAGTGAATTTTTCCATGCCCCACTTTACCCCCTGAAATTAACCCCCATCTCTGTGCTAAATTTCAAATTTTTAATTCGAATAGTTTCAAAGAAAATAGCCTGTGACAGACGGATGGACAGACACTGAAGTGGCTCCATAAGTGTTTAAGTGTTCCGTGAAATGGAAAAATAACAATATTGTTAGAGCGGCTCAAAGACAATATGAAGAAAGTATTGAAGAGAGACAAAGAAGTCCATCATCAAACACCATAATAAAAGCAAATAGAAGACTAGAAGAAAGAGAAATTCTGGGCAATGGAAAAAGAAGAAGAGAAGGAAATGAAGAAAGGGACCTAGCGATTTTATTATATTTTTAAAAGAATCTAACAAAAATCAACTCCCAATTGTGTGCGGTATCTCAGATATGGAAGAAGAGATAAAATGTTGACTCGCGGAACAGTTCAAAGAACATTAAAGTTTTTTTTGAGAGACTATATAAAATTGTGCCAATCCAAAAGTTTAGTGCCGATCAAAAAAAAAGGAGATAAACTTTTGCCACAAATATTAATAAAAGAATGCGGCAAGATTTATTTCATACAGTTTGGACGAAGCAGATTTCTCAACTGCGGGAATGTTTAATAGACGAAATGTTCACGTTTGGTCCAGGGTTGGCAAAAATCATGATTTTTTTAAAAAAATCAAAAAAATCAGATTTTTTTGATTTAAGTAAGAATTTTTGAATTTTATTTGGGTTTGTATTATTTCATTATTGTTTGTTCAGATGTAACACAGTTACAATAGTAAATAATTAAAATGCAGTAAGTATTAAAATAATGGAGTAGCAAATATAAATTTAATAATATTAATATTAATTGAAACTTCAGCAAACGAAACAGAAAATGGTAATTTTAAAAACACAAACAAAAAACAATAGGTAGGTACATATTATATAGCTACCTATACCCTATAACAGTGGTTCCCAAATGGTGGTCCGCGGATCCCTAGGGGTCCGCAGGTTATTTTGCGGGGGTCCGACAACCTTTGCTTTGAAACACTTGATGCCCTTTTGCACGACGTATGTGTGAACAAACTTTCTCTGAATACATACTGCTAAAATCCAAACAAAGTCATCGGCTGGATGTTGCTTCAGATCTAAGATCAAAAATTTCCGTTCAGATTTACTAAGAAGGTTTAAGATTTAGTACTGGTTTAAATCGAAATCTTCCAGTTGGTCAGTTATGTTTTGACAGGTTTTTGTCCTGTCATTGTTAATAAGTCGTTATTAAAAACTTATGAATTATTCTGATATTTCACCGATTTGCTTGGTTTCCAAATCATTTTCATCTTGGAACGAGTTGCTGTAATGAAGTTAGTTCTATTTTTGTCAAAAGTACTTACTAAAATTGCCCTTTTCTTTACAGATTTGTGAGAAAGCTCAAAAATAAGTTCATAGCATAAAACTTAACGTTCAGATACACTAAGAACGTATAAGATTTACTACTGGTTTAAATTAAGATCTTATAGTTGATCAGTTATGTTTTGACAGGTTTTTGTCTTGTCATTGTTAATAAGTTGTCATTAAAAACTTATGAATTATAGTGATATTTTAGCGATTTACTTGGTTTCCAAATGATTTTCATCTTGGAACGAGTTGCTGCAATGAATTTAGTTCTATTAGTGTTGAAATTACTTACTAAAATTGTCCTTTTCTTGATAAATTTGCGAAAAAGTTCAGAAATAAGTTCACAGTATAAAACTTAATTGTATTATTCTTACACTTGTCAGTTTAAAACTTTTGGTTGTCAAATTAGACCGCACTACGTTGGAGAATTTGGCTGTTCAAATCTTAGACCAGATTTAGAAAGAACTATGACAGGAAAAACAGTATTTCATTCTTCTCATTAAAATCCAAAACTGATGATTGATATATTATATTTTTTTCTGCTAGAAAAGGGAATATATTTTGTTCAGTTTAGTTCAGTTTTTCAGTTACTTTTATAGGATGCCGTTTTTATCTATAAATAGCATGATGCCTTTTGGTGCAAATTGCCAAGTCATATTAAAGGCATTGAATAAATCGGCACCTTTGAAATAAATATTTTTTTAACAAAGGTGGTTTCTTTTATTATTTTTGAAGCTAAACTGTTCATGGGGGTCCGCATGTTACTAATTTCTAATTTTGGGGTCCAGAATTTCGAGACATTTGGGAACCACTGTCGAGTTAATATAAAATAATCGTTCTCGTAATTATTATGTAATAATAAAATATCATTATGAAGAAAAATGATTTAAATCATTGATTTTTTAAAAAAAAAATCACTTGATTTAAATCACGATTTAAATCAAGATTTAAATCATTTGATTTAAATCAAACCAACCCTGGTTTGGTCGGATGAAAATCCCTTTACCGTCGGAGATATTGCTTTTCAGGGGCGTAATTCAATCAGCGTTTGGTGTGGGATATTACAAAATGAAATTCAAGACCATTGTTTTTTCTGGGAGTATTAACTGGCCAGCGCTATCTTAATTTTTTAGAAAATGGAATCGAAGCGATTCTCGACGAATTGTCACTTGAAGAACGTCGACGTATTAAGGTGCGTACAGACCAAACGAGCGAGCGAGAGCGATCAAGAGCAAACACGAATTCACCTTAACAATTTTTCGGTGTGGACTGATTAGCGAACACGACCTCGAGAGAAAATGTTCGCTCGCTCGTGATCCGGCAGCTGTCGGTACATCAAAGGAAAATCGTGTATATGTTTGTTTGGTGTGGACGGAGAACGAATGCTCTTTGCTATTTTATTTTACGAGCAGGAGCGTCGAGTTCTTTTCTGTAGTTTTCACAATGGAGTGGTCAAATGATATTGTAATTAAGCTAATAGAAGGTTATAGAGAAAAACCGGTTTTGTGGGATAGCAAAAATATTGAAGAAATTCAAAGGAAGGTGAGAAATGAAATCTGAACGAAGTGATGCTGAAAGTATTATAATCACACTTCGGAGGCAGAGAAGAATGTATGAAAAGTGCAAAGAATTAAATGGCGGACATGTTGAAAATTTCTTTTTATATTTATTCGCCAATGTTAACATTTATCTGTTTATGCGTTATAATTCATTTGTTACTGTTTATAATCACTGATTTTTGTTTTCAGATATTAATAACTAATAAAAATCAACATTAATTGTTTAATTGAATAACTCATTTTGCATAAAAATAAAATTATAAATTCACAGTGACTAAAGTATTATTGTCAACCTTGATATTAACTTTGACTTACAAACGTATTACTATTGGTCAATCGGTAAGAAAATCGCATAGCTACAGGTACACCACATGAAATAGGGTTAGAACCACAAGCTCACTGGTTTATAAATTATTGTATTAAATGACAGGTTGCTTTTAAGTGAATTTGGATTGGTTGAAATAAGCGAATAAGGCATATGCGTATTTTCTGATACGATTTAATATTCTGTGTCCATGTTTCTCATCCATCGATGACCTGTCAAGGTGTTTGTGAATTGAAATTGAATAAATAAATTGTCTCTCCTTTAATATATTCAAAATATCTACAAATTCTTCTACAAAGTTCAAGTGAATTTTGATGAAAACTCTGCGAACGGACTTGCCAACAAGCCCGATACAAATTCTGTTTTATTTTTCATTCCAAACCCTCAGATATCAACCTTAGATCAAGTTTATTTTTCTGAAACGACATCAACCTATTGTCAATAGGTATAATTAAAGTTATAACTTAGACGATTATTTAGACCCAGATTGAAAAGCATTCTCCTTACAAAAAAAAATGTGTATATACTGCCAAATTTAACATTAACCTCAAATGACCATATAATAAAAATATATCCTCCATTAGCTTTCAATTTCTTATAATATGTATTTTAAATCTTATTTTTCAACCCAACCCATGTGACCCACCTGTAAGGTAAAATATAAGTTTTAAAACCTAACTTAAATCTTACGTCTTGGCCATTAAATTTTAAAGTTTTGTATCGTTTTATTTTTTTAATTAATTTAGCGGAAATAATTAATTTCATATAAATCTTCTTTATGTAAATTGATCTAAAACGCTTTTTTTACTGGCTATTTGGTTTCAACTAGAGCCATTAACCTAACACACACAACGCTTTTTTAATATACAGGGTGTTAGGGAAATGGTTACATATATTGGAATGGGTGACTCCTGGAGTAGCCTACAGACATACCCAATACTATTTTTTCTTAAATCGAACATTTTAAGAATTTTATCCTTAGTTTTAATGAATATTTGCCTAAAATAATTTAAATATCAATAAGTAAAACTATAAAAACTAATAAATAAGTTTCAAAAAATGATACTTATCTACATAGTAACGTCATAACGGGCTCGTGCAGTGGTATCGTTAGCTCCTCTGGCGCATTTTGACCCAGCTTTTGAAATCCTGTCATTCTCCTGGCGGGAAAATTTTTTCTAGTTTTTGAATGGTGCTATGGTATGTGTTTATAATGTTGACTATTTATAAGAAAACAAAACATTTCGTGGTGTTTGTTGGAGTTTCATGTTTTAACCAAACTGCCGGGTTGTATTGCGTAGTAATAGTAATAAAACTCTTATTCTTTGAACAGCGTGCGATTCCGACAGAGAAAGCTTGTTTTTGTTTTGATTTTGTTTTCAATCAGAGCCTGGTTGTGCGTCCTTTGCAAGCGTGTGGTAGTATAACACTTTATCATTTGTCGCACTTTTTGTTTTTGAATTTTTTGTTGGAAATAAGTGGGCTAGGCAAGTGTAAATACATTGATGTATTTGAAACAACTTTTCCTTGTGTCAAAAATCTTATTGAGTATTTTTACATCTGGTAGGTAGTGCTAATGTAGAGAGTGAAAGACTCTAGCGAAATTATAATTTATTGGACAGATGAAAAAGTCGAGTAACTGTTTTAACACTGGAAGAGGTTATGAAGGTAAAGTTTATTATTAATTTATGTTTTGAGGAATTTCGCTTAAAAATTAAAGAAGATATAAATATACCTGTTAACAAAAGCCAACTCTTGTGTTAAATATGATTAAAAATAGGTAAATAAGAAAAGTACATGCTTAACTATTAGAATTTTTATTTTGTTTCAGGCCAATTTTGAACTAAAATTTTTGTATAGGTACTCTTTTTCCTCCAAAAATTTCTGGTCGGCCTAGGTGAAATTTAATATTGTAATCTTGGTTTGAGCAGCTGTTTTTTGTGTTTTAGTATTTAAAATTTTTTAAAATTTAGTGTTTTGAATGCGTTAAGGTGGGTTTATGCAGACCACTTTAATTTAATCCAAATTTAACTTAAATTTAATTTAGTACGAGTTAAATACACACGAAGGCATAAGAGCGTTTATTCACAACTTTAATTTACGTTTAACTTTTAATGCCCTAAAAATTTCTGAAAGCAAAATTAAAGTTAAATTAAGGTTAAACTAAATTTAATGTGTTCTGCATAAACCGATTCTTAGTAGGATTTGTTTCTTTATAGATACCAAAAATATTATTTTTTCAAACCTGTTACATATGAATATGGTAGAGAGACTGGGCAACGCCACAGCGAGTACTGATGTCAAAACACAAGTTTTTTTTCTGTAACTGACGTTGTTCAATGTTTTTTATATGGCCATGTAGTTATTCCGTGTGGTGCGAAGTGGCTAAAAAAGTTTTTTTTGAGGGCCGATATCTACTTTTTTTTTATCGTGAAAAACCATTTATGAGTATTTTTATCAATCAAGGTTGGAATAAATTCGTTTAAAATTCAGCCATTTTTTTTGTTAGAAAAACGCTCGGACATGTCAAGTATTGATTTTAAGTGTGCATTGTTTAAAATAAATTTGATGTGTTGGTGCCCCCAAAAAAATATCATGTCGCACATAATTTTTTTATTTTAAATCGAAACCTCTTTTTTAGTTCATTTTTGAATTCTGCGTAAAATTTCAATCGTATTCCATGTATCATAAAACCCTATAACTAAATTGAACCGGTTTTGGAAAATAAAATAAGGTTGTTTTTTATACTCGCCCGGTGCGTGATTATCTAGATGCAATTTTTCCTGGGCGATGGATTGGTCTACGGGGTCCAATACAATGGCCCGCCAGATCCCCCGATTTAACCCCGCTAGATTATGTTCTGTGGGGCTACCTTAACTCAAGTGTACGTCAATGTACCAAATAATATTGACGACATGAAAAACCGAATAGGGCATGAACTTAGATTAACAAGTAGTTCAAAATGTTCTGCAAGAATTCGAAGATCGTCTCGGTGGAGGTCAATTCCAACATTTGCTGAAATAAATTTTCCACAAGTTTGCCATTTATTATTTTCATTATTTTTAAAGGTAAACTGTCTTTTTTTTTTCAAAAACGGTTCAATTTAGATACAGGGTATGACACATGAAATATTACTGAAATTTTACACAAAATTCAAAAAATAAATAAGAAATAGTTTTCCATTTAAAAAATTAAGTGTGACAGGATATTTTCGTTTTGGGTCACCCTGTATACATTAAATTTAGTATGCGCACCTAAAACTAAAACTGTGGTCCGAGTGTTTTTCTAAGAAAACATGCCTGAATTTTAAACGAATTTATTCCAACCTTTACGTTCTCACTGTATATATACACCCTGTATATTACAAAATGGGTTTAGTCCAATTTACGCAAAGAAGATTTATATGAAATTAATTCTTTCCACCAAATTAATTAGAATTAGAAGAACAAAATGATACAAAAGTCCAAAATTTAAAGGCCAAGACGTAAGATTCAAGTTAGATACAGACCGGTTTCAAAACTCATAATTTACCTTACAGGTGGGTCACATGGGTTGGTTTGCAAAATAAAATTATAAATACGTATTAGTCAAATTAAAAGGTAATGGAGGGTATTTTTATTATAGTGTCATTTGAGGTTAATGTTAAATTTGGTTAAAATCAGTTGAGCCAGTTGAAGTGTAAGAAAAAAGTTTCAACAGCATTCTTTAAGAACAATGCTCTTTATTTGGGAAAGAGCACTTTTCTTAAAGAATGACGTTGGAATTTTTGTCTTTCAACTTTCAATAATTGAAATGGCTCAATTGATTTTTAAAGTTCAAGATGGGCCTACTACTTTTCCTTGCGACTCTTGCAACTCATGCAGCGAGCAGTTGACGTAATACGGCACATTATATTTGCAACCTTATTTTCTTTTTCTTGGTTGGCTGTTTATAAAAAATAGCCAAACGAGTAGTTCTTTGATACTTTGTACAAATTTTGCCAGATACGGGAAACTTGTAAACAATGATTTCTTGGCAACTCTCATCATTGATGATAATTTTGCTTTTTATTCGTGGTAAGAAATACTCGTGCTGCTGCAACATTCAAAATAGATTTCCATGGTCAAATTTATATTATCAGGTAGTTCTATAAGCTTACACAGTAACTTGTAAGTTTTTTTCTTGGTGGATAATCTCGTGATATTTTTCTAAGCAGATCTTGGGAAAAATGCAAATTGCGTTTTTAGTTTTCCTTCCTGGTCCCCAATTAACCATTTAAAAGGGACATTTTATATCAACCAATAGGATATTATACCATTCACCGACTTGTTACTTAAATGACTTAAAAGTTGACATCATAACTGGATTCTTCATCGGCGTTTAAAAAGGGTTAGGATCATTTGCACTTTAAAATATATCTAAATCACTATGAAAAGATAAATAAACATAAAAATTTACAATTTTAAAAAAATGAATAGACGAAAAGTAATATACATCACGTGTTAAAAAGATAGTGAAACGTAATAAAAAAATATTTCACACTTTACAAAAAAAAAGAATTAAAAAAAAAATATTATGTCTCTTTTGAAAGAAAAAATGACCGGTAAAAAATAAACATCATATCAACTTCTATAAAATATCTGAACCGAAAATATTAACCTTTCAAATGGCTGTTACACGCTTTCATAAAATCTACTCGCACTAATAAAACGATAGGTTGCACTTTGAACCGTGCCGCCAATGACGGAATACCCAACCTGAGCATGCACGAGTGGCAACATTATTTTTTGTAAAAGGTTATAATTAGTTTTATGTTTTATGGTTTAATTTTTTTAGTATAGAAAAACACACACACACATATATATATATATATATATATATATATATATATATATATATATATATATATATATATATATATATATATATATATGTTACGGTCAGTCATGAAAATTATACAATAACAACATTGGACAGCCAATCTTAAGCACGCTGTGCAGGTTTGCTCAGATTTGTTTAGGTTTGTTATATCATTAAAAACAAAAACTGACAAACTAATACTGAGCAAACCTAAGTAAACCTCCACAGTATTCCTCCATAATAGTGTGTAAGGTAAATTTTAAAAATACGTTATCCAAAGTGCGAATTTATTGTATAGTGCGTGAGCGCAAAGTTTAAACACACTTTATTCCAAGTGCGATTCTGTCATTTTATTGGTGGACATCTTAAAGTTTGAATGTGCCTTACTCAAAGCGCAAATATTCCATTTTATAGTTCATTAACCCAAAGTTAGGAACATTTTCCCAAAGTGCTACTATATATTACCCATTTAAAAATGAACAAAAATATGTAATAATTTTAAAATTAAATTATACACTTTTAAGTATTTACCCCCTAATAAGTGAGTAATAAAATAGAGTGACTAACTTTTTAAAGTATCTGATAATTATTCTAATAGCACTAAAACTAAATTCAACTTTTAATTTAGTGGTTTTTATTTAAAGCTTATAAAAAGTGTGTGGTAGTTTACGTTTAAAAGCCAATACTGCGAATTTCAGAAACCTTTAGTTTAATTTCATGTGTGACCAGTAAAGTCGGCGTCATATGGGATTTTTTTTATTAATAGCTTTATTCGAAATTTGACTTTGGCATCAATTTCTGCTTCGATCGAGATCAAAATTAACCAAAAAAATAGTAGTCACGTGATTGGTATTATCTGCCAAATTTTAATTTTTTTCCAAAAAAAAAAAAATAATTCAAAAGTGGGGCTATTTCTCAAAATATCAAAATTAGAAAAAGTTTTTCTAAATGCAATTTTTAGCCCATATGCAAAATTTCAGCTGCATAAGATTATTTTGATTTTTAGCCCATTTTTTGTAAATTGCGCCCCTTGCAAAATAAGACTCGATGCAACCTACATAAAACTTCTTAGTTTTGACAATGCTTTATTCCAGACACATTTTCTTTAAAGTAGCGTCATATTAAATGTGTGTTTTTCTACAAGATCCAAATAGGGCTATTAAAATTTGGTCACATGTGATGCAAATTTTAGTTTGTGACCCTGTATAAGGTAACTTAATAAAATAACTATTTTTGAAAACGTAGTTTGTGTCTAAAAGTAATACACATTATAATTAAGACAAACAAAGACCTTTCCGTAATGTTGATCATTTTGAAACGGTGATTCGAAACTGTATTTTAAAAATAAGGCCCCTTAGTATCAGAAACTCCATTAAAGATGTGCCAAGAAGAACAATTGTTTGTATTGAACGCAATGGAAGGCACACAGAAATGTGATTTTAAATTTTAAGTTTTTGAATTGTTTTTAATTTAATATTCAAATACCAAAAATAGTTTGTTATTAATTAAAAAGGTTGAATTTTAAATGAGTTTAATTTTCATAGTATGATTTTTTTATTAGAAAATTTGACTCTTTTCAATTAAACTATTTTCTTAATATTAAGGTGTATTACTTTTAGACACAAACTACGTTTTCAAAAATAGTTATTTTATTAAGTTACCTATACAGGGTCAAATACAAATAAACTTTGCATCACATCTGACCAAATTTTAATAGCCGTATTTGGATTTTGTAGAAAAACACACATTTAATATGGCGCTACTTTAAAGAAAATGTATCTGGATAAAGCATTGTCAAAACTAAGAAGCTTTATGTAGGTTGCGTCGAGTCTTATTTTGCAACAGTGGTGCAATTTAAAAAAAAAATGGGCAAAAAATCAAAGTTATCTTATGCAGCTGATTTTGCGTATGGACTAAAAATTGCATTTAGAAAAAGTTTTTCTAATAACTTTTTTAGATATTTTGAGAAATAACCCCACTTTAAATTATTTTTTTGGGAACAATTAAAATTTTTCAGATAATACGAAACAAGTGACTACTATTTTTTGGTTAATTTTCATCTCGATCGAAGCAGAAATTGATGCCAAAATCAAATTTCGAATAAAGCTATTAATAAAAAAAATCCCATATGACGCGGACTTTACTGGTCACACTGTATATATTTTTGTTTAAATTCGTTCGATTTTTAAATATTTTTAAAATATCTATACTATTTCACCAGCTCTTGTACTATTAAGCGAATAAATTTAATAAATCAAATTGTCAAGCAGTAGCTGTTAAATAAGAGCTGCCGCTTATTCGACTCCTTCCGAAAATAATTTATTTTTGGTGCTAATCTCAAAAATAATTATTTTCGGGACTACTGTGGGAAATAGGCATTTTCGGCACAGAAATCTGTTCTATAAATACCTATTTTTAAACCAGGCGTAGAAAAAATATTTGCTGAAAAACTATTTTACTGATCTTAAAATTAACTTGGTGTCAGATTCTTTAAAACCTATTAACACTTCTCTTATATTAAACTAATAAACATAATTTATACATTCTTATACAGCAGCGACGCATCTAGGGGGGGGGGGGGATGCAGCCCCCACCCCGCAGACCAACATTCTAGACACACAAAAATTTAAAAAGTGCACTACTAATTGAAAAAATCCATCGAATTGCACTATTCAGCCCCCCCAAGACAAAATCCTGGGTGCGCCACTGTTATACAATATATCAGATCTAATTAACACGTCACGAAGGTAATGTGTTCAACTTAAATCGGTTTAAGTGGACAAGAAGTTAAACAACTAGCAAGCTCTATTATCGAGGCGTACGCAATGCCATTGCAACTAATTAAAGTAAAGTTTAAATATCGATATGTATCATTTATAATATAATGTGTAATAATTATATAGTGTGGTTAATCCGTCGTTATGTTCGTCGTTACTACGAACGTGACTGAGAAGTGAAAAATAAACTTCTCCGACTTTGAAATGGATGGTTAGAATTTCAAGAGTCCGTTGAGAAATTCGATTGCTAAAACTCTGCTTTTGTGCGAAAACCCCACCCCAGGAGTCACTATGAGGGTTTAGGACATAATACTGGTTCAAAGTTAGATTTTCTAATTTTGACAAATTCTTATCACTACAGAAAATATAATAAAGTTAGTATGTGCTAATGTGGTCACCAAGACCGATCTTATTGACATTCAAGGTTTCAAACTGACAAGTGTAAGAAAAAGACAACTAAGTTTTGTACAGTAAGTTCTTTTGCGGATTTATAAAGAATTAATTATTGAAGAATTTATAAAGTTTGTTTATAAATTTGCGAAAAAACTCAAAAACAAATCCATAGTATAAAACTTAATTGTCTAACAGCGGATTGCACAAAACTTTTAATCAAGTAGTAAATTTAACTGCCGTTTAGAGTCAGCTTTGGCAATGGCGTTAACATAAGTGCCGTCACTTTACAAGTGTCTAATTAGTTTAATTCGTAATTAAATCGTTTGTGCAGCCTGACGTTATTCTTACACTTGTCAGCCTAAAATTTGTCAAATTACACCGGTCTAGCGTTGGAGAATGTAGCTGTTATTGTTTTGTAAAAACTTGATGCACAATTGAGGAGCCCCATTCAATAAAGGGACATGCGCTCTGCCCGGCCGGACTAGCCCTGAATGTATGCAATCCAACCTTTCTGCGTAGCGATTTAGAAACAATTAAAAAACAATACCTTAACGTTGATTCTCAGCAAACTTCCAGTGGGAAAGTTGTTCCTTATAGTCTAAAGCACAATCGTGCGAAGGCACGAGATATTTTGAAAAAAATTAACAAATTAGAGCAGGTTTAATCCAGCGTTGCGCGCCGCGCGTACATTTCAATGCGTGCGTAGTAATGTTTGAACATCACAAAAGATAATTTGACGTTTAAAATATGACACAATAATTGTAAAAAAGTGTTACAAGAATAAAAATTGTTTTATTAAAATTATATTATCAAATATTAAATTTTTTGTCAGACAAAGAAAACAAACAACAAGAATACATTCACGTATAACTGTTAGTTAGATATTCTTAAACTAAATAAAAGGCTTTACTCAAAAAATACATTTTCGCATATTGTTCAAAAGCTTTTCCACACATTGATCTTATTTCCTTTAGTAAAGCATTATAAAAAGCCATACAATTATAAGCAGGACTGCTCTTATGGAGCGTTGATTTATATAAAGGGATTTCTAGAAGGTGGCTTCCGTGGGTTAAATAATTTATCGTTATTCCCAATTTTACAGCGATCTGTTCTTTTTTACATACATCACACACTTAAAGATGTAGAGGCATGGGAAAGTCAGTATTTTTTTGTAATAAATACATCTCTAAAACTCTCTTGAATTTTAAGATTAAATATCAATCTCAGAATTCAATTTTATCCAACAAAGACACGGCCAAACAAACTGCCCTTACCCAAAAGATAACAGTGCTTACCATAAACCTGTATAGACCGCAAACCATGCTCATTCATACAGTGTTTTAATTTTAAAACAGCATAAAAAGCTGAATTCATTTGGCATAGACATGCTCAATATGGTGAGCATAGGTCAGCTGTAAATCAATATACATGCCCAGGAATTGAGTTTTGATCGGCAAGCACAATGTTGTTATCTAACGCAAAATGAGATGGAACAGGTTTCCTGCTAAATATGTTCATAGAAACAGTTCTATCGCCATTAAGTATAAGGTCGTTTTTTCTACACCAAATATCCTTCTCACAGCGCCCCCGTTCACCCTGTCGCCCAGCTCGTTGAGATTATATGCACTTACAACGATTGTTGTGTCATCTGCGTACATATTTGTGTTGTCAGCTGTTACATTTCTGAGAAAATTTCTATATAAAATAAACAGTACGCCCCCAAAACAGATCCCTCTGGAATACCCAGGCTGACATATAACAATCTTTTATACCCTTAATGAGCCTAGACTAGTGTCTTCGGATCCTGATGATTTTTGTGTTTTTAAGTTTAATAATGGCTTCCATAATTTGCCCCTCAGAGACCGCATTCAAAACGATAGTATTTAAAAAATAATCAGAGACAGTGCATTGTACTCGTACACGAAAGTTTCCATATTTATTTAACAGTTTTTTTGCTGGAGCATTGCTAAAGAATTCCTGCAAATTCCTCCGCGATCGCTCCAGGTTCAGTTATAGTTTCGTTATTAATTTTAAGGAGGATTCCCTGAGAATGATTTTTGTTTCGATTAAGTTGCTGGTTTACTATATTCCAAACAGTTTTAATTTATTATCTAGTTAAATTTCTTATTACCGTCTCTATATCTCATATTTTCCTATAATTTGAGTATTTAACCGTACAAATTTTTTGAGTGTATAAAAATAATTGTAGCAGAAAATTATGTTATTATAAATTATGTCACTGAAAAGCTTTTGCAAAGCATGAACTTATACACACTCGCAATTCATAGATTCTTGCAGAGCGAGGTTTCCACATTTTACGTAGACTGCGGATTTTTAAATGTTTAAATATTCATACACATGTCATCTTTGCATGTTAACCTTGAACCATAGACCTTTTATTTTACTATAAAACGTATACACACGTGGAAATATCGGAGCTATTCAAATAAGTATACCTTGCTGATATTGAAACGCTTATTTTTGGCCGATAGAAATAAATTTAGCATACTAAATGATAAATATTGCATAAACATGATGAAATAAAATAGAAAAACCGGTATTTCATTATTTATGTAAGAAACTGAAAATAATCAAACTCTGATTTAATGTAGTTAATAACAGTTATACAATATCTTGACATGTTTAGAATCATGAGGATGTTTATTTGATTTTAATTCAAATTTCTTCTTGTCTTTTTGTGTAACAGTGCTTGATAAAATTATTCCCAATTCCAAAATTGGTAATAATTTTTAAACTATAATAGCATTCTTAAGTTGCGTAAATTTTTTTGGGTTTTGATCGCTAGAATTTTTTCAATACTGGCTATTCGCTTTGCTGAAAAAAAAACTAGTTTCTATCACAGGATAAAACTGTATTAAGTCCGAAATTCTTATTTTTGCCTTGAAATCATCATCGCATTCTCTCATACAGCTAGTAGACCCAACTCATTAGGGAATACTTTTTCCTCATTGGATATATCCTAGATGGTCATAAAACTAAGTACGACTATGCTTTAAACAGCATTTATTGAATGATATTAAGGCTGTGTACCGTTATCAAACCTGGTTAACCACTCGATATAATACGGTAAACCAATGGTAACTCTGGTTCCTGAAAAATCGGTTTTACTACGGAACGCAGATCGGTCGTTTCTGTTAGCTGAAAAATTATCAGAGATCAGCGGATCACATCACCTAACGATTTAAATATTTTTGTTTTATTTTTACTGATATCGACTCAACCTAAAAACATACCTCTCCTCCTGGTTCCAACATTTTAAAACACATATGATTTTTAACATTTGTGAAAAAATAAATTTAAATTTAAACAAAAAAGCAAAACAAACAACAAAATGACATAACAAAACGGAAAACCAGCGGGGGAAGCATCGGTTCCTTCGGTGACATTAATGACAGATATCTTTCAGGAACCGCGTTTCCAATCTTACCATCTTTTCAGGTTACCGATACTTACGAGACAAACACATAACCGAAGTTGAGAACGGTACACACCCTAAGTGTACACTTGTTTTAGAACACAGCGTTTTTTGTGAAAATAAAATTTTTCTTAGGGTTTTCGTACATTTGAAGTAGCAGCATTTACATTTAAATAAGTCAAACTTTTTTTTAGTAAAACAAGGGCCGTTCGCACAACTTACGAAAAAGTAAAAACTCTTTTTGTGGCCTACTTCAAAGTTCATATTTGGAACTGATACAGTTTTGCTTTAGGATATACGGAACAATAATTGGTATTATATTAGGTGTTCGAAAAGTTGGAGTTGGAGGATGTAATATAAAGCGAATTTAGTAACAGAGGCATTCAGTCCTATTCTAGGCCATTGTAATTGTTTATAACCAAAATCGGAGGAGTATATTAACCGAGACGTTGGAAAAAATACGCCGTCAAAACATACTGGTAATCGTAACTTAGGCGCGCCATATAAAAATGTCAGTCAGTGAGTTGACTCATGTCCTTAGTCCCATCCGTAAGTTAAGTCAGAGACTATAAAGAGTATAAACAGATACTCGAATACACCGAAAAGTCGGACTCCCTTGAGACATTTGGTGGGTTTATTGGTTTATGGCTTAAAAGTTTGTCCACCATTATATATATGTACATGTAGATACTTTATAGCGCGTTCGGCAATTCAATCTTTTTCATCGTTTTGCTCGGAATTTTTGACAGGCACGTGATCGGTCGTACTGTTTACAATGATAGGTCATGTGACCATCAAAAATTCCGAGCAAAACGATGGAAAAGATTGAATTGCCGAACGCGCTAATAGTATACATATTTATATAATGGTAGACAAACAAACTTTTAAACCATAAACCAGTAAACCCACCAAATGTCTCAAGGGAGACCCGCTTGTCGTTGCACGGCAGTGTTCGTCTAGGTATTATTTAGTCTATGGTTAAGTGATCGTAGCATCAGAAACCGGGTCATGCCCTGAATAGGGAATATATAGTCCAGATAAATCTGAAATATATTTTTTTGTATTCTCTACATAATTCAAATAAATACAGCTCAATATTAATAGATCAATGCATAGATATGCTTTACGTATAGATTTACTATCAGTTAATTACCTACTTATTAGTAAAATAATTTTTAAATAAAATTTTTAAAATTTGAGCAACAAGCACAAAACCTGACGACTTTCAAAATAAATTTCACATTAAATAAAATCTCTTAAATTTTATCATTTGAAGTTTCCATCGCCAGAGTTATTACTCTTATCGAGTAAAAAATGCTATTCCTAAGCGAACGCCGCTTAGGCAATTCAATTTTTTCCATCGTTTTGCTCTGAATTTGACACATGACTCATTGTTGTAATCAGTACGACTAACCACGTGCCTGTCAAAAATTCCGAGCAAAACGATGAAAAACATTGAATTACCGAACGCCGCTTTAGAAGTGTACTCTTATATCTTGCATTAGATAAAAGATTTTCCAAAATTATAATATTTGCTAACGCTAGATACCATTTGGCTATCAAATGTGTTTCCGTTTCATCTTTTAGGCACTTTTTTGTGAAAACTAATATTTTTTGGGACCCGAAACACTTCCGTTTAGTTTTGGAAAGTAATATTATGAAAAGTAAAGTATTTTTATTTTTTTTTAGGTAAGATCGAGATAAGACAATAATCATGATGGTATGTATAAAAATTTAATATTCGCATTAAAAATAGTAAGAAATATCGTACTTACATAACTTAATTGCAAAGATGAATATCATCATCAGGGTTCATAAATATCACGATTTTTTTAATCAAAAATGAGCGATTTAAAAAAAATCATTCATTTTCTAAAGATTTTATTTAGGACTAAATTTTATTAACACACATATTTTCTAACTGTTTGTCTTGTTTAGTCAAACTTATAACGAAAAAATATTTTTAAGCGTAATTAATATACAAACGAAACAAAATTCGACAAGTCGACAACGCTCGGCTACATAAATGACATGCGCCTATTCCAGTTATCAGTAATATTTTTGATAATGAGAGTATATAGTGTAGCACGAAATGTTGAATAATGACAAGTCGGAGAAGAAAGGAATTTAGTATTTGGCAATATTTTATAAAAAAGAAAATGGTTGGCAAACAAAAATACCGAGCGGCCGAGCGGTGTGTAAAAAGTGTTGCCAAGAGTCGCAAGGTAGTGGATAGACTGAAAAGTCACTGGCAAATCTGCAAATGTAAAACTAGTGATATTAGTGGTCTTGAAAGTGATTGTAAACAAGGGAATTGTAGGTGGAAGTGAAAATAGTGGAAGTTGCAGCCATTTGGGATTTTTTGTTGTGCGAACATGTCAAGATAAGAAGAAAGAATTGGACATGCACATAGCTAAAGCCGTTTACGCAACAAACTGCAGTTTTAGATCGATAGAAAATAAGGAAGTTCGAAAGGCCATAGAAATGTTAAGACCAGGTTACGTTCCGCCGTCTAGATTTAAGTTATCATCAACGCTCCTAAAGTCCTAAACGAAATATTTAAAGAAGAATAATTTAAATGTTTTAACAAGTTATCTGGGCAGTCTATTTGCATGCCCTTGGATGGATGATCTAATGTTCATAATGAGCCCGTAATCTGTGTCGTTTTAACAGCAGAAGATGGAAACAATGTTCTATATTTAGAAAGCAAAGATACATCCGGTCATCCCCATACAGCTGATTATCTTGCAAAATTGGCTATTGACTCAATAGATAAGTGCAAAAATGAAGTTATTTGGTCACACAGGGTTGCTGAGTACTCCCCAGTCCCCACTAGTTGAGTATATGGTATACAGTCATATCTAGGAAACTATCTGTGGATCTCTTTTTGTCAATGGATAAACTTTTAAGATAAAGTTAATTATAACAATGAATGAAGTCTACTTATCAGGGGTACATATAAATACGTAAAATTGAGAATAAGTTCTTTAAACCACCTGAAAATTCCTTATACAACAAGGATGTGAACAAATCATGGTAAAACAGCTATTCTCCGGGCTATATGCCCCTCCGAGCTCTGGATTATATACCAAAATTTGCCGTATTTTGACTAACACTGTTAGACTGTTAAACAAAATACTTGGTTTGACTGCAAGAAACTACTAAGAAGAAGGAAGCTTTTTCTTTAGTTAGGATGTCGTTACCTGCAGCATACCGGTTTCGAACTCTTTAGTTCTCGTCAGTACAGGATAAACGAACCTACCTACCTTCCGAAACAGCATGTCCTTAAAGCTAACCATGTCGAACTGCATAAGCAGTATAACACAGGCAGCGCCATCCATTAGCAGTTTCAAGCAGTCGGTGTAGAATTTACCGTGAGGTACAATATTTCAACAATGAATGAAGTCCACTTGTCAGGGGTACATATAAATACGTAAAATTGAGAATAAGTTCTCTAAACCACCTGAAAATTCCTTATACAATAAGGATTTGAACAAATCATGGTAAGACAGCTATTCTCCGGGCTATATGCCCCTTCGAGCGCTGGATTACATACCAAAATTTGCCGTATTTTGACTAACACTGTTAGACAACAAAATACTTGGTTTAACTGCAAGAAACTACTAAGAAGAAGGAAGCTTTTCCTTTAGTTAGGATGTCGTTATCTGCATACCGGTTTCGAACTCTTTAGTTCTCGTCAGTACAGGATCATATTATAGCCCGGAGAATAGCTGTTTTACCATGATTTGTTCAAATCCTTATTGTATCAGGAATTTTCAGGTGGTTTAGAGAACTTATTCTCAATTTTACGTAAGTTAATTATATTATTTTAAATAAATAATTCAATACAGTTCTTTAAAATATAAAAAAAAACGTTTCGTTTTTGTGAAAAAAGTTATGTTTATCAAATTTTTGCAAAGTTTTTAAAAAGGTTTCAGTTGTCCAACGGAACCAACAGTTTTAAACTGACAAGTGTAAGACAAAGACAACTAAGTTTTATACTTTTTATATTTGTTGCCTAAGCAAACCCAAGCAATTTTAGTACGTACTTTTCACAATAATAGAACCAAATTCATTCCAGCAACCCGTTCCAAGATAAATATCATTTGGAAATCAAGTAAATCGCTAAAATGGAATGATTCATAAGTTTTTAATGACGACTTAATAACAGTGGCAGGACAAAAGCCTATCAAAACATAACTGATCAACTAGAAGATCTTAATTTAAACCAGTACTAAATCTTAAACCTTCTTAGTGAATCTCTAAACGTTAGTTTAAATTTTCATCATCTTTATGGGGAGAGTTGAATAAAATTTAAATTATTTACTAATTAAAATTTTCACCAACTTAATCTTTATGTTTCCGAACAACCTAGTCATTTCAGTACTAAAAAAACATGCAGAAGAGACAGTGAGCAATCAAATTAAGAAATCTACCTAAATCCACAGTTGGTAGTGAAATCAAAAATTAAATGCAGATGTTAAATCAGAACAACTCAATTAGATACACCTGCTTCCTTTTTACATAACATAAACAACTCATGTAGAAAATGGTTGCAGGTTTAATTTGTTAGCATAGTTATTCTTGTTATTTTTATAACCAGAAAAAGACGTGATTGAATTTATGGTAAAAGTTTTAAAAGACCGGCAATGGTCTTTGCTGTGACTGTTTAGCCAGATGCGATTTTTGCCATGTAGTAAAAGACAAGTTGCATTTTACGTACACTGTACTTACATTTATTCTCTTAGTTAGGTTCTCTTAAATCTTTTTGTGTTTTGATTAACACAAATCCTGAGGTGTTTAAAGGTAATGTTGCAGTAAATAATTTTTATTAATGGCACCTTTGTAATGAAACGACAAATTCATGAGATGCCAATATTAGAATATAGATGCGGGGTTTTCTTGGAATAAAAATGGCGAATTATTTAATAGTCAATTAAGCTCAATTACGAGCCAACCAATCAAACGTCACACATACTCTAAATTTCAAAATTGCATTGATTCACTCACAAAAGTCTAGTTACATCCTTAAAATTTTTAGTTAGTATATAAAAAGATAACTATTCTAAGAATTTACAACCTGAACCTGAGCCAGATGATCGACCTGCATGACCTTTTAGCATTTTAACATACAAAAACGAAAAATAAAAATAATTTACTTTCATTCAAAAAGTTATATGTAAAACCTACCCCACAAAATCTACAATAACATGCTTGTAAGAAGATGTTTGTGTTAAAATGGTTTTTCTTAAAAATACAAACTAATACTTTAATAATTGCATTAAAGACTCCAATGAATAAATACCTGTATTTTATACATTTCGAAAATGTCACCTAGAAAAGAAATTTCGGTGGAAATTCCTAATTTAACAGTAAAATTGCAGGAGGAAGGTAAACCTGTACCTGTGCTAAAGGTGACGTAGCAAAAATCGTTAGTTATTGTCACGCAACGTCTTTAATAGGCCCAGATTTGGTAGGTCAAAAATATTGAGTCAACAGGATGTCCGAACAATTTTAAACAACATTAAATGTAATTCGAAAACTCCAAACTCCAAAACTTGCCGTTCGTGTGCCGAAACTGTAAGAAGGGCTTTGAGGTCCAATGGACTGCATGGCAGGGTTCCCAGAAAAATCCATTAATATGCACGAAAAATAGACAAAAACGACTTGACTTTGCCAAGCAACACATTGATAAGGATGTTGATTTTTGGGAAAATCTCCTATTTACAGATGAAGGCAGGTAAATATATTGGGCCACACGGTAAGGGAAAAATATGGCGAACGGTTAATGAAGAATTTAAAACCCGAAAATTTAGTATTCACCGTGAAGCATGGACGCGGGAACGTTCTTGGGGCTGCATGGCGGCGGCTGTGGTGGGTAATTTGGTTTTGATTGAGGGTTTGATTGGGATTGATTTTTTTATTGAGGTTTTGATTGGGTTTTATTTGTGGTATTTATGATATTCTCTAAAAATAAAATTCCTTAAAGAACAACTAGGTTCAAAATATTACAAATTTTAAGCGTGTATGTGGACTTTTGTGCCCGACTGTAGGTCTTCAGGTTCCTTTCATTGTAGTTTCGTATCACAACTAAGCTTATTAGCGAACCAAGAGTGTTGGAAACGTCACCGCAGCCCCGCAATCCCTAGACGTTAACCCGAATGAACATCTATGGTGGGAACCCAAAGAAAGGGTAAAAGAACATAAAATTTCCAACAATGAGGCGTTAAGAGCAAGATCGTGGGTCGAATATTATATTGTTCTAATAGATAAAAATGTAAATCGTCAGAAAACGCGATTTAAAGTTTTCCGTCAAATATTTTCGAAACTAGGATTAATTTTATTGAAATCAATTATTTATTTGTAAATAACAAACAATAAATCTTATTTCTAAGTGAAATATTGGGAAAAGAATCACGGCAAGTGTTAAATGTTAATTAAACAATTGCTGATAGAACAAAATTTTTTTTATTGAAAAACAAAGTTTTTACAAAAATCGACAAAATGTTCTAACAACATAGGCATAAACCTAAGATTATTATTAAAACAAAACAAAACGTTCTTAAACATATTTTATACATAATTACAGGTTATTGTTGAAACAAAAGAACACGTTTCGAAACACATTTTCAAGATAATTTATTTATTTGTTTTTTTTACATATTTAGTTTTTTCTTTCTTAAATATGGAAGGATCATTGTATTGCTTAAAAAAAGTTTTTATAAACGTTACATCAACAGGAGGCATAAACTTAAATAATTTCATGAGATCAGCTACTTTTGCAAAAGGTAGAAGGCACGTTTTTGGTTCTGGTGCACTTCGTACTTCAGGTAGTGAAAATTCTAAAGAAGCCACATTTTTTTTCGCTCTAGTCGTACTTAGTGGTAAAATAGATACTTCAGTAAAAGAGTCGTTGCTATGACGAAGCCTATAAAATATTTTATTTGGATGCATGCTGACAAATTTTAACTGCCTTAGTGAAGAGTAGGGAACTTTTTTAAAATTAAGAGATTTAGCTGCCTCTTTATAAAGTTTAAAATCTTGGTGTTTCATGTGAAAAACTACGAATGGTTTTTTTCTGGTTAACAGAAGGCAGAAGTCGTAATAACCCCAAAGTGCTAAAAATTTCTATACCAGAAAGCTTTTTTTCAATCTGGATGTGCAAATTATCCACTTCTTGAATGCTACTATGGCCAGGTTTTCCAAATGTTTGTATTATTTCCTCAAGTGTAGGATGATCTTGCAAAAATTTTAGCAAAGCCAAACTCATAATGGAGTATTTATTTTGGGGGACGCAAGAATCAGACCAAAGTATGACTCTTTTAATGTGTGGAAAACCGACAATAACTCGCGAATATCGATCACGCGATATCACTCCCTTGTCGTCCATGTGTACCTTCACTCCAGATGCAACAATATGCTTGCTTTTGTAAATTGCAGTGAGCAGTAAGATTGTATGTATTAAATTTCCTTGTAGAAAAAACATTAAATATTTGGACGTGGCAATGCAAATACGTTTTCAAGATCGAAACATATTATATATTAGCAGTGTGGTGATCTTGGCTGAACCTGTCCAAATCGCGTTCAACTTTTGCCGCAATTTTTCCTTGGCTATGATTTTCCCAAATATTATGTTCTAAGAGTATGGCTAGATATACACAATAAAACGAGCAAAAGATAATAACAGATTATTATAATGTTCTAACAGAAAAAAGATATAGAAACTTTGAGGTTAGGTTCCATAATAACATGGTTTTTTATATTAAATAAACATAAAGTTTGACTTTTTCTACTACAACATAATTTAGTATACTTACGGCTCATCGTTTGTGTCCATTGTTAACTAAAACTGACAAAATTGTCCAAGAAACCACACTGAAATTAGACGAAATATAGCACCACGATATTGCGATTTAAGCCTGCTATTTACTGATGTCGGCAGTATTAAATTGTTCTATCAGCAACCGCTCCTAAGATCTGATTGGTTCATCTATTAGAACATTATAAGACTTAGCAGTATTTGAATTTTGCAGATAGAACAATTTAACAATGTTTGTAATTTGACTTCTAAGCCGATTTTGATACTGATTCCAATGCTAATAGAACAGTAATGGAAAAACCTATTTTGTGACACTGACATCTCGTTTTTCACCAAAAAGGCTGATAGAACAATATAATATTCGACCCACGAGATGTCAAGAGGAATGGTCAGAAATTGAAGTAGGATTTGTTATAAAACTGGGAGAGTCGATGCCTAACAGGTTACAACAAATTATAAAATCAACGTTATTAGTTTTGGCATGTTTGGACGAATTTCGAAAAAAAAAAAAATGGTGGTGGACGAATAATTTTTCTTCTTTGGCTTTTAAGAAATTATGTTTTATTTTTGAAAGGCATTGTCTAGGTTGGACTTTATGTATATTAGAATTTTTAGTACATGAATAGTTGTTTTCATTTTTGTAATGAAAATCAATTAAACTTAAGCAGTTTTCATTTTATCCCCATTTTTTAAAAATTTTATACGTGGACGAATAATTTATCTCCCGACTGTAGGTTAGGCCCCCGTATAAAAAATAAACAATTACTTATTAAAAAATCCATGCAAGATGCAAGCCAATTGTACAATGTAAGAGTAATAAATGTTCGCAGTTTGCAAAAGTAAATTAGCAATAAATATCCTCGATTTCATAATTTAAAAATCGTGCATTTTTATCATTAAGCACATGCAAAATAATATTTAATGTATCTTTAATTAATTACATTTTTCTGACATTATGACATGACGAAGGTGCCCAAGTTATCATACCGTAAGAGTTAAATTCTGTTCCAAGGCTTTCATATCTGATAGACTGATAAACGCTTTCATAAAATATATGATTCGTGGTTGGGCATAATACGCCTAAAGACAATAAAAAAATGAATCACATGAATAGTCGTGTCGAATGTATATTTACATATCTAGAAAATGTTTTATTGTTTTGCCGTAGGCCCGTAGCACTTTCCTTTTTGATTTGTATCTGAATATGAATAATGGTCGGTAATAGTTAACTAGGTATCAGTTTGTTTTAGTTTAAAATAAAGATGAGAGAGTGTCATGTACGACATTTTGTCAATTTAATTGTCAATAAAAAATATATGGTGCGTAAGTAAGCACAAATATATCGCCTCCAGCTGGACAAGATCCACAGACTTTCTGGTGGGATGCAGGTGCAGATGAATTGTAATTGCGATACAGTCTGTTCTCGCCCGAACATTGGAGGTCCTTGTGAACGTTCACCTTCTTTACCTCACAAAGCATCGCGGCTTTTAACTTAAACAAGCTCTAATAAAAATAATAAAGGTTTCTCTTACCTCTTCTGAACTTACCGCCAAGTATAAGGTTTCCTTTTGATTATAGTTTAAATGTTATATTATGTTCCTCAGCCACATTTGGTGTAAAACCTTCCTAACGAAGGATTTGTGCTGCCAGAAGAAGACCTAGACCTGTATTTTTATTAGATATTTCTGCACTAAAAAAAATTAAAAGTTTTTTGCATATTGCTTAGTCTCTTCATCACAGTCCGAAGAAAACACCGCTCTTATTTTCTGAATACAAATTATTTTTAACTGGAATCTACAATGGACTTGCTTATATACAAACATATCATATAGTAAAATTGATATTACTCCATTTAAAATAACGCTTTATTCCTTTTATTTGAAAGGACAGGTAAACTCGGTGTCTCTGAAAAGGATCCTGTAGATTCACGAATATATTTAAAAAAAAGAAACAGCTCGTGCGGGTGATTTTGGTAAGGGTTATATAGTGTCAGGGTGGTCCTACTCTCTTGAACAGCATGGTCTTTCATAAAGAAATATATAGGTACTTTTCCGCAATATTGTTACTTCTGTTTCGGATAATCTCTGCAGAAATAGAAAGACTAATAAATGCTCTGATAAAATGTAGCAATATTATCTAGCACTAATGTCAGATAATGTTACATCTACAATGTAAATAAATATGTCCTAGAGCACCTCACATTGAAAGGCATTATGGTTAAACTTTTATGGATTCCAAGACTCAGGAATACAGGACAACAAGCATAACAATATTGTTTTACAAAGGGCCTTCTTCTATCTTAAAGAACGCCTCTGCAGAATCAGAGTTGATGACTCGGGGTGCAGATGGTGCGTGAAAAATAATGGAGATGTTTTTTAGATTCTTAGCAAATATTTAGCAGATATAAGGTTAAGAAGAAATTATTTCGTGAACTTTTGACATCCGAGGACATAAAGGAAGTTGTTTAATTAAGGGAGCTGCAAAGGCAATCGGTTTGCAGTAAAATTGTGTAAATGGTGGGGTGTAATAGGCTCACTGAGGCTAAGCATTAATCCTTATTTATTTATTCATTCATTCAGCGTGCAAGTGTACCAGACATGTAAATTAGTATCCACCTTTACAAAATTAGAATGATGATCCACATAGTACTAACAATATTTTTGGATGGACGGTATATTAGGTTTGGTCTTGTAACAGTTTGTTTCAAATCAATATCCAATAAAATTCAAAGATTTGAACTGTTTACCTTAAAGATGATTGGCTCAAACTAGCTGCAAACTACTGCACAAACAGAACTATTAATATCAGTTATACTTAGAGTACATTTGGTTAACACTTTCAAAATAATTAGTTTTAAATAAAAGTATTTTTAGTCTCTTATAAAGGTAGATTTTTGTGTTTAATTCTAGACAGCCCGTTGCTCATTATTTTTACATTTTGTCTGCTGTAGGTTTTTATTTTTCCAAGAAGAAGCGTGCATTCATTCTATTGTCTGTAAGTTGTCGATCCAAACATATTATTTTCCGATAAAATCTTGGCCGGAGGCGCAATATTTCACAATAATTGCAAGCGATATCTATCTACAGACGGCTTTTGCTCCATAAGGAGTAAATTAGTTAAGTTTATTATGTGGTAATAATAATAATTTATCTTCAGGAGGTTACTTTACGCTTACACCTATTTTAATTTGATTTGAATACTTACCAGAGGACACACGAGGTTACGAGATCGGTGTTTTTTTTTATCACAACGTGTTATTATGTTAACATAAATGTTAATATTTTCCCATATACTTAGTTGATTGATATAAGAGGATTAGCGTTAAAATAAATTGAATTGTTTCACGTTGTTGCTTTTAAATAAACTATCCTTCAATATATTATAATTTTTTTATCCTATTGCGTTAATTACAAATTAGGGTTTTGGATAAAGTGACATAAAGGATGGAATATTCGGCCATAAAAATTTTGCATTGACGTAGATTGACTTTCTACATGTGTGATTTAAAGAAAATGTAGTAAATTTAAAACTACTGAACCGTTAAATGTGGGACAAATTAAATTCTGTAGATGATATTCCAAAATATTTTATAGCATAATAAAATATGTGCACTTTTCGACCGATTCGTGATTTACTGATCCACTAAAGGTTGTACAATTGTCTTGCGAATTTATTGCGAAAAAATCAACACGCTGTCAAACGTGGTCCGTTCTGCTACTAATAGAAAGGACTAATGTTCAAATATTAAATGAACTTCAACATATAGGGAAATACGTAACAACAGAAGGGAAATAAACAGCGTTCTCTGCTTAAAAAACTAGTGGACTTTAAATGCATTTGATAATGTATGGAAAACGCGATTAAATTTTCATTTGAACCAAAGAGAAGTATAAAAACAAACTACATAACAATAAATGAAGAAGTTATTAGCGCCGGAAAAAGCGCAGGTGAGACAACAATGACCACAATAATGGAGGAGATGGAGGAAAAAAATAGTAAGAAAATTAATGATATTATTAATTTTAATAACAAAAAAAGGGTGGAGTAGATTTGTGCCGATAATTCGAAAAAGTATTTCTTTCAATAAAATAATAGCCCTCTATATACACATGAAATTGCACCTTTTCTAAAATACAAATAATGAAAATATACTGGATTTTTTCTAAAATTATATTATTCTGTGACTGTAGCAAAAGCAATCCACGGTGATGTAATATGAAAAACATTACAAGGGACCGGGATAAGCAATCTCATCCACCATCCAGTCCTTTGAGTTTTTAAAAGTCATTTCAATTTTACTTTACAAGTAGCGATGGGTCATTCGTTCATTTTCAAGAGAGCCCGCTCACTCGTTCAGCTCACTTGGAAGAGTCGTTCGTAAGGAGTCGTTCGATTGAACGAGGGCTGCTGAGTTGCGAATTACAGAATCGCGGAGCTCTTTATTTTAACGTGACACCTGCACTTGTTCATGTGTATAAAAGAGAGCATAAAACGCGGATGTGAATTACACATTTACGACTGCCGACGGCCCGCTGCCTGATTGTGGCGCGACGGCTTCAAAGAAAAATAATATACATAACATAAAAAAATTAAATAAAATTAATTAAAATATTGGAATGATTAAAATTTTTATTTATTATATGTTCAAAATAAAAGTAAATACATATTAACAAAAATAGTTTTATTGTAGATTAGATAATGATTATGTAATATGAATTTCAAAGTTATAAACTACCCGCAGTATACGCCGTTAAAAAACGTTGTTGCAGATTTCCGGCAAAGTAATTAATCGTTAATCGTAAAATAATAGTAATACGAAAGACGTACAAACTGTGTAATGTATTATCATAGACCGCTAGATGCTCCACTACTCTCGTTCTATTATACGACTCCGACTGAGCCGCTTCCGGCTCGCGCTCTCGCGGCTCGTGCTCTCCGAGTTGTCCGAAACTCGCGAAAGCGCGGAGTGGAATTTCTACGAACGGACGAGAGCGAGCCAGATATTGTAACGAGCGGTGAACGTATCGTTCAGTTGATGAGAGCGGCTCATTCGCGACTCTTTGAAACGAGTCGTTTAAATTGAACGACTCGTTCGCGAACGACCCATCGCTATTTACAAGGTGATATTACAGTAAATAAAATAACTGAGATTTAATTAATTTAAACGTTATATCTCCAAGAACTTTAAATCTTTTGGGAAAAATGTCGTTGTTAGAATATACACTTCGGCAATAATTTCTTATTGATTTTTACTGCTATAAAGCTAAAAAAACTATGTTTTATTGCAGTAATAAAAATTCCTTTAGATCAAATACTTCAACTCACGCTTTGCCGAACTCTGATTTATCTCATCAAATGGTTACTGATTTTTATTAATTGCGTCTGCTTTTTATAGAAATCCACAAGATTCAATTTATAAAGATAAAAGTAGTCAGGGCAACAAAATATAGTTTTTAAAACGATTGCACTATATAAATCATATTATCTGCTTTCCCTTATTACAGAATGGAATTATGTGTTTTTCCCCTGGTCTCGATCAGCATTGTCGGATGTTGAGGTACTACTCTACTTCTGTTTTATGCAGGTTTTGTATTTGACTTCTATCCTTTTAACTGTTTCGTTATTCATTTGGTCTAGGTGATTTCTCTAGTGTCTTCACCTTGTTCGTATCATCTTCACAATATTTTTGACGCCGCTCTTTCGTCCATTAATGTCATTTTTGACCCTCCTATGGTTCCACTATTGTTCCACTTATTGTGGGATATTTGTTTTTGCTTTTGTTACTTTCGGCTGCGTAAGTAAGAATTAATCTTATCTAAGCCCCACAGGTTATCACTTTTTGATTCACTGTTGTGTAAATGTTGAGCTATAACATTGTGTCTCGGAAATAGCCTGAAATTGCTTCCGCTTTACTTTATTTGCTTGAGGGCATACTTGTCCCGTTATGTTTTCTTCCTCCTGACGTTGGATATTTTGACACCCTCGATATTGTAAATTCATCCCTTGTTTCAATGGCTAATCATCTACAACTAATTTGTAGCCAATGGTGTCTTCAGTAGTTACCACTGACAAGGTTTTAGATATGTAAATATGTAAATATTGTAGGTGTCTTCTGAATAAACAGCATTCGCTGTAGACCACTTTCAATTTCTGCAGTCAGTATCACATCTAAGTATGTTTACACTGATTTTTTCTAGCTTATAACAAAGTTTAGTTTGCTTGACTAACAGGGCGGGACTGTATAATACCTATTGATACTGGAACTGGTTCTGTTACCTCATTAACTACAACACTACTAAATCTTTTATTAATTCCTGATACAGCAATAGCGCTGAAAAAATATTTATAATTCAAACAAAATGCCTTGCTGTAAAGCACAATACCCAGCAAAGAAGATCTTTCCGGACTATAGTTTGATTTTTTCAAATATTTGAACCAGTCTAAGATTATTAATGTGTGGCTAGAGTTTGATTTATTTTTTTTTAGATCGGCCACATTAAAATATGTCCTATAATGCTATGTGTGTGAGGTAAAATCAGAGCGAGACCAGTTTTGTTTCCTTTTGTATTTTAATGGCTAATTTATTCTTGATACGTTCAAGTTTTTCAGGAAGTTGAGATCTAAAGATAACAAAATTCGATTTTTTAATCACAGATGTGATATTTCAAAGTTTAATTGAAATAACATTAAGCTTAACAAATATGGTAGTCCGTCATCCTATTTCTTACAGCTTATTTTCTCTTTATCCCACAAGGCGGTTACCAAGTGTATTTATTTTGTTAGATGCGTACACATGCTCAACTTAGGTAAAAAATAGCATCATTATTGCTTAAAATATAAACACTTTGTTAGTCCGCTCTAACGGAAAGTAGGTTTTGTTCCTTTCGACAAAAGTATCAAATTTTTGTGGATCGCAGTTTTAAAGGAAAAGTACCAAATACAATTTTAATTTCCCTTTTCTATAATAAATTATATACAGGGTGATTCAGGAGGAAGCGCCAATATTTTAGGTGCGTATTCAGACTCAAAATAAACATAAAAGTTCCTATAAACATTGGTCCTATTCTTAACCGTTACAGAGATACAGTAATCGATCGAGTAATAATGACTCTCTAGTATCCAGTTAAGTTGCTGATACTAAAGATTTATACCGACCCCAAAGACAATAATCGAGGGTATTAAGATCTGGCTATCTTGATTGACAACCATGTAGGCCACTCCGGCCAATCCATCGATACGGAAAGTTGGTATTTAAAAAATGTCTTACTGGTAAACTGTAATGAGCTGGAGCTCCGTCATGTTAGAAGTACGTGTTGTGTCGTACATTAAGTGTAACATCATCTACAAAAGTTTTGCACATAATTTTGTAGAAAATCTAAGTACCTTTGTCCCGTAAGATGACCGTCAAGTATGAACGGACCAATTTACTGTTTACCACACCGCACCACACGTTGATGCTAAATCTATATTAAAAATTAGTTTTGACTACGGCATGAGGATTCTTATAAGACTATCGATGTTCGTTGTGAAGGGTAATAGGGAATATGCATATAGCCCAAATAAATCTGAAATATTTTTTTTATATTCTCTACATAAATTACATGTTCATGGCGGTTGCTGTTATCCATTTATTTTGGTCTTTATTAACAAAAAAAGGATTTAAAACTGCAAATTTTCGCGCGAATTCGAAACTTGTAAAACGTGATCCCATTGGCTGTGTCGTCAAAACTCAACTTATGAATTCCAGTGTTGTCGAGTCATCGAAAACTCAGTAAAAATGGCATTTAATGCGTAACCCATCCAATGAAATATCCTTGCACTTAAAGTTGAAGGTTCCTAAAATCTTATTCATGTATACTTTAAGCCGAAATCGGTCGAGGAACCTGTCAATTTTGCAACAAACATTGGCATTTTTGACATATCACCTTAATAATTTCAAGCAAATAAACTGCAATTCTTTATTTTCATGGCAATCTTGGAAAATTCAAAAATTTTCAAATTTTAGATGTCCCCCATGCAAATAAACCTTTTTATTTATAACTTTACCGAAAAAATAAGTGATTTAAATTAGTGGGAGGTATTCTTAGATAATTAATGGATAAAATAAACCCAAAAAGAATCACTAAATAGGGTAAATAGTGTGGAATAATGTCGGTGAAAAATAGGATTTGTCGGAAAAAATCAAGAAAATCCGATTATTACCCCCTAAATACGCTCCTGGATGACCCATTCGGTATTCATTTTACAGTGTGATTATCCCTTTATAAGATGGTGTTGAAAAATTGGGAAAAAAATAGATAGGAAAAAATACAGAGTGATTCAAATGTACCGATGTCTAGGGCATAAAAAGTAAAAAAATCGAAATTTAATCGGCGGTTGTTCCCTTCCTATAGAGAATGAAGAAATTAAAAAATATGGATAACACATACGTTGACGAGCTCTTTCCGATGACGTATATGGGATTTTAATTTGAAAATCTAAATTTCCAGTTTTTCCAAATATTTCCATTTTCCAGTGATTTTAGGTTTAGGTAAGTGTATTGCAAAAAAAGTATTTGAGATTTTAAAGTTTCCCTTGTAAATCCGTTTTTCGATCTGACGTTTTGTTTTCGAGTTATTAGGTACCAAAGAGGGGTCTGGAAATGGCATTTTTCGACCTAAAAAAATTCAAAAGAATTACTTGCCATTTTCTGATCCTCACTAGCTTCAGTAGAGTTCTGAAGCTCCGGATCCCATACAACCTCCGAAAATTGAAATCGATTTAATTCACATTTGCGACCTGTACCCGATTTCAACGGAAATCGCGGAAATTTCGACTTTGACGTTTAATAGCTCCGAAACCAAACATCCTGTATAACTGAATTTTTTACCGAAGCTAGTTGAACTATTCCTCTATCAACCCAAAAAATTCGGTTTCTCTCCCTCTGACTGTTTTAGAGAAAATCAAACCTGTTCGACTTTAGGTTAAGCTTTACGTTAACATGTCGATTTTTGCTGATCTCCTGATGTCACTTTTCAAGGATAATGTGGCTGCTTTTTAAATTGAAATAAATTATACCGAAAAGTAAACATTTTTTGTAGCTAAATTATCATGGTAATTTTATTCAAAATATTTTTTTTGGGTTTGTAATGACTTCCTTAAACGATTTATGCAATAAAAAAATATGTGCATATTCCTTATTATGCCATCAGGAGTGAAGTGTGCTAGGGTTTGATCAGTGAACAAAATATATTTATACAGTCTTCGATTTTTATCCACTTGCAGAATGGCATCCTTAACGCACGATCACCTTCTTGCAAAGGTTGAAGTTTTTGTAAATGGAATGGATACAATAAATTACTATTTAAAGTACTTCAACTAGTTGATTGTGTAATTTGAAAAGTTTCTGCAATCCGCCTTGTACTTGTGCTTGGTTCATTCTCGACTATGTCAAGAATAGCTCATTCTTGGTCAATATTAAGTCCTGTTTGCCGCTCTGAAACAACTCTGGTACTTGGAAACATACCAGTTTCTGCAGCACTAGTAAAATCTTTCTAAAAAACTCTTCGACTTAGCAGTCTTCGATTAGGATAGCTGACGCTGGTATTCAGCAACTCCAAGATTTACACTCCATTGCAAAAGCCGTAATAGTATATTACATAACAAGTGATGAAAGTGACATTTTTCACACGAGTGGGCCGAGTGCGATAATCCCACGAGTATGCGAAAATTACTTTCACACGAGTAATGTACAATATTTTTTCTACGACCACAAAAGTATTTACAAAAAACCTCAATTTCTCTCTTTTAAAACCCCCACTTTCAACACTAACATTTTCATCAAGTGTGCTGGAAATGAAACAAATGAAATTGGCACCATCTATTTAAATGTCATGTTGACAAGTACTTTTCAACACGCGTGTGATAGAAGGCACTTTCTCGCCATGTTAACCGTGCTTTTTTACTCACTGTCATAGGTGGTCGTAGGTGGTCGTAGGAAAACAAATATTATATCAGCTTATTCGCAGTGACTAAATATCGCTGGCATAATTAAAAAAATATATTTACTAAACAAATTTGACATTGACAAAAGTGATATTTACTTTTTTACTTATGTATAGCTGACTTGTTAAATTCACCGTTGCCTAGTGATAACATTAAAATTAAAACTTTGTATGCCTTACGTTAGAAAATAATGTTACTCCCTGTATCTATGTAACGGTTAGGAATGGAATCAATATTTATAGAAACGTTTATGTTTATTTTGAGTTTCTGAATACGTAATTAAATTATTTTTACTTTCTCCTGAATCACCCTGTATATTTCTTAGGTGCTATACTGAAAAGTCGTTGTTTTTTATAGCAAATAATTGACCAACAAAAATGTTTAAAAAACCAAGATTAGTAGTAATGCGCACTGGATATTGCCCTGAAGTTAAAACTGATTGCAATAGGCGCAAGGTGAATCTAGCTTCAAATCAAGGAATTTTATACTATAAGAATAGTAAAATTAAAAACTTCTGGTGCTTGTTTTTAAGCCTTTACTTTAGTTGTACCCGAGATGATGCTATTATCTAACAAATTAATTCATACAAGAGACTTGTTTAATGTGCTCAACAGGAACGAATATGTTTTTTTAAACACCTGCCCATTACAGTATAATTTTATGTAGATAGAACTTGTTTTTCAAGATTTACATCTTTAGAACAAATAACTGCTAAATATGATAATTTTTATCTTGCAGGTGGTTTTACTTTTAAGCTCCATTAAGTTAAAAATACAATGTACCAAAACTTAAGTGCTGTATGGTTATTTTTAAACGAAAGAGAAATTTACTTATCTCATGTTTTGTCACTAATTGTAAGTACCTCCCTATTTGAAAGGCATTAACATGTCCTAAAGAGGACAATAATTAGGAATTTATTTATTAATTATATCATGTAATTAAATGACTTCGAAATACTACCAGAAAGTATTTAAACATTGTGTCAGCCAGATTCTCCAACGCTAGTCCGGTCTAATTTGACAACCAAAAGTTTTAAACTGACAACTGTGAGAATAAGACAACTAAATCTTTTACTATGAATTTATTTCGGAGCTTTTTCGCAAACTTATAAAGAAAAGGGCAATTTTAGTACGCACTTTCGACAACAATAGAACTAAATTCACTCTAGCAACCCGTTCCAAGTTGAAAATCATCTGAAAACCAAGCAAATCGCTAAAATATTCGAATAATTCATAAGTTTTTAATGACATCTGATCAACAACGACTTGACAAAAACTTGTCAAAATATAACTGATCAACTAGAAGATCTTAATTTAAACCAGTACTAAATCTTAAACCTTCTTAGTCAATCTGGACGTGTTGTAGCTTTATTTTTTCTGCGAAGGAAATTAATTTTTTATTTCTATGGCTAAACTAAATGATTGCTTCAATATAAACAATTGAGATTATAAATCATTTGTTATTGCCCATTGTCCGTATTTATTTTGTTTCTACACATCTCTGTATTTTTTCCTTGTTTTATTTTTTAATAAATTTTGAACATAACAAAATAAATAAATATAACACTGCAAATATCCACAATTAATATATCAGCTGACCATGTACAGGATAGGATACACAGCGCCATTCCAGTTTTGTAGATTCCAATGTGTGATTTAGGTGTGTTTATGGATATATATATATATATATATATATATATATATATATATATATATATATATATATATATATGTATATATATATATATATATATATATGTATATATATATATATATATATATATATATATATATATATATATATATATATATATATATATATATATATATATATATATGTATATACGCTTTTACCATTTCAATGATTTGTAATAAACTTATGTGTTCATCCAAATTTTGTATTTGGCAAAAGTACTAATCTCTTTCGGCCAGATTCTTCAACGCTAGTCTGGTCTAATTTGACAACCAAAAGTTTTAAACTGACAAGTGTAAGAATAGGACAACTAAGTTTTATACTATGAACTTGTTTCTGAGGTTTTTCGCAAATTTATAAAGAAAAGGGCAACTTTAGTACGTACATTCGACAATAATAGAACTAAATTCATTCTAGCAACCCGTTCCAAGATGAAAATCATTTGTAGAGTAAGCAAATCGCTAAAATATCATAATAATTTATAAGTTTTTAATGACACTGTATTAACAATGACAGGACATAAACCTGTCAAAACATAACTGATCAACTAGAAGATCTTAATTTAAACCAGTACTAAATCTTAAACCTTCTTAGTGAATCTGAACGTTTATGTCTTATTTGTCACTTCCATTGTCGTCCGAGTATCGGGTATCTAGACAAATAAAACGAATGAAAACAGGTCAACGCAAAGTGAAGTACATATTGTTCGGAAACAAACATCAATTATTAAATAGTTGATGTAGGATATTCATGACATGAAATTTTCATGTCAAGACAGTCTTTTCTCGGTTTGACCCCATGTACCCCTGCACCGGGTGTAACCTGTTGGTACAAGACGGTTTGTTTGATAACGACTTTCGATCAAACTTTTATTGCTCGAGTTCTGAGTTGCATTTGCTTCCTTTAATGATTAAAATTTCGTTTTAAATAATTCTTTTGCTGGACTAGGAATAAAAAAACTCGAGCACGTTATGTGAATGACTTTCATATTTTTAACACTATTAAAACAAATGGTCTAATGATAACTATTTGGTGTGTCTACCGTTAAGATTTATTGTTATCATTTTATATCTACATTATTTAGTGTAGGTATGGTGAATGATTTTGATTTTATTCCAACCAAATGATTTGGTAAGATTGATTGTTATCTATCAACGCAGTTTAAAAATAGAAGAATGAATTGTAGAATTAGTTATTAATTATATGGTATTCGAAATATATAACTTATTAAACCCTTTTAATTGCGAAATTACACGGAATTCGTGAGTCGGGCTCATACCATGGAACTATTAGTTTTGTGATTGAAAGAGAACAGTTTCATTAACATAAAATTAATGATGCTAATAATTAAACGATAGAAAGTGGTTACTAAATTAAACAGATCATTCTATCTTCTGGAAATTCTGATGTTATCTTCTATTAGAAAGCAGTCGTGGATTTTACCACGTTAAAACCAATTGAAAATTCAGCTACATGCAGTGTGATAAGTTAAGGATACGGAACGGCTGCATCTCGGAAACCATTTGTGCTAGGATTTCCGTGTGAAAAAGGTTATTAGCAAATATGGCCAAAATAATTTCATTAAAAATATCTTTAAGTTTTTAATTCCACCTCTAGGTAGCGCATATTTTTTGAAAATCTTTATTCAAGAAATGCTTTACAGTTATTTTCAACAATAGGTAATTAAATCCCCTAATCACTGCATAGAGCCCTGGTCTCCAGGATACTTACATAACAGACAACAGCAATAAATAATTATTGTACAAAAGAGACCAACAATATGAATTTAAAATAAAAACACAAAAATATGTAATATAGGCCCCTATTAGTTCGGACATTATGTAAATATATATTATTACAAAACCTTGTATTATGTACATGCATGTTATTTTGCAATATAATACCTGTATTAGTTTTTGTCTTTTATTTATTAGTCTATGAATTAACATTGTTTAAACTCCAAAAGCCTCCTTAAATCACAAACTTCCAACTCCCTGTAGAGGTGTTCCGGTACGATGTTTAATGTTTTTAATATTGTATTTTAAAGAATTTGCATACTATTGAGATTTTTAACATCAAATGTGCCCGCCACACACAGTTTTTTTTTATGTTCTGACAGCCCACCAAGACGGAAGTCTAAGTACTATGTACCGTGGGTGTACTGGGAAATCCGACTCACACATCCAGAGCTGGAAACATCCGTACGGACTTCACCAGTCCTTTAGGAAGATATGTGGGGTGGTACCACCTCGGTCGAGGAAGAAATCCTCTACCACCTTCCAATCAGATCAGGTATCAAAAGTGTGACACATAAATAGCATTGTAGAAACTCAACCCGGTTTTTCTAGGGCGCCCACGGTACACAGAATTTATAGTAAAGAAAGTTTGCCGTTGCCGCGCAAAACGGTTAGCTTAGGAGTACAGGCATCGGGGGGCGCTGACCGTGAAACTCACCTATTGCTACCTACAATGAAATTGTACTTTTCCGTATTAATATTTTCAGCATTAATCATTAAGATGGCACCGCAAGTATCAAGAGGGGTGGTTTTTAACTTTTTAGCGAAGAGGAAGAACCGATGATTCGCCATTTTGTTTGCTGTCTAGTTTGGCTGATATTTGTATTTGAATATCGCTACCTCAGTTCAAAAAAGAAACATCTTTAAATAATGTAAATAAAGAATCATTTAGTTTGTTTCTGTTTTGAACGCAGATATGGACAGAATTTTAGGAGTTCTTAAAGGAAATATAGACTTTTATTATAATGACATTAAACTTCCATGTTGTTTCTCTTTTGAACTGGATATTCATTATTTTAAATAATGTACAGAAATATCTAATTTTTGACAAATTTGAAATTATTTCTTTTTGAACTGAGGTAGCGATATGTCAAAATGGACAAAATAAGGAAACAACAATATGAAGACAAAATAATTACGCCATCATGATTTTGTGTGTATGGTAGATATGGCAAAAATGAACAAACATTAATAAACAGAAATACAGATTTAGAAGTTGTTTGCATATAATTTATGTTTTTTGATTAACAAAAGTTTGATTAATATATCATGATTTTAATTATAATTTTGTATTTATTGAGAGATGTTAGGTAGCGGGATACTTAAAAAAATAATTGTCAAACGAATTAATATATCTCAGTACGTACGCCTATGAATGTAACGTTAATCGCGTTCTTTTATTTTATCCATCTGATTCGCGAAGGAGCCAAGTATTGTTGGTTATAACCGATAATATCAGAGAAAAACCAAGATAGAGAGAAGAATATCTCTTCTTCCCGCCAGCTCGACAACGCCATGGCCTTCAAATGACAACACCCCGAGATTGGCGCGTGGGATTCTCACAATACACCCCGACATAGTCAGTGCGGCAGCAGCTCGGCAAGCAGAGAGAGTTTTTTGCGGCGCGGCGCGTCCCAATACTCACTCTCACTGTGCTTTATGCCGTTTCTACGGACGGACTATTCTGTTTTTAACGCGTGGCTACATTTTTGGAAAATCTTTTAAACTTTTGATTGTTGCTTTTCATGTGTTTTTTATTTTGCAACATTTTTGTATAATAACCCTAAATCTGCAACGCACGCCCGTGCGTCAGGCCGCTTTGGATGTCATAGAAAGCAAATCGTATTTATGAATGAAATCAGTACGAGATATTCTTCTCTCTATCTTGGTTTTTCTCTGATAATATTGTATAATTCGCGCATTATCCAGATAATTTGCGAAAATTTTTAGAATATTGTTATTTCTTTTCGTATTAACCGGCTGTAACGATTAATTCGCTTTTTAGCTGGGTAATTCGCGAATTAACTAATCTCTTCTATTATCCATAACATACAATACATATATACGTTGTGAAGCCAGTAAGATAAAGCAATTAAATATTTCTTAATAATATTGTTAGTTTTTAACTTATTTCCTGTTCTCATTTGGCCCAGGTAGAGGGATTATTTAGTCTGAAGCCATGTAGTACAACATTTCTATAAACTGATTTCACATTATATGGTTTATGCGACTTTAATTATATACCTAGACCGAAACGGAAAAACAGAAACAACATGTTGATAAACACATAATAAATAATGTTACCGTTAACAGTGGATGGCCAATTTTATATTCGATGTAATGGATAAACGGTCAACTTCATACTGTATACTTTACTGAATCGGAAACGTTTGACATCATTTGTTCAGGTAGGTTTTATTTTAAACTATCTTGTACCCGCAGATTCGCTCGCGTATAAATTAAATCCTTTAATTGAACACTGACATTTGTGGCGTATCCTGTATTTTTTCCCTAAAAAATTTCGAATCAGTTTAATTATTTTTAGTATTCATCGTACAATATATGTATGACTATCGCAAGTCTTGAATAACCAGAGTTTATGATTTAGGATTCTTATGGATACGTTTGATGAAAATTTTAATCCTCAGTTGCATGATCTCAGTGACTTGCAAAATACAGAAAAGCATAAACGTGACCATAAGGAGTCATCAAGAACTTGGCTACTCACCCTACATTTTCTTTTTTTGTTTACCCTGATATCTTTAAAAACAACAAAGTTAACAGCGAATCAAAATGTTATCAAGCTAAATTGAACGCACGGTACATACTTCCTAGAATAATTTTACAATAAATTAACAAATTAAATTCGAAAATAGTTACCTATTCAGATTGCGCTCATTAAATATAATTTTTAAAACTATGAGTAGTTATTTACATCAATTCAAGCAGATGTTATTAACATAATTGCACCACACCGAGCAAACATGTGTGTTAAAAATCAATTATATTATTCTAGACGGTCTGCTTTTCTGGCTTGTACATTAAATATGTCTAATATTTGACAAATTGTTAATATTCATTATTATAAAACATTATTGTAAATTGATATTGGTACTCGACAGTCGGTAGGTCTTGCCATTACACCAGTTACTAAAGTAAAGAAATACCATGGATTTATTAAGAATGGATACGGGATGATTTAACATTCTTTGAAGCCAAAACAAACCATTCTAAACGACACTGTAAACACAATTTGTAAACATTGGCCACATCTTATTTTACTTTGTATTTTTGTACAAAAAATACGTTAGAAGTATCACAAGATTTACTAAAAGTAATAAAAGCCCTAATATATTTTATTTTTCTGCTAAATAATAATAAATTTAAGTTAGAAAGGTTTTATTATTTATAAGTTATGTTATTTCTAAAGGTGTTTATTTAAAGTCGCTCCGAGTCATTTATAAATCTATATAAATCTATAAATCGCACTTTTTCTTTCCTAGTTCATTAGACAAAGACGTAGGTGTAACCGAGTGTTCAGACCGAGGTTCAGCCGTTTTCCTAAGCAACCAGCACAGACAGCAACACTTCTGAGCTCCAACACTCCAATGCTATTTTATCTCCTTCTACTACCATTCTTGATTCAATTACGTAGTTCGTAAACTAATCTCCTGGGGGAACTGTTTTCATAACAAACAACAAATATAAGGCTTCACATTCGATTCGCTCACAGTATACGGACATCGAATCCTTTCTTAATAAATCCATGAGAAATACCAACGATAGTGTTAAGATTTTCCGCATCAATAAAATCTTGATAAATTACTTTATTGCATCTAATTGCAATTAATTAAACTTGTGTAGCAGGTGTATTTCTCGATTAATTGTTGAGAAATGTGTAAAATTTGTATTTAGCAAAATTTGATTAATTTCTGACTTTTGAAATCACAATAATCCCAGAGTTTTTCTATATGACTTTACTTTTGATTCTATATTATTTTGATAGTTTGAAGTCTTTTATTCCTTATCTAAATCAGAAATCTGTGCCCGGTTTATACTTTTTACGTTTTTTGATAAAATAGTATACTTTAGTACGATAATTACTTGGTCGTTAAAAAAAGTTGCTAAGCAATTTTTTACCAAACGGCATCTGGTGCCCAGTGGCGGCTCCTGAAATTTTAGATGTGTCGTATCTCAGTTCCTACGCATGGGACCCACACCAAATTATAGGATGTTACTACATATTGGGTAATCTAGAAACGTTTTTGTAAAAAAATATTTAGTTTTAAAATTAGCGAAAAAAAGTTACTTTTTTGGACCGCTTCACCTGAGATCTGAGAAAGTTCTGAAAAAATTTTTACTTCCATGCTTTTTTCATAAATTTCATCAGATTTTATCGATAGAATTCAAATATTATTGAATTACCTCTAATATCTTGAAATTGATTAGTTTTAAAATGTTTACCGTAAAATATTTTGTCTAAGAAATAATTTAAAATGTAATTTCTTTAAGGAAAATTAGAATATTTTCATGAGATTTGGAATTTGTCGATTAAATTTAATATACTCTATGAAAAATATGCTGAGTAAAATTTTCTTCAGAGGTTTCTCAGATCTCAGGTGAAGCGGCCCAAAAAATTCACTTTTTTTTGGCAAATTTCCAAATTAAATATGTTTTCACGAAAATGATTGTAGAGTACCCAACAGTAACATTTTATAATTTGGTGTGGGTTCCATGCGTTAGAACTGAGATACGTCAATCTGAAATTCCAGGAACCGCCACTGCTGGTGCCTATAAAAACCTGAATCGCAGACGAGGATTGTTGCCACCTTTTAGCCAGCCATTTAACAACATATTCCTAGGAATTTTTTCACAGGAACAATTTAATTCACAGAAGGTATTTGATAACAGTATTTACAACATACTACTTACTACTTTTTTTTATATAATTTTGGTTGACATCTGCATTGCAAATTTTGCCGCGGGTAAAAAGTCGTACAAATTGCTGACAGGAGCTGCCAAACAATTTTTCCACTTAAAAATCGTTCTTGACACAAAAATTATCGCTTGTGATTAGTCGGAATTAAAACGAAGGCAATAGTCAGTTCGAAATAGCAAAGCTGTCAGCATAGTTTTTATAATACAGTGTCGTTAAGAAAAGTTTCTGCAAAGATTTAAAAAGTTCTATCACGATAAATTACACAATAAATAAATTGTGACTGGCAGTGACCTCGTTGACACCTGATGTAATAACAGAAAAATCTCTAAATTTGAAAGTGCTGTCATGTCTACTGTCATGCCAGTTGAATAACACCCGGCTTGTCAAAGAATTTAATCAAATAAATTTAACTGACATTTAAAGGATTTTACATGAGCTTGTCACATTATAGTTGTTCCCTTGGAATAAATTTCTATGTGAAAGTGACCTTTAGAGTTCTCTTTCTGTCTATTATTTTATTATTAGGTACTAACAAACAGGAAAGCAAAACAGAACAATGACATGAAATAATGGATTTTTAAAATTTTTTCCTATCAGGGCACATATTCGGTGATTGTTTCATACCATGGATTTATTAAGAATGGATACGGGATGATTTAACATTCTTTGAAGCCAAAACAAACCATTTTAAGTGACACTGTAAACACAATTTGTAAACATTGGCCACATCTTATTTTACCTTGTAATATGTTAGAAGCATCAATAGATTTACTAAAAGTAATAAAAGGCCTAAAATGTTTTATTTTTCTGCTAAATAATAATAAATTTAAATTAAAAAGTTTTTATTATTTATAGGTTATATTATTTCTAAAGGTTTATTTAAAGTGTATAAATTGCACTTTTTCACTTCTAGTTCATTAGACAAAGACGTACGTGTAACCGAGTGTTCAGACGTATTTCTTAAGCAACCAGCAGAGACAGCAACGCTTCTGAGCTCCAACACTCCAATGCTATTTTATCTCTTTATCTCATTCTACTACCCTTCTTGATTCAATTACGTATTTCCTTAAAGTTCGTAAACTAGACCTCTAGGGGAAATGTTTTCATAACAAACAATAAATAAACAGGCTTCACGTTCGATACGCTCGCAGTATACGGAACATCGAATCCTTTCTAATTCATCCATGTTTCATACTGTTATTCTTGAATCGTATTCTCACTTCAGATTCATAGCTATTAAAATAACTTTAATATGTTTGTTAAACTAATTACTAACTTTAAACCCTGAATAAACCTGAACGAAAACAGTAAACTTCTGATTGACTTCATATTATGATTGTGAAAAATAAACTGAAACACCTTATTCCTTCTGGAACTACAAACATCTCCTAGGAATTTTGTATAAAATTCCCTTAAAATCTAATGGGATTTGATTCCAAAATGCGATTCGAGAATCGCAATTTAAAACACATTTAATTGTAAGTAAAAATACAAGCTCATTTGCTAGACATAAGATTCATTCACTATTAATTGCTTTTTTTATTCCCCACAGTTAATTTTTTTATGTTAACTAAAAGAGCAGCGCCGTCTTCTCCAAATCGTTAATGATTACATAGGTGATAATACTTTTTATGACCAACCAAATAATTAATTAAACACGCGATATTTGTTACAAGGAATTTTGGTATATTCAGTTATGTTTTGCTCTGTATAAATATTAATGAGCTTTCAAAAAATATTTTCTTGCTGTCGTAATTTAATACATTTTATGATCATCTCAGATCAGTGGTTCTACGTTCTTAATTTATTATGTTCAACATTAATTTGGTTGGATTTTTTATGAGTTCAAGTCGATATTCGATATCATGTTGTAATATTGTAGGTAGGTGTTTTATCAGAGCATCTACAAAGCCTTGAAACTTACACCTTAATTAAAAAGGCTGATTGCCGATATTTTTTTATCTCGCCGCTAATATCAATAATTTATTAATAATTAAAGCATAATCTTTAATAATATGCATAGTACCAATTTGTAATTCTTAGTAATTTCAGTTACATTAATTTTTTGAGAAGGTACAATAATTTCTGTAAAATGTTCTTCTATTTTTTCAGTTAACTGAATAATGAATAAAAGAATTAAGTTTAAATCATCATAATCTTTAGGACTTAGTCTTATTATTCTATTACATCTCGTTCATTTTCACAAGTCTATTAATTGCAGACCCATGACTTAAACAAATCCTAATAGGCAAGGTACTGATTATTTCGGTGTTACCCGAAATCGCCACTATAATTACTTGCCCTTAAATTGGCAGCCCAAAATCGCCACGGCTTACAGAGTTACCCGGACACCTATAGCCCAAAATCGCCATGAGCCTTTTATTTATAAGATAATAGTATATATATTTAATAACTTTATAGTTCATAATAAATTATTTGCCATAGAAAGGTTTTTTATGCGAACGGTGGAGCGGAGGGCACCCTAAGGTCGGAACAGGGTTAGCACCTGGTTAGGGGCCCTGACCAGTCTCTTTCCTCGCAAGCGAAGAGGGATCGGTGCGCCAGGGTGTTTTGCCGATATTTACAATAATTTTATTATATTATTACCAAGAAACCATAAAATACATTTCATTTAATTTATTCAGAAGATAAGAGTAGTGGCGATTTTGGGCTATACCCTCTGCAGGTAAAATGTTTGACAATACATTAACAAGGGGTTGGTGGCGATTTTAGGATGTAGCCTGATTATTTTTGAAGTTTTTTGACAATTTTTCAGTAAACAATAATTCATAACATGCTTCAATAATAAATAGGATTCTGCTATTCTTTAAATTGATAAAAACTTTTTACGCGATTTTCTTCTTTTTATCGATAAAATGCCGAAAAATGCAACAGTGTTAAAAAATCACTTCCTGGCCGTGTAACCTTCTTGATCTCCACGCATGTTAGTTTTATGTTCCGAAATATAGTCTTTTTTCTCGTACGTGCTGTTATTTCCCAACGCAACATGGACAGCAGTTTCTTGTTTTTCCAAATACCATATTTTTTTTATGTTCTGACAGCTGACGAAGACCGAAGTCTAACTACTATATACCATCGTGGGTGTACTGGGGAAATCCGACTCACACATCCAGAGCTGGAAACATCCGTACGGACTTCACCAGCCCTTTAAGAGGATGTGTGCGGTGGTATTATTATTATTATTTACCACTTCGGTCGAGGAAGAAATCCTCTACCACCTTCCAACAATCACAAAATATCCATGGTCAAAGCAGGATTCGAACCCGCACCTCTCGGTTGCGAAGCTGGCGCCGTACCAACTCGGCCACCGGTGACCCATATGCGTTTGGAATTATCACTGGGTTAGAGCAACTCTAGTCTGAAGTTTCAGAAGATCCTTTGTGAGACGAGTATATGGACCCATTATGTTTCTCTTAGATTGGGTTCGTTTACTTCAAGAATTTACCTCCGCCATTGGTAACTGTCTTCTAACTCTATTTTCGCAATTGATCTTGGGGCACCGATGTTAAGCTCAGACCTATTAAGGTCCTTGGTGTCCCGGAGGTATATTCCATTTGGATGACATCCTCTTACCGGAGTAAGAGTTGAAAACTCGACAATTTTTGACATTAGCGTAAGTGTTTCCACCTCTCCGAGTATACTTAACTAATGATCTTAAATCGATCGGTTTGCCATAAATGATACTTTTGCTTAAAGGTCTTTTGCCGGCCGTCCAAAAGAATAATACATCCTTACTACTACTACTTATACTACACAAAATTATAATTTTGTGGAGAAAACGTCCTAATTCTATTCTAGTTATACTCTACCACATATACCTCTATCAAAGTTAAAAAACAGCTAGCATGGCACTTTGTCAAAGTCCTCCCTTTGTAGCAGAATTATTAGGTATCTCTAATATGCTGTTTGGTTTAGAATTGGTATCATCCAAATTTCTAGAGTAATAGCAAGTTCTTTTCTTGTAAATTTTAGCTATTGACGCAAAGCTACTTTGGAACCGTATTTATAGAATAAATAGCCTTACTGTAACATTCTTTTCTGGAAAGTCCTGCTACCTTTTTAACTGTTTCGGATTACGAAGTCCAGGAAGTTAACCATTTTAGATTCTTTTTGATTCTGTCTTATCGCAAATTGTAATGCATAGCAAAATGTAAATATAAATTCCAACTTCCCACAAAGAGGCTGTACAAAATTTCTTTTTGCCTACTCAATTCCATCCGACCTAATTGGATCAGATGATGATTATCAGATTTAATTATCTTACCAAGATTTATATTTAAATAAATTTTAAGGGTTTATTTTCCAACTTAAACAAATCAGCACCAATTAAATATTGATCAATAAATTCATAATGTAATCGTATAATCTGCGTGTAACTTTTTTATTAAGTGTCGCATAAAGTTCTGCAGAAAAAACTTGCTGATCGCGATTATGCAGGGCCTTAAATTTAATGGTTCTTTTTTTTTCTTTTTCGTGAGTTTTATTCTCGCCGACAATTTTGAACCAGTTTTAAAAAGGTCATTTCCGCTAATTGACATTATAACTGGCAATATTTTATCATGGTCTTGCTACCAGAATTTTTAATTAAAAGAATAAAATCAATTGACTATGTTATTTGCTTCTGTATTTAGCTATTGCGCCACTAGATGAGTAAAATGATGTTTCAGACTAATATTTCATATCTTGAATTTTGATATTACATATATCCTTATAAACGGAAATTCTAGAAGGTTGAATCCAGTGGCGGATACAGAAATTTTTGAAGCTGTATATCTGTGTTGCTACTTACGGGACCCATGCCAAGTTCAGGGGTTCTAATAGTAAGTCTACTAGGAATATTTTGGTAAAGAAAAAAATGTTTTTTAATTTTTGAAATTGTAGTTCGTATTGTTTCCCCCGTACACCCCCCCCCCCCCCCCCCCGGGAAAAAATTAACACCCTCAAGTAATTTATTTATTATTTTTTCTATACAAATTTTACATCATTTCGTCGACGATTCCTAAATTTTACTAGAGAAAAAAAATGTGTTAGTAGAAAGCAATAGTCATTAGAATTTTTTTAAACCGACAATATAATTAAAAAAAATTCAAATAACTATAACTTTCTACTAACACATTTTTTCCCTTAAAATTTTAGAATCGTCGACAAAATGATGTAAAATTTGTCAAGAAAAAATAATAAATAAAATTCGTAAGCGTGTTAATTTTTTCCCAGGGGCGAACCAAAATTTCAACGTTTTTTTGCAAATCACAAAACATTTTTTCTTTACCAAAACATTCCTAGTAGGCTTACTATTAAAACCCCTGAAATTGGCATGGGTCCCGTAAGTAGCAATAGAGATATACAACTTTAAAATTTCTGTATCCGCCATTGGTTGATCACACCGTTTTCACAAATTCTACTTATTTATTTACCGTATATATAGTTTTGTCATTTTATAAGTCTAGTCTTTATCGAGTACTTATAGGGCTAGAAAATATTTTGCAGCCAGTTTCGGCTTTTTCTTATTCCTTATCTTTGTAACCACCTCGAGACAGAAGTTCTGAATAAAAGCCCTTGCAAACGTTTTTGTCGTTGATGAAATTATCAGATTTGTATGTCAGGCACAAATCAAATGCATTTCGCATTCGTCTTTATTCTTGTAACATGAAATCTTTGTGCCAAAAAGCAGTATAATTTTTTTTCTAACTATACGTTACATACTGATATGCTAAACGTTTGTCGTCACACATATTAACCGGGGTAACTCTATATTTGATCGAAAACCATTTACGGAATCTTATTTGGAAAACATTCAATCTAATTGTTTGTAAAATATTTCACTACAACACTTATGTGATTATGTGACGCCTGGGATTGCGTTTAATGCCTTAATGCTCTGGTAGACCGCAACCGAGTCAGTACTGCATTAGTGCTGGGACTTGTAGGCTTGGGGGAAATGAAAACTCAGGCTCAAAACGAGGATTTGCAGCAATGTTTACAAGCTGAAAACCTTGATGGTTTATCATGGTTTGGCGGGGCGAATCAAACTAAAATCTTACCGGAAACGCATTCTCAGGCAAAGGCGTAGCAAGTCGGTGTTGATTCACCAACAAAGGTCTCAGCTACAGAACTCCTGAAACTCAATATGTACCAACTAAGGTCTATGATGGGCCTAGTAATGGACCCTTCACTAAGACGAATCCCTATACAGGTTATACATATATTGAAGGGAAGAAGGTATCCTCTAAAATTATACGTAAATGCTGCACAATTCCTTGTTGGAGATTAACAAACTATTAAAGCTTTGGTTTCCTAGGAAGCCTAGTTTCCTAGCGGCCGTAATAATACGGGGGTGCCGTCAGAAAAACGCAAAATAGCGGTGCTACCATATTTGAAGCAGCGACAGGATGAAACAGTTGATCAACGATTTTTGCGGTGACGGTGTGCAAATTTTTTATTATATTTATTTCGGACATCAGTTGTATTTGTGATTTTTATAAGATGGATGATTCAATTTTGCACTTTTAAATATTTTGAAAGTTGAAAATTCAGAGGGAGAGTGAATCTGACTTGTTTAAAAAACGTATGGAAGAAGGAGCATATTATTATGAAATTTTGATTTGCCGTCATTTACACATTAATGAAAATAAATTTAGGGAATATTTTCGTCCGACTCCGGTGTTATTTGATTATATACTACATAAAGGATGATATTATTTTAAAGCCATCCAACCTAAGATTAAGTTCGTCCTCACACTAAACACACACGCAGTGCCGTAGCTAGGTGTAGGCAGAGTAGGCCCTTGCCCAGGGCCGCCGAGAGAACGGGCCCGGGGCACCCAAGCTTGCGGGCCCCTTTAGTTGCCGTCAGTGGCGTTTTTAGGATTTAGGATAGAGAGAGGGAAGGTGGAGAAGCGAAATTTTTCGGGGCCACGCCCAAAGTCCGTCAAGAATTCACCCAACTACTATCTACGAGTAATTTATTAAATTAGATTAAATTTGGTTCTTTGTATATTTTAATAAGGTTCAATGGCGAATTAGCAACGGTCGAGACGCAAAACAAGTGTAAAATGGCCACTGCGCACTGGGTGTATGTTTGCTGCGCGGCGCAAGCGCCACCATCAATCGCGTCGAGCGATCAACTTTAGTTGATATTACTTAATTATACAACTTCTAGGAAATATTTGGAAAAATATTTTTCGAAATAAAAATATTTTTCTTCAGACAGCTGGAAGGGGGGGGGGGGGTAACCCCAAAAACCCCCTGAATGCGCCACTGGTTGCCGTTGAAATACCTTATTCGTTTTTTTAGTTGTCAAGAAATTTAGAGGGTGCCGCGTTATTGATATCTTTTCTTTTTGTTAACTGTTTATACCTATTTATATTTATATGTACGAATGTACAAAACTAAAATTCGGGTTTTTAAAGTATTAGGCCGGAGATCACCGGGTCCCCTGACTTGCCTCTCGACGGGCCTGCCCTTGCCTCGGGGCACCGATGGCAAATAGTAAAGCTATAGAGTCTATTTCAAGCTAATTAGGTCTTCCTATAGGGGCACAAAAATCCTGGCTTCCCTTCGGTCAAATTTAGCCTAGCTGCGGCACTGCACACACGCACTCTGACTTTACACCTACGTCCGTCCACCGCTAAACTGGCCGCACTATTACGGCCGCTATGTGTCGGTACCGCTTTCTAGGAAACCAAAGCCTAGAGATTCCCCAGGAGAAGACTTTCACGAGACAGTTAGTGAAAGAATTACTGAACCTGATAAACCTGAGCAAATCCTTTTAGCTAGTACAGGGGTCATTTGACGGCGGTGAAGAGGACCTTAACCTGTTGTAACTTTTATTCAACCATTCAACCAACGCTCGTGCGTACAAAACAACTGTAACAATTTCTGAGGTAAAGACCATACTTATTATAAATTGTAGAATACAGTCGAACTCGGTTATAACGTACTCGGGTTATACCGAACGCCCGGCAATAACGAACATATTTTAAAGTACGAAAAAATCCTTCATATAAACACATACTTTTAGTGGTTGGATAAAACGAACACGCTTTTATAGCGAACGATCGCTTTTTACGAACATTTTTAAGGGCAAATTTCTGAATTTCTGCGGGTCGGTTCGGTTTTAGCGAACGGTGTACATATTGGCGGCTTACGATAAGGTTTATAGATTCACTGAAAATCCGGCTTTTTAAAAAAATAAAGTCAAAAATAAAATAACAGATTTTCTTTCTCTTGAAAACAAATAGTGTATGCATAATTTTGTTATATAAATACATAATATGTATGTATGTATGTACATAATTTTGTTTTTTTATGATTAGCTGTTTTATGTAATGTTTATTTTTTATATTAGAATTTTTTTTATGTTCATATTTTTCAATAAAGATTTCATTGAGGAAGATTGTTTAAATAAATAGTCAGACTGAATATAACGAACGCCCTTTTATAACGAACATATCACTTTGTCCCGTCGCGTTCGTTATAACCGAGTTCGACTGTACTTAAATAAGTTAGTTTCAACCAAAATCTACTGATCCTTCCACTTCACTGCATACTAATCACTTCTGTAAATTGCATTACTTATAAGTTAGATTTTTTAAAAGTGTTACACCAATAGATAGATGATACTATAGGATTTTTAAAACATAAATATCTTCTTTTACTCGCTTCGATTTTTTAACAATTTTAATTGTGATTGATTGTTTATCTCAGCAGTACGTTCTTCAAGCCGGCCTTTAAAATAGCTTCAAAGACTTCGTTACAGGCAGCCAAATGAACTTAATTACACTTTTTGGTGCTCATTTTGATAATTACATTAATAATGACTGAATCTAATTATGCAGCTCTAACCAAGAGCTTAAAGGGAGTAATAAATAGTTATTAACTTAACATAATGCATCTACCTTAACGAAAATGTGTATCTTTATTTATACGAGTATAGAGCGCTTGCCTACATGTCTGATATTTTAGAGCCAAACGAAAGAGGGAAGTCTTTGAAATCGAAATTTATCAGAATGAACTACCGATTTTTATTCTCAGTCCCAGCAAAGTTCTGCGTGACAGCATTAAATTCTTTGACATCACTGTCTCGCTGCAAATGGCAGCAAAGGTGCCGATTGTTGGAAGACAGTCCAAATGATCGATTTGTGCGATAAATACAATTCGATCATTTATCATCACTGGCCTTTAGAAATCGTTATTGTTTCTCCTTTGTTGCACCCTACATTTCTAAAATCACGACCTGTAATGCCCCAACACTATGGGTACATTTTACCCAACACCGCACCGTGACCAGTGGGCTTGTTTAGTCATGTCGCGTTTTCAGTAAATACGTTTATATTATTGTATAATCAGTCAATCGAAACGCACAAAAAAAATTACATCGGTTGGACGGACAATAACTAAAATATTAAGGTTTAAAATTCGACAAAATTGAAAACATTCACGTTCAGATTCACTAAGAAATTTTAAGATTTAGTACTGGTTTAGATTACGATCTTACAGTTGATCAGATATATTTTGACAGGTTTTTGTCCCGTCATTGTTAATAAGTCGCCATTAAAAACTTACGAATTATTCTATATTTCAGCGATTTGCTGTAATGAATTTAGTTCTATAATTGTCGAAAGTACGTACTAAAATTACCCTTTTCTTTATGAATTTGCGAAAAAGCTCATAAATAAATCCAAAGTACAAAACTTAGTTGTCTTATTCTTACACTTGTCAGATTAAAACTTTTGGTTGCCAAATTAGACCGGACTAGCGTTGGAGTATCGGGCTGTCAGTTTCCAGCTTGATGTCATCCCACGAAAAACAACTGAATGTAACGGGCAATGGGATGAATCCAATGAAACACCGCCATGATCCCCTAAGGGAGATAAGGTTTTTGACAAGTGTCATTTTGACAAAGTTGGTGGCAAAAATGTCTGCAGCGGTGTCAACGATTATCGCTCATCGTGGGACTACGTCACCCAACGTCATCGTCCCGTTTCATAATGAGCGATGTTTGACCGCTATTTTGAGGGTGAATTCGATCAGAAAAAATTCTAATCTTTTGGGGATAAGCTTTTCGAATGCAGCACTTTTGTATTAAGAAATAAAGAAAATTGCTGGATAAGCCCATTCTGAATTTCAACTTCCCGTAGCCCCACTATATAGGGTGCTGGAAAGCTGTACCGATAGATTTTGCAAGTGATTCTTTAACCAAATATTAGAAAAAAAAGTCTCTATTAACATACATCCGGAAATGCTTTGTTTTCGAGATACCGCGACATAAAATTATAATTTGATTTTGGTTTTTTCTATTTAATTTATAAGTACGTTTTCAAATTTAATTCATAAAATTCCCTACAGACAATACCTTCTGGAGTACCTATCTCTATTAATATTCAACATAATCTACACAGTGGCATATTTTTTTGAAAATCGACCCACCCCCCCCCCCCCCCGCCATTTTTTTGCGACATCACTGACTGTCATTTTGTAAAAAGACATTTCCTGTTATGTCCTTTGACTTTTTGATATCTTTGATTTTTTTTATATCTTGTACTGCTTGAATATGGTTTATAAATCAAGCTTGATCTATTGGATCGTCACCTCCAAAAAATCACTCTGTGGATTATAGAATATTTCCAGTGGTTATAAGATTATTCTATATTTTAAAAGTGTCGCAAATATGAAATCTGAGTGACCTGTGTTGGAAAACAATATGTAAAATAAATAGGAAAAACCAGAATAAAGGTACATATTTGTCGCCTTATATCTCGGAAACCAAGCTTTTCCGGATCTATATAATTAGCAACGTTTTTTCTTATTTTTGTTTTCAATTTATGGAAGCGTGTTAAAACCATTGAAGAGGTGAATATTTCGGTTCAGATGTGACATATTTTATAGAAGCTGATGTTAATTTTTCACCGTGCATTTTTTCTTTCAAAAGTGACATAAATTATTTTTCGTACATGCTTTTTTTGTAAAGTGTGAATTTTTTTTTATAACGTTTCACTACCTTTTTAACATGAAAAGCATATTACTTTTCGTGTATTAATTTTTTTTAAGTTGGAAATATTTTTTAAATGTTTCTTTCTTTTCATAGCGATTTTAATCTATTTTAACGCTATTCTAACCCATATTATTCTTCTTATTGGTAACTGCCGCATGTTTGCAGTGACATTAAAAGGAAATGAAAACTAGAATCCTGTGTTAACCCCCTTTTTCTTATAACGATTTTTTCGATATAAACGTGGCCATTAAAGAGAATGTAAGTTAAAGTAAGATAGAATGGTAAAATAAAGATAATTTACCTTGCTCTTTTTGCCATGGTTTTAATGTTCTTCATATGGAGCACGAATGGCACGGTAAATCAAATTGCTTTATTTATAGTACGGATAAAAGTGCATGAAACGTGTGGGACTGAACGTATAATTAACGTTAATAAGCATATAGTGTGCCTTTATACATTGTTTAAACCTTCACTTGAGCGTTCTTTAAAAGTTATTAGCTGATACCCGCGGCTTAGTTCGCTCATAGTCTTTCAGCCCCTGTTTATTATGTAAAGCTGAGCAAACGTAATCCGTAAAAACCATGGATTTATTATATAAAAGGATACGGGATGATATAACATTCTTTGAAGCCAAAACAAACCATTCTAAGCGACACTGTAAACACAATTTGTAAACATTGGCCACATCTTATTTTACCTTGTATTTGTGTACAAAAAATACGTTAGAAGCATTACAAGATTTGCTAAAAGTAATAAAAGCCCTAAATTACTTTATTTTCTGCTAAATAATAATAAATTTAAGTTAAAAAGGTTTTATTATTTATAGGTTATGTTATTTCTAAAGGTGTTTATTTAAAGTCGCTCCGAGTCATTTATAAATCTATACGTCGCACTTTTTCTTTTCTAGTTCATTAGACAAAGACTTACGTGTAACCGAGTGTTCAGACCGAGGTTCAGCCGTTCTCCTAAACAACCAGCACAGACAACAACACTTCTGAGCTCCAACACTCCAATGCTATTTTATCTCTTTCTACTACCATTCTTGATTCAATTACGTAGTAATTCGTAGTCTTGTCTATGTTCGTAGTTCGTAAACTGCTCCCCCAAGAGAATAACAAACAACAAAATATAAGGCTTCACGTTCGATACGCTCACAGTATACGGATATCGAATCTTTTTATATAATAAATCCATGGTAAAAACGCTCAACAATTAAATACACCCGTGGACAAAAGAATCATACATCTATTTTACAGTATAAGTGCCAGTTTTCTAAGAAAGTCTATTTAAGAGACATTTAGGCTGTAAATTAGACGATGATTTTATTGACTACGACTGTACATACAGTCTACAGTATGTCCACGGATGGGGTAGACAGGGGGACAAAAAAGGTTATTATTTTTAAAAGTTTTTGCTTGCTTTAAAAATAAGATCCAAGGTGCCATAATTTTTTTTTGTAGATGATATGTAAAAATATAAAAACGTAAAATTTGGTTAACAGTAAAGTTGCATTTTTAAAAATTTAAATGCAAAACTTTAAATACAAAAGTTGTTTTAAATTTTAAAAGAATTCTTATTCCAGATTTTCAAATAAAAATTTGAAATTTCTAAATTACGCCTTTAAAATCAAAAATTTTCTAAGTGATATTGTCACCTTTTTTATTTGTTTACACCAGTGCCGGCTCATGAAATTTCAAAGTTGTATATCTCTGTTCCTACTTACAGGACCCATACCAAATTTAGGGGTTTTAATAGTGAGCCCCCTGGGAATGTTTTGGTAAAGAAAAAACCATTTTGTAATTTGCGAAAAAAAGTTGAATTTTTCGGTCTATCAAAAGTAATGACAAAAATTTCGGAAACTGACCGGAAGTCTAAAATTTACGCTTACCTACTTAATACTTAAATCTATCTCATTAATTTCGTGTAATACGAAGTTACGTTGCTTTCTAAACAAATATGTAGTAGGATCAGCTTGAAGTACCAAAAGGCAAAAAATATTTCGAAAAATCGATTGACGAGATATTATTTACTTCATTGGAAATACGCCATCTTTCCAGGTTTGCACTTTTATTTGTTACAGATAAACAAACCCTAACAGATGTTTCGGTAACCAGTACCTTAATCGTAGTCTCACTGTAATTACGCACAACTGTTGCTTACAAGTATTACTTTAATGAATGAGTATGCTTTTATCATAAAAGGTAGGTATATAATTTTTTTATTAAAAGCTATAATGATTTTTTGAAAAATGAAACACAGAAATAAAGGAATAGAGGAATATTCGTATTAAAATTAATAAACTAGAGAACAAACTAATCCTAAAGATTATATTTTATGAAAGAGAAACTATAAATGTATAAACTTGTAAACCAATTTTATTTAAAAAACTATTTAATACAAAAAAACGCAATGTAGATAATACAATTTTAAAAATACTGTTTTTTACTGGAAAAACAAATTACCCAGTGAATAAAAACAGTAGCTGATACAAATTCTGGAATCACTAGAGACGTAGTTAAGGGCATAAAAATACCACTTTGATTAAATATTTATATAAGAATCAAAGCATCAATCCAGGATGTTTAAATTTCCATTTATATCGCAAAAACATAGTTTTTGAAGTATCACTTGCAGATGAAACAAAAATAAATTTGAATTTGACGAAAACGGTTTCAGTCTGGAGTAAATCAAAGGAAGAACTGAAATTAAAATATATTAAAATTTGGTGCAGTTGACACACGGCGGGGGTGGTATGATTATGGGGCTGTATGTCGTCTGCTAGAGTTGATAATCTATATTTTATTAAATGTATCATAAGTCAATACATATGTACTTGGACATTTTGAGACAGTATTTATATTTGTCGATGAATTGGCAATTTATTAATGATTCTATCATAACAATAACCCCAAAATCATATAAATAACAGCCTACAAACGCTTAACACGACATCGACACCTCAATTACCTGAACTTATTGTAATTAAAATTTCTATTAAAAAACAAGTTATATAGGCATTAGGCAGTGCCTAAATATAAGATAAAAATAATTTAAAAACTAAAATCATCGATGAATGAAATACAATTTCTCCGGAGTATATCATAAAATTGGTAGAATCAATGCCAAGACGTCTACAAGATGTTAATAATAATCAAGGAGGGTCAGCAAAGTATTAAATATCGTTAGTTAAATAAAAAAGCGACTTTTCGTTGCTAATTTTGATCTATGCATCATTTAAGCTCTGACTTAAAATCCATTCATAATTAACATTACCTAATATTTATTGTTGTTCTTGTTAATTACATTTCTGTCAAAATATAATACTAAATTTTCAATGCGCTTATAATCATTTATTTCAAGCAACTCAGGTTGTCAAAATATATTGTTTAAACAATTTAATAGTTTTAAGCGCAACTGCATCATTTTAGCTATGAGTTTCCGTATATATGTATCTTGATTAAAGCATCGGTACGGAATTAGGACTTAATTGCTATTTATATCTTAAAAACATAATTTTTGTTAAGTGTAGAGTTCGTTTTTATTTCTTTTATTCGTTCGTATTAAAGGAAAGAGTCTGTAACACGAAGATAATCATCCTGCTCTGCTACAGAATGTAAACTGACCATAATCACTACTTCTTCGACAGGAGAGTGGACGCCTTGCCACTACCAGAAGGTAAGTGCAGTTCTTGCAGCAGTATCTTGTATGAAAGACGCAGATATCATCGGGTTTAAGAAGTGTTCTTAAGCAAAATACGTATCATATAATAATAATAATATATCGTCTAAATTACAAATATTATAATATGTATTAACATTAGGTACACTGAAAATAATTTTCAGAATGTGAGAGATTTGCCCATCCACGTGTTACTATTGTTTAAAATGACCAAGGAAAGGGTATTAAAACGATTTGAGTGGTCACGTGACCTCGTGACCTTTCACGGTTAAAATCGTATTCTGCTATTCGTCTGCGGGCAAACGTGAGTCAAAACTTAGCAAAACATTAATGACGCTATCAGCTGTTAGATTTTTGTTTAACATTAAAAACGAAACAAATATCTCTGTATCAAATCTATTTTGAATATACTGAAACTAGAAAAAATCGAGTTTTAATATTAGGGCCAGTTCAGAACACCAGTGAAAATGAGCAGACTAGAACCTGATTATTGTAACAAGCGCATTATCAGTTTTTTCGGGATTTTCTTTTCTTTTTAAACACGCGCATATACTCATATTTAAAATAATGCGTTGATGAATTTGGTCGAATCATTTAAACCTGTCTGATCAAAACAGTCAGTTATTGTCGGGCTGTCTTGGATGAGGCTACAAATAAATATTTCTTTTCTGAGGGGCTTCTCCTTTGTTTTTGAAGCTGTTTTGTTACCATTATTTAAAGGAGTTGATCAATATCTTCCTTTGAACTATAGACCGATATCCTCAGTTCCTACTCTGACCAAGAGAGACCGGTAATGTTAACAGGAAAGAGTGCCGTGGCCAACTAAAGGTCCGAACCAACGAAAAAATTGAGGAAACATGGCAAATTGTAAAAAGGAAGCCTCAAACCCCAATTCGACATCTAGTCAGCAAGTAAATGTTTCCTACGGCACTTGCAGTGCAATTTTGAAATCGGACTTGGATCTTCATGCTTACCGTCTCAGGCCTGTACTTCCTAACGACCTCCCGCGCTGCAGAGAGTACCGTTTTCCCAATGGTTTATGGATAACCCACACAACAATAATAATGGATTTTGGAAGAGATTTTTCAGTGACGAGGCATGGATTTACCTCTCTACGTGAACCCGCAGCAGATGAGAATGTGGAGCTCACATAATCCCTTTTTTTATCGAAAAGCCTCTATATCCTCAGAAAATTGGCGTCTGGACTGCGATAAGTAATTAGAGGTTTTTTGGGCCAATATTTTTTGAAGGCACTCTTAATGCGGATCGATACCTACAAGAAATTTTAACACCATTTATAGTGCAATTAGATGACGAAGAAATTCGACAAGACGCTCATTCAGGTGACTGGAAGTAATTTAAATTTCTTGCAACAATGTTTTAAGAACCGAATTATCAGCAGGAATATGCCAGTAAGCTGGCCACCTCGATCATCCGACCTTACCCCATGCGATTTATTTTTATGGCCTCACATTAAGAGTTTAATTTTTAAAACTCCATGTCCAAACTTGAAGGAACTGTAAGGGCGAATAACTTTAAAGTTTGAGAAAACCATCAATTCTCCTGAAAAGCTGAGTAATGTTTTTGATTCTATAAAAAAAAGAACTCGAATTTGTTTGGAAGAGCAAGGTAGCTCATTTAGTATAAGTAAATTTTGTAAAAAAATTAAGATTGTTTTTCAAAAGTAACAATGTAAATAAAATTTTTATTTTTTAAACCCTGTTTTACTAAATTGAGTGTTACGAATCAATCAAAATTGTACAGGTTATAAGTATTTATCGTAACAGATTAAGGGGTAGTTTTATAAAATGAATTAATCAACGACACTCGGAAAAATTTCAGGGCTTACTGCGAGCTAGTTTTTTTTGATCTTACGTTATTTCATCATGAAACTGAAAACAACTGTAACCCCCAAGGCACACAACAACATTATGTTGAATTCATATTTTATAATATACCTATATAATAATATAATTAAAGCTTTTCGTAAATTATACAAAGCAATTAAAGAAGCAAGGTTACTGGCTAAACTTTTAGACAATTCTCATTAAATATTTTTTAATTCTTCTTCTTTGACTCATATCTTTTTCAAATTTTGTATGTAGTCGATGCTCCTGGGCCTACATATTTAGAATTCTTCATACTTTTGAAAACTTTTCTTATTATCTTTCTTCTCCCTTTAACTTCATCTTCATGTACTTAGTTTTCTTCCTACTATTCTTTTTATCATTATCGACACACGTCGATAAAGATATGGAACACGTATACACATACGTGTTCCATGTATATGTTACGGTTAATTTAGATACTTCGCTAGTTTACAAACTAACCAGCTAGTTTGCAAACTAACTAAAGACACTGTTATTTTGAAGGAATCAGCCATTTCCCACAAAATAGCAGATGGTTTATAAACTAGCTGGTTAGTATGCAAACTATTGATTTGCTTCAGTTAAGATGAGGATTTTATTGAGGTTACCTTAACCTAAAAATTATGTTTTGTTTGTTGTCCTGAAAATCTAGCGAAAGGTGGATCGGAGGGCACCCTAAGGTCGGAACAGGGTTAGCACCTGGTTAGGGGCCCTGACCAGTCTCTTTCCTCGCAGGCGAAGAGGGATCGGTGCGAAAAAATCCACTATTGTTCCTTCCTCTGCGCATGCAGTAATGAAAAATCTGTACATAAGGAACAATAGTGGATTTTTTCGCACCGATCCCTCTTCGCCTGCGAGGAAAGAGTGTGTCAGGGCCCCTAACCAGGTGCTAACCCTGTTCCGACCTTAAGGTGTCCTCCGGTCCACCGTTCGCTAGATTTTCTGGACAACAAACAAAACATAATTTTTAGGTTAAGGTAACCTCAATAAAATCCTCATCTTAACTGAAGCAAATCGGTAGTTTGCATACTAACCAGCTAGTTTATAAACCATCTGCTATTTTGTGGGAAATGGCTGATTCCTTCAAAATAACAGTGTCTTTAGTTAGTTTGCAAACTAGCTGGTTAGTTTGTAAACTAGCGAAGTATCCAAATTAACCGTAACATAATAATATACATAAAAAGTAAACAAAATGAATATTTGAACATTCTTTCGTAGTATTCCGACTGACTATAACTACGTATATTTGTCTTTGTTTACCAAGAGCACAGTATACATTTTTTCTGCCCACAGAATATTTGTCGCACCACGAATGCCTCAAATCAGAACAGGAATTGGCCTCTTCAGTGTTAAGACAGCATAATTTGCATAATCTTTATGTGGATATTTTAACTACTAAATTACTATACCAACATACTGATGGACGTGCTGTACCCTGTATTTATTTTTCGGGAATGTAATACCTAATGATTTAAAGTAATCAACACACTACTTATGGCTACTTTCATGAATCTGTCAATAATTAAGTAGTTGTTTTAAAATCTTCTTTCACTCAACAGATAATGAAGATGTTTAAGAAATAGTCACGATTATTTTAATGAGTAAAATTTTCTCATCGCATGTTTCAAGAAAGAAGGATAAATATATTACGAAGCCACTAAAATTATGCTTAATAACTTTTCTCAGAAAAATATATGAAGTGTCTGGTTGTTTGGTCGATTTTTAAATTTTAATGGGGAATTTGCGAATCAGATCATTAATGTAAATCACTGATGACAATTTCACCGGTCTGTTCAGCCTTGTTGATCTAGCAACGCTGATACACTTGTAATCATCAATATATGTTTCTGATTGTGGAGCACTACACATCGCCAAAAGAAACGCATTCCATTGTCAATCACTGTATCGGGAGAAAAATTTTTCTATTGAAATACTTGGGTTAACTGGTGCAAATCGAAGCGTTTGTAAAACATTTTCGAAACTTGAAGTTTTCTTTATTAAAGGGTGCAGAAGTTGTGTCATAGAATGTAAAAATAATAAATATACGCTTTTTGCAATTAGGGTAATTATTGTCAAAGCTTTTAGACGAATAGATTCGTGTTTCAACATTTCCCTTGCCAAGTTTCTTGAAAAAGAAAATGTTTTGGCTTGATTAAGTCTGCCCTATTAGGAGTACCAACGCCTATAAATGCAGCAGCTCAACAGCATCTTCATTGCGTGTATTATGAATTTCAAGTTTAGTTAGAAAATAATCTACAATCTGAACAATGGGGGTGGGATTTCAAGAACAACCCAATCAAACTTGGAGCCAATTACAACGTTATTGCCACCAGCACCGGATAAACTCCTAAATATTTACAATCTTCTGCAACTGCCGAAGAGGTTGCAGCGTAAACTGTGGTTGCAGAAAAGTAGGTTTGCAATGCTCCATAGTCTGTAGTAATTCTCGTGGAAAATCGTATCTCAATTCTTCTGAGGAAATTATAGAATCAAATGATTTTGAGGAGCAACATGAATTTGAGTTTATCGACATTTTAACATCAAATGAAACTGAAATTAACAATGATAATGACCCAGAGACTGAAGTGGGACAACCGGAAATTTAGGATGATGAAAAAGAATGCTGAGAACAAAGGCTTCTACTGCTATTATTGGTAGTCAGGGGTGAACCGAGTAGCTTTTGACGCCAGTCGCTAAGAGACTGAAGTGATTTTTGTTCAAACATGTAAACAATGAAAAATGTTTCCTATTAGGATGGGTAAATTAACAATCAACAACATGGATTAGGCCTAGAGGAGTAACCATATCAAAAAACGCCCTTGCATTCTACCTCGTAGGTATTGCGGAAACGAAATGTGTTATTTGTTATATATAAACAATATTTTTTATAGGTAATTATTAAATTAATAGTAAACATTTTTCTATATCCTCCTAAAGTGCATTGCGCATGTTGCTCCGCAGTTTATACAGCGTTATCCCGTAAACGAATTCATTGTTACCCCCTCTCCGTGCCATATCTCGAAAAGGGTTAAACTTATGGGAAAAATGTATATAACCAATCTTGAAGGTAATAATGTTTCTTATAACTTTCATAATAATAATAACCTTAATCGATGCATAGGAGGCGAGTTATTCGCGAAAAACCAATTTTGGTGAGTTTGCTTGGGTTTAATATTTCGAATTGTCGTACTGATATTTTTAGGGTTTTGCTATATATACTTATTTGTAACATCGAAACGTACGTGTATACAAAAATTCAGCTTTGAAGGAATTTTTCCGACAGTCGGACCTTTTTTCGTCTAATTTGACTGGAGTAGTAAAACATTACATAGAGTTTTTTTTAAATTCGCGATTGATTTAAATCTAAAAATGTAACAGAAAATTTAGGATTTGTGAATTACGAATTAAAGTATGTTATATTTTCCATTTTATGTTGTAAATATATAATTCAGAAAGTCTAAATTTTCTCCTACAGTTTGGGATTTTGATTAGATATAGAACTCAAGACAACATTTTATTTAACATTTTGCGTTAAAATAATAAATAATAAAAGCCTATTTTCAACAGGTTTTCATGTTTCTGTATTTTTAAGCACCACGCAAATAAAAAAATTGAAATTTTATCATTAGTGATGCCCACGAGACCAACGAGACGAGACTTTAATAAAGTCTTGTCTCGTCTCGCCGATGAAATAAGAAGTCTTGTATCGAGTCTCGTCTCGCAGCCTCCTGTCTCGTCTCGTCTCGCTTCTCGTACGAGATTCTTGCAAAAGAATCGAAATCTCGTCATAGTCGTCATGCATAATCTTATTCCGGTCCAGAACGGGATACTTACCTATTTGTTATAATGTAAGAGTAGGACGCAAAAATTACAACTGTTTGAACTATTGAAAGATAACGTCATGTATTTGAAAGTAATACATCACATCTAAACAAAGCAAAAACTTAAGATTATTTTAATATAAGAAATAAGTTAAAAAAAGCTGCTAACACCCTTCTCGGTCGCAAATGTTTTTTGGTTTTCACCCAGTCGTTTAGGCGTAACAAACATCGTGCAGGTATTAAGGCGATTTCGATGTTTTCTTATAGTTAACGCAGCACGTGAGAATAAGCTTTCCGCCGGGACTGAAGTAGCCGGTATGCTTAAGCGTTCTCGTGCCATCAAACTTAGAATGGGAAATTCAGAAGCATGAATTTTCCACCATTGTAATATATGTGTGTTTTTATTACACCGAGGCATAGAATAATATTTTTAAAGCTCCTGCATCCATTCTCCTTCAGCAGGGGTAGGATTTACTGCGTACAAGACATCAAAATCGATTATAAAATCCGACTTTTCTGCAAATATTCACCTGCAAGACTCTCGCACAAGACTCGAGACGAGACCAATAAAAGTCTCGTCTAGTCTCCTTCGAATATCGTCTCGAGTCTCGTCTCGAAAACGAGACGAGACCATGCGAGACTCTCGACAACGAGACTATCGTGGGCACCACTATTTATCATCGTCAATCTTATTTCTTTGGCAAGCAACAACTTTTACCAAGAATGACTTTTTCGTGTCTTTGAAAGTTCGGTCCATTGTCAACTCTAATTTGTGAACATACCATATATACATACCATTTTTTTATAAAATAATATATATTTTACTACAATATTTGTATATCCTGAACTATGTTATTTGTGCTTATAGAATAAAATGTAATGCAATCAACAATACAAACAGTTAATGGGCTTTTTTACTAAATTTAGATTTTGGTAGCATAATGCCAGGAAACATAAAAGTTTTCACGTTCTTACTTCCCAATATCTTGGTTCCTTTTTCTTGATAAAATAAAAAAGCAAATTATTATTTGCATAAAACATCGCAGATGTACAGAGTCTTCCACCGAGGACTGAACAGGGGCTCATTTTTGAGCTTCCTTGTATTTAAAGAAAAATCTAAAATAGCCAATCGATGTACTTTTTCCTGCAGAATTCACAAATGAAACCAAAAATTTATTTGAACCAGAAACAAAAGAGTTACGCTATGTATAAGGTGTTTTTTAAATGGAACATAGCTTTTTTTATACGATTTTCGGAATGAGTGATTTTTTTTATGTCCGTTCTGATTAAAATATTTAATATTGTGACAGCTATTTTTATTAAATTTTAATGTTTTATCCAGTATAATTTAACTTCAACCTGTTTGAAACATACACTAGGTAATAAAGGTAAAATCACCTTGAAATCCTTCAAAGTCAAAAAATTTGACAAATTTACTATAATATTGCCGAAATGAAATATTCATTAGATGAGAGATTGCAGATTGTTATCTTGTTCTACAAATGCCAAGAAAATGCAAGAGAAGCAAGGAGAAGATTTATTGCAAACTTTCACAGAAATATATCCGTCAATACTATTCTAAGGATAAAGAACCTATTCGAGGAAAATAAAACATTACATGACAGAAAAAGAATTCCAACTCTATACTAAATTTGTCAAATTTTTTGACTTTGAAGGATTTCAAGGTGATTTTACCTTTATTACCTAGTGTATGTTTCAAACAGGTTGAAGTTATATTATACTGGATAAAACATTAAAATTTAATAAAAATAGCTGTCGCAATATTAAATATTTTAATCAGAACGGACATAAAAAAAATCACTCGATCCGAAAATCGTATAAAAAAAGCTATGTTCCATTTAAAAAACACCTTATCCATAGCGTAACTCTTTTGTTTCTGGTTCAAATAAATTTTTGGTTTCATTTTTGAATTCTGCAGGAAAAAGTACATCGATTGGCTATTTTGGATTTTTCTTTAAATACAAGGAAGCTCAAAAATGAGCCCCTGTTCACTGTTCAGTCCTCGTTGGAAGACCCTGTACCTACGTTACACACCACCTTACGTTACACATTTGACATTACATCTAATTTCGTCAAAAAGTGAATAACTTTAAAAGCAAACATGAGCTAACTTATTGTCCTTTAATTTTAACATTTTTCTTTTTTGTTTTGCTTAGCCAATGACTTTTTTACTAGCACGATATTAAGAGAATGTTAAATCTATATGTACATATAATATCGCATATTTTAAATATTTTTCTTTATATTTGAAACAAAACCCAAAACAATTTTAGTATTAACATTATCTTGTAGTTGCAATTGCTGTAGATTTTCGCTACCTATTTAACTTTTGGTTAATATAAAAAGATTTATTATCAATTATCAGTCATTAGCACCCACATATATTAAAAATAAGTAAACAAAACATAGTAATAAAATAATCTGGGCGGGACCAACATAAATAAAAATGTTACTATCCAACCCAAATTGTATAATAACGCGACATTAAGCTGGTGTTTTGAAAGAAGGTTTAATAAAATTAAAATTTATGATATCTGTTTAGGATATTAATTAAATCTAGATCGAAAAAATATTAAAATATTTGTGTTGTCTCTACCGGTACTGACTTAACTCAGGCTCGGTTTCTTCCGACGCCGTAAAACAATAATATCAAAACTGTTATACTTCTTACTACACGAAGCGTGCATCTTGTAGAAGTATACCTATGTGTATATTTATTAAAATAAATGATAAATATAGAAAAATACAGGTCTAGCAAGAGTTGGCCGCAATTTCCCGAAATTACGTCGCTTCCAGTCTTTCCTCGACCAAATAAGATTGCCTTGTCCTATCCGGTCACAAGTCCTGACAACTATCCTCTGCTTGGCAAACATATTACCACTATAGGGATGCGTCGTTCATGAACGACCCGTTCACAATGACAGGGTCTTTCGAAAGACCCGTGATTGAATCAATCACGCTCTGTGACCCTATCGTTCATATGACCCGAAGACCGGGTGTATGTGCGAGCTGTGACAAAAAGATGAAACACGAACACGAACGAAGTGGTGATCCAGACGGGTTATCTGTCGGTCGACTCGGTCGTGTTAAACTTAAACAAACGGCCCGTTCAACAATCGATCCAATCGCTGATGCAGCGCGTCTTGCTTCGATGGCTTTGAATTGTGGACGGGTTGTAAGCCAGATAAATTTATGCCTTATTTTATTTTACTTTTAGGGTCATCGTAAGCTAACAATAGGCACTTATATAAAGTTAATGATTGTAATTGTGGTTGCTCTGATCTATATTAAATATTTTGTTTTAAAAGGTTCAATTAAATAAAGAAAAACAAAGTATCCAAACGTTCATATTTATTTAGCTAAGCATCTGATCTGGATCTGATGGATAAATCAATGAGAAAATCAGCATCACGGGTCATATGAACGGGTCTTGATGAACGAGTTATTTTAATGAATGATCTGCTGAGAACCGGGTCACGAAAAAGAACCGGGTCTTCCCATCCCTATACCACTAACCAGGCGCGGCTCGTTGAAATATAGATGTGTCGTATCTCAGTTCCTACGCATGGGACCCACACCAAATTATAGGATGATACTATTGGGTACTCTAGAAACATTTTCGTACAAAAATATTTAATTTTAAAATTTGCGAAAAACAGTTAATTTTTTGGGCCGCTTCACCTGAGATCTGAGAAAGCTCTGAAGAAAATTTTACTTCCAAGGTTTTTTCATAAATTTTATCAGATTTTATCGATAAAATTCAGATTTCATTGAATTACCTCTAATATCTTGAAATTAATTAGTTTTAAAATTTTTACCCTAAAATATTTTGTCTAAGAAATAATTTAAAATGTCATTTTTTAAAGAAAATTAGAATATTTTCACGAAATTTGGAATTTTTCGATAAAATTTGATATACTTTATGAAAAAATATGCTGAGTAAAATTTTCTTCAGAGCTTTATCAGATCTCAGGTGAAGCGGCCCAAAAAATTAACTTGCTTGCTTGTTAAACAGAAGCTCTAACGAGATGGTACCATTCACAACGCAATTAAGGAAAAAATACTGCCAAAATTGTTTTAACGGTGGAATCGTAGCAGTGACAGCTTTAGGGCATCCACCGGTAACTTTCAAAAGCTCTTATTTGGAAATATATTGACACTAATGATGTCTTTACAAGTCTTTGAGTTAACCTCCGACTGAGTAAAAAATCGATTAATCAGTGGTGTTCCATGAGCGAACGTTTAAACATTGTAAGAACTAAAAAATATTCACTGAACGAATCTCGAAGCGTTTTGTATTTTAAACCCGCCTATTTTGATAATCACTGACGCAAAAATATGTAAGAATCCAACGTTACATTTCTATTAAGCTAATGTCCTAATGTTAGTGCAATCATAATCAGTTTTTTTCTTAGGATTTTGAAAGTAATTTTCCTAAAGGAGTTATATTTTCTGTAGTAGAATAGTGGGTAATTAAATTGGAGAAAGAGACCAGAAGATCTTCTGCAATTAATAAAGAAAATGACAATTTAAGTATGTATGTACATACTTTCCGCAATGATGGGACTACATTAATTTTAGAGACACGTTTCATGATAAAAATCACTTGGAAACTAAGCAAATCTCTGGAATATTGGAAGAACTCATGTTTTGAATGACGACTTATTAACAATGTCAGGACAAAAGCTTGTCAAAACCTAACTGATTAACTAGAAGATCTTAATTTAAACCATTACTAAATCCTAAACCTTTTTAGTAAATCTAGCCGTGAAAATTTTTGGTTTGTAGCATAATTAAAGCATACTTTTCTGGTGTTTATTTTATTGTTGACATGTCTATAATATGATACACATGACATTTTGTATAGCTATATCTGTATATATTTTCATCTGTAAAACAATGACACTAGAGATTTTATATTCTAGCGAAGTTCCAATCATGCACGCTCCATAAGGATCCAGTTATGGAATATAAACACCAAGAGGCGGCAGTAAAAAATACTATGCTTGTTTCTGAAAGGATGAAACTTTTAGAAAATCATAACAATGCACAAACGCTACGGTTAACTTGGCGAATCCTGATCACACAGCGGGGAAGAGGGAACTCTCTCCCCTAGCCGTCTTATCGGCTCTTATTCTAAACCAAGAGGCGACCGTAAAAAGACTATGCTCGTTTCTAAAAGGATGAAACCTTCAGCAAAGGTAATATTTATGGTGACAATGGCTCGACGGTTGTCTTGGGGAACCGCCGTACTTGTGCATTGTGTTAATAAGTACTAGGTACCTTTGTTGAAAGTTTCATCCATTGAGAAATATTTGCCTAATAAGAAACCTGATGTTGCAGAAAATTCTTGAATCCTTGAATTTAGAATGTTTGTTATTACTTTGTTCTGTGAACGATTTTTCTCAATATTCTCTTGGAGAATTATAGGTCAGGTATCCAATTTGTAGGCCTTGAGCACATGGTAATTGTGATTGTTCAGAATTTAATACTTGGAGTTGTAATTTCTTTAAAAATTGCGTTACTTATTTTATTGTGATTTTGGACTAAAGTACGTTAATTTCTCAGAAGAAAAAATATTTTTATTTGTTTTTTATTCTTCATTAGGTTTGGTTTAAATCATTTACTTTTATTTTGGTTTTAAACATTACTACTTACATTGTAACGTTCGTTACTGCAATATTTTCAAATCGTTCAAATAAATCGCGTGGATTCACGAGACTATGAACTATCTTAGTGATTTCGAGTTTAACGTTCGTTGCTTTGGTATTTTCGGATGGTTCAAGGTTGGTTGCTTGGATTCGCGAGAGCGTGAACTCCTAATAGAACACACCGTCCTGTTTGACGTTTATGACTTTTTAGTAGAGCATCGGTCTGTTGTCACTGATGCCGGGTGATCGTCTAGGCCCCTTTAGATGAAAATGAAATAAAATATGATTCATCCTTATCTGTTTACGCAGATGAATCTTTGCTAGGGACTCCAAAGGGCAAGTAGGGACGTTCTTTTTGGTTATTTTTGTATATTTCGTATGGAAGTAGATCCTAACCTATAATTTCATGTGTTGAAATCTAATCATATTGGTTTGTTTTATGGCCTAAACTTAGTCCAGTTACTTAAGACCCATCCCATTTCCATATGGTTTAGTTGCTCAATGGCCCATTGGTCTAATGACATTAACTACCTGGTGATCTAATGGTTTAATTTTTTTTTGACCGGCATAATTACCAAATTAATTATGCATATGATTAATTGTTAATGCATCGATGTTCCTGTTGAGAGCAAGTTACGGCTTGGTACACTGCCCCTTTGTTGTTTTATGTTTGACAGTTTGGAGAGATCTTGTTTGTTGTGTCCCTGTATAGGCTCCGTGAGGTAGATTAGTGGAGGAGTGGCCCCACAAATATCACCGTCAAGATAAGTGGTACTTAGTTTGATAATTGCCATGAAAAGTCAAATAAGAGCCATTTTTTATACATATTTTAACTGATTTAACCTAGAGTTCTAGCGTGTAAAGGTATTGCAATGTCCTAGGGCTAATTAAAGCACTATCATTTTCAATTTTTACGAGCACATCGTATTTAATATATAACGACTTCTGCCTGCCTTTTTTATATTAAACATTGAATTTAACTTTTTAACGTTGTTTCATTTTGTGTACACTTATTGACTTTTCTTACAGGAATTTTAATTATTGGTAGTGTATTCAAATTTATTATTTACAGCTGTTACTTTGTTAAACGTAAATAAATGCCTGATTCGCCATAAAAACCTTTAATTGTTGTAAGGGATTTTGTAAGATTACTATTCAAACAACGAAACGGTAACTCATATTTGGCTACCCTTCTCTATTTTTAGGAAGTTATAGGGATTCCAAAGCTTGAAAATGAGAACAAATCTTGATGGGTGATTGTTTGTTACTATTACAAGTTTTTTTAACAAAGGAAGTGGGTAAATATGACACTATTATGAATATCTAGAAACCTACAAAAAAGAAACATTATTCTTCAGAGTGCGCCGCTGCAATAAATATTATTTTTACGTGTTGAAAACGTCATTATAAAAAATAATAATAAACGTTTATTTGGATCCAACGTGTAAGAGTAATTGCATGTATTGTATCTGGTAGTTTGTTCACAATGCAAATTTATGAGAACAAATTACAGGTGTTTTATAACCGAGCTTGTTACCAATTTTATACAAGACATCACTTAACGGAATTAAAATTCTGAAATATGCATATGTAGATCTTTTAACATGTCGGCTGCAATATTAAACAAAATTTACCAATACCTAGACGAACATATCAAATTGGTATATTATGTGTTATATTATCATATTATCAGCCATTCGTTTATCAAATGACATATGAGTGATGACTTTGAGAAAGTGTTGATGGGAATTAAATAACTTTTATTTGTGCTTTACACCTGTGTATTTAACTGTACTATCAATATATTTTTTTGTAATTCCCATAAATTACTGGGTGTCTGATCTACTACCAAATACAATGCTGTATAAGCTTAGTTATATAAAAGCAATAATAACAGTTAAGACAACATAAAAAATAAAAACCTTCTTTGAAAAATAAAAAAATATCTAATTAAAACTCAGTGACATGATTTAAGATCTTTTTTGTTTAAAAGAGCCCAATTTATATGCCACATATTTATTAACAAAATTGTTATTTTATGTGCAGATTCACTAAAATGGTTTAAGATTTAGCAGTGGCTTAAATTAGGAACTTTTAGTTGATCGGTTAGGTTTTGACAGGTTTTTCTCATGTCATTGTTAATACGTCGTCATTAAAAACTAGTGCGCTATTCTAATATTTTAGGGATTTTCTTGGGTTTCAAAAATGATTTTTATCTTGGAACGCGTTGCTAGAATGAATTTAGTTCTATTACTGTATATGGAAAATATCTACGTACTAAAATTACCCTTGTCTTTATAAATTTGTAAAAAAAACTCCGAAACAGATTCGTAGTATCAAACTTAGTTGGCTTATTCTTACACTTGCCAGTTTAGAACTTTTGATTGTCAAATTAGATCGATCTAGCTTTGGAGAATCTGGCCGTAAATGTTGTATGTACGGGAAATAAAAGTCAAATTGAATTTCTTAGTGTAACTAGAAATAACTAAACTTACATGTTTAATTCTTCGATAATAAGGGATATGCACATATTTTTTATTGTATAAATCGTTTAAGGACGTCATTACAAACCCCAAAAAAAATATTTTGAAGAAAATTACTAGTGTTCGCAGCGATAAAACTGTCTACTGTGTAGTTTTATCATGCGCATGCGTCTCTTGTCTAGACAAAACAATGGAGACAAACTTCGATGTTATGTTATAAAACACAAAAACGTTAATGTGGACGCAGCCGCAACATTTTACCAAAACACTGTTGCCCACATTCTTTGAAGTTTAACGCTCACCGACCGGGGACCGGTTGAAATAACAAGTAACTGGTTGCTTTTTGGCGAGATTTCGAAAACATATTTTCGGTGGAAAATCGCTGGGAAAATTTAATATCCTTTTGAGACTTGGTTGAATAAAAAAAGAACGTAGTAAGCAAATATTGTATTGTACTGAAATAAATTATTACCTTTATCTATCTATAAGTTACCATTATCTAATTTCCAAAGTTCTATAATTCAACCATTTAAATCAATGAGATACTTATCGCTCATCACCCTGTGTGACAAGCAACCTAAAATAACATACGTATGAGTATTAAATATACAGGATAAAATTACTAACAAATTATCCCCGATTTCAATCGGACAATGTGAGGACCAGAATGGTAATATGTAATAACTGTTTAAAATGTCGGCTACTTTAAAGTAGTTTTAGGCTTCATTATAGATTGGAAGATGATAAAATATTGTTACTACGCCTGTTGTTATAGTAGCAATACAAAAACTGGTACATTAGATATAATAACTTCCTTATCTGATTTTTTTTTGTAAAAATAGTTATTACTTATATATTAGGAGATGTAATCATGAAACAAGCTATACTTATATTTTCAATATCCTATTTATTTCAACCTGTGTTAAAAACTTGTAGGATTTTCGGTTGCTGTATTTTCTGAATATTTTTTATATTCATCCCAGTTTCCATACTATTAGAAAATGACCCTAAATATTTCTTATACATAATAATAATTCATAAAAATAATTTTTATACTTTCTAGTATCTAGGCAAAAACTACTGAAACTTCATAGTTAAAGTCTATTTGTTTGGACGATAGACCGATGTAAATATTAACCCTACACGTCATAGTCTGACGATCTCGTCGAGCCTCCACCAGCTTCCTATTCGTATTGGCCGACCGGACATTAAATTGAAAGAGGCGTGTCAGACAGCTATCGGCGGTATTTCGCAGGATTGTAATTAGGCTGTCTAGTGAAAAAGGCTATTCGACTGTCTTTCGAGTTTTGACTTGTTTTGTAGTTTTAATTTTTGCGTTGATTTTTAATCGCTTTTTGTTTGTTCGGTTGTCAAGGCTGGCAATTATTTAAGATTTTATTTAATTATAAACAGTTTTGCAGTTTAAAGTTTTCCTTCTCATTCTCAATGCGGCCCTGTTCAATTTCACCGTTTGAACCGATCACTTGTAGGCAGCGTGCATCTGTTTATATTCGGTCTATCGTCGAAACAAATAGACTTTAGGTACAGCTCTGATAAGAGACGCAATAACCAGAATTGTGGTTTAGGAAGAACTAAACCGAACTTACTTAATTGACCATTCACGTGATTTTGGCTTGGGGGAGGAGCTGAACAATATAGTAACTGAAAAATTTAAGATGGAAGGTGTGATAATAAGGAATATGCACATAATTTTTTATTGCATAAATCGTTTAAGGAACTCATTACAAACACACAAAAATTATTTTGAAGAAAATTACTAAAATAATTTAGCTAAAAAAAGTTCACTTCTCGGTAAAATTTATTACAATTTAAAAATCGAATTTTTTGGGTTGATAGAGGAATAGTGGAACTAGCTTCTGTAAAAACCGTCAAAGTCGAAATTTCCGCGATTTCCGTTGAGATCGGCTACAGGTCGCAAAAGTGATTAAATCGATATAAATTTTCGGAGGTTGTAGAGAACCCGGAGCTTCGGAACTCTATTGAAACTGGTGAGGACCGGAAAATGATAAGTAATTCTTTCGAATTTTTTTTTGATCGAAAATTGCCATTGGCAGACCCCTCATTGGTACGTAATAACTCGAAAACAAAACATCAGAGCGAAAAGCAGATTTATAAGTCAAACCTTAAAATCTCAAATATTTTCTTTTTTGCAATACATTAAGCGAAACCCAAAATCACTGGAAAATGGATATAGGTATTTGGGAAAAACTGGAAATTTGGATTTTTGACCCAAATATTTCACGATTTTTAATTTTTTGTGGGGTCAAAATGCTTCAAATTAAAATCCCATATACGTCATCGAAAAGAGTTCGTCGAAATACATGATATCTATATTTCTTAGTTCCTTCATTCTTTATAGGAAGGAAGCAATCACCGATTAAATTTCGATTTTTTGACTTTTTTTGCACTCGACGTCGGACCTTTGAATCACTCTGTATTTTTTCCTATCTAATTTTTTCCAGTTTTTCAACGCTATCTTATAGAGGGTTAACCAGACTTTAAAATTAATACCGAATGGGTCATCCAGGAGCGTATTTAAGGGATATAAACTCAATTTTCTTATTTTTAACCGACTTTATTCTATACTATTTTTCTTATTTAGTGATTCTTTTTGGGTTTATTTTATCCGTTAATTAGGTATCTAAGAATAGCTCACACTAATTTAAATCGCTTATTTTACCGATCTCAACTTGAAATATACATGAATAAGATTTTAGGAACCTTATACTTTAAGTGCAGGGATATTTAATTAAGTGCCATTTGTATTGATTTTTCGATAACCCTACAACACTGGAATTCGCCATGTACTCATTATGAGTCACAAAAACACTTTTGACGACACAGCCAATGGGATCACGTTTTACAAGTTTCAAAATTTGCGCGAAAATTTGCAGTAGAAAATCCTATTTTTTTTAAGACCAAAATAAATGTATAACATCAACCGCCATAAACATTTAATTTATGTAGACCATATAAAAATATTCTGGATTTATTAGGTTTATATGCATATTCGCTATTATGTCTTTATTCAATAATATTAAAAACGGGCCGGATGCAAATTAAAACGAAAATACGCTTGCTTATCGAATACGTGTATTCCAACATTGCCTGACATCGACTGCCTTTTTTTTAAAAAACAAAGATATGTTTACTATGTCTAAATTAACTTATATTAAGAAACTGCCAATACAGCACTCTTCGAGGAATTCATATCAGCCGCCACGATCTGTCTTGTGTGATTTCGTTTACTTGCTTACGTAGCCTTTTGAATGTTGTTTTCAGTCGGCCACGCTGCTATCATCCACGCCCTCGTGGATTAGACCTGCAATTTTAAAACAACGATTTTAACAAAAATTCGAGAATTACCTTAATGGTGTTAGTTAAAATCAAAATATCAAATCGTAGTTTCTTTGATCCATCCTCGGCTGCTTGGCTTCAGGCTACTAAACAAAACTTAAGTAATAAACTTAACTAATGGGTTAGTCATTAAACTAAAGCTAACTATAAGTAACTATGAGTTAAGGAAAATATTCAATATTACCACACTTATTAAATATTTTTCCTTAAATTTTAATTATGAAAAAGATTTGTATTAACTTAGTACAAATCAATTTCATCTTTTTCGTGTGAGAGCTCTCTTTTATTTGTGTCACTTTGGAGTTCATATTCTACGGCAGAATCAGAACTCACTTCGACATTATAGGCCTTTAGCTTATCTAGTGATACGATCCCAGAATACTTTCTCTTAGAACGTAAAGAGCCTTCGGGATCTTTCACTACGTAGCGATCATGATCTAACACTTTTGTGACTACGTATGGACCAGCATATTTGGGTAGTAACTTTTTACTTTTCCCATCGTTATGCGTTGCGTTTGTCCTCACTAATACTTGGTCACCTTCTTTAAAGCTGCGTCCAGCTTTTCTATGAGCATCAAATCTCACTTTTTGCGCGTCTTGCTTTCTTTGCAAGATTTCTTTGGCTTCGTCTCGAGTTTCCTGCAGGTTTCTTTCCTTAAATGATTCTAGCGTTATTTCGTTATCTAGAATCGCGTTTGAAATACCCCTTGGATCGTATCCAAAGAATAATTCATATGGTGACTTCTTCGTTGAAGCATTGATTGTGGAGTTCATACCCCAACGTACTTTTGTCACATTCTGATCCCATCTTTCTTCGTCATCCGTTAACGCAGAAAGACTGGACAGAATCGTGCGATTGTAACGTTCCACTTGTCCATTTGCCCGTGGTGTTGCTGTAGCGTTCAGAACATGTTTTATATTCAGGTCTTTACAGAAATTGACAAATTCTTTACTTGTAAAACAGCTACCTCTATCTGATATAATTCTTCTGGGTACTCCAAATTCTTCTATAACACTTTTTAGATATAGTATTAGAGGTCGTGCTTGAGTTGTTTTTACTGCCTTCATAAACAGATACTTCGTAAAGGCATCAACTATGACAACGAAGTACTTGTTTTTCATTTTTGATGTTACAAAAGGTCCTAAGTGGTCCACGTGTAAAGTGTCGAAAGGAACAGCAACTTTTTCTATTGGATGAAGAAGTCCTGCTCACTTCCCTCCTGGTTCCTTGTTGTACAAACAGGGCAAACAACAGGAGATAAACTTCTTTACATAGCGCCTCATACCAGGAAACCAATAGAGTTTGTTAATAACTGAAATCGTCTTATCCAACGATAAATGTCCGACTCCGTCGTGAAAATGAAGTACTACTTGACGCCTAGCTGCTCTTGGAACGAACCACTTTTTTTGTCTATTTTGCATGATTTTATATAAGCGACCATTTTCCAGACAGTACTCTTTGTGGATATTTTGCTCTTCTCGGTTTTTGGGTTTCTTCTGCAATGTTTCTGTAAGAAGTTTACAACGATCATCAGTCAGTTGAGCACTAAGTACCCAGTCGTCATTTGAAACGTTGATTTCGCCGACAGGAACCACAAATTCATCGTTGGAATTTCTACTTAATGCGTCAACATGAGTCATCCTTCGACCCGGCCTATACTCAACAACAAAATTAAAGTCCTGGATAGTCAACCACCAACGACCAATACGAGGTACAAGATCTCTCTCACATAACGTCGTTCTTATCGCATTGCAGTCAGTAATAACTTTGAATTCAATTCCGATAAGATAAACTCTAAAATGCTTTAACTAATCCACTTTCCAACTCGTATGAGTGGTATCTCTGTTCTTCCTTCGTAGTTTGACGGGAAAAATACATGATAGGCTTTAACTTTTTGTCTGTTTGTTCTTGCAGAAGTATGCCACCAATACCCCATTTAGAAGCATCTGTGTGTACTTCCGTTCTTAAACTTGGATCGTAGATGGCTAAAACGGGACGAGACGATAATTTTTCTCTAAGAGTGTCAAAAGCTTTACGTTGTTCTGTACCCCAAAAGAATTTCGCATCTTTTTTTGTCAGCGATGTCAAAGGACGAGCTATCGTGGCAAAGTCCTTTATGTATTTGCGGAAATAACTTGCTAATCCAAGAAATTGTCTAGCCTTATGACATCCGTAGGCATTGGATAGCATTTAATAGCCTTAGACTTTCGTTTGCCCGGCTGGACACCTTCTCGACTTATCTCATGACCCAAATATTCTACTCTTTCCATAAAAAATATGTTTTTTTTTTAACAGATCTTCAATTATATCCTTGACTACTTTTCTCTCAGCGTAAGAGAACCGATACGGACGATAAACTACCGGTGTGTCATCTTTCAAATGGATTGACATTTTTATTACGTCAGTTTTACCTAATTCATTAGTGTTTGTAGCAAAACACCACCTAAACTCGTTTATCAAATTAAGTAAACAATTTGCTTGTTCAGGAGCAAGATTTTCGTTACATAGCAAATCTTTTTTGCTAAATAACTTGCGTTCTTGCACCTCAGTTCTAAAATTAGTAATTTTTAAACTTAAGGACTTATCTTCAAAACAATGAACACATCTAGTAATAATAGAATTTGCTCTTACCTGGAGATCTTGTTGTGAAACGTTGGTAATGGGAACGAATCCATTTTCGCCAAGAGTAATGCATTCACCTAAATAGTGCTCCTGACCAGGAATAGAACGTAGACCTCCAGAAACGTAGATCTCTCCGTTGAATATATGGCGTGTTGTAACAGCAACGAGAGCTGTCGTCTTAGACGGTATCACAACATCTTCTTTTGGCCACAGAGGAATTTTCTTCACTTCTAACTTAAGAACATCATTAACGTCCGGTGTAACAACTCTAAGTTTCTTGTCGACAATCAGTACTACTACTTCGGGTAAATTCAAAAAAGTTTGCCCTATCATCACTGGCACATCTTGAACATGGTTTGGGGTAATCAGAGCTTTTACCTTTGCCCTGACACGATCTAAAACAAGGTCGATTTCAACCTCACCAACAGCTGACACAATGGAACCTCCATATCCAGAGATCACTGTCGAACTAGGATCACACTTTAATGCCAGAGCTTGAGCTGTTTCGTCTTTAATCAGAACTGCACCGCAACCTGTGTCCACATAGGCGCGTGTTGGCTTTCCGTTCACCAAACACTCAACAAAATAAGTGTCATTACTGGATTTTGATTCAGGGTTAACTAATTGGTTTTTTATAACTTTCCTCTGACAGTCTTTTGCCAGATGGCCTAATCTCTTACACTTTGTACATTCTATTTTTGGCTTTGGACACTTAGATGCAAAATGCCCACGCATTTTACAATTGTAGCACTTTTGTTCGGTTTGATTTACAATATATTTAGGCTTTTTCAGCGGTGGTCCAACTCGTTGTCGAACATCATCTGTTGTAAATCTACTTCTATTTAAGTGAGAATGCTGTGCAAAATTAACAGGGTTTTCAGATTTTAAAGATGATAAGTACTCAGCGTACAACCCATCTGGTGTATTATAACGACCAGCTCGTGCACCCACTTGGACTGTTGGATCAGTAATTCCGTCTATAAGGCAGGCTACAGCATTCTTGGGACTGATATCACAAGCGTTGATAAGCTCCAGCTTACTAAAATAATATTCTTCCCAAGTTTCAGTAGGTTGCTTATATCTATTCATCATATTTCTAAGAATTTCTGCATAATCTTGATGTTCAGGAAACGATTTCAATAGCAGAGCTTTCCATTCCTCCCAACTAAGATCGTATGTCGAAAGATTATCGTACCACTTTCTGGCTAGACCCGTAAGTCGACTTTGCATGTGGAAAATTTTGGTATCATCAGTCTATCCATTAATTCTTGCCAGTTGCTCTACTTTTTCTATCCATTTTGCACAACTTAAATTAGGATTGCCAGGACTAAACTCTGGAATACACTCTGGTCTTACGTAAGATTTGGTTAATAATGGCCTCTGTGCAACATTGTGTTCTATAAGTTTTTCTACTAACAATTCCAACCGCTTAACACTGTCTTCAGAAGACACAGTTGAAGACGTCGAGGGTGGCGGAGTAAGACTTCCTGGTGCAACATTAACATTGCCACCCGATGATCTTGATCTATTTTCCACCACACAAACTTTAGATTTTACATTTAAGTCCCTACTTTTATTATGAGTCGTGTTTTTACGTGAACGCTTATAATTTGTAGCATCGTCATCTGAATGTGAGTCAGAGTCCGTTGATAGTGACCGTGAACGAGGCATTATGGCTTGTAAAGACCCCGTTTGTACGTTAACTGAATATTATCAATAACAAACTACAGTTTTTCCAAAATTTAAATTTAAATTTAAAACAGCCAACTTAACGGTAATGTCTTTGTTTAATTTATACGTTAACTAAACAAAAACGTCTAGATAGGATTTTAAATATCTATTATTTACTTACAGTCGTTTAGCATTCGACGTTAGCTAAACAATCTAATACGTTTTAGCAACTATACATACGTGTGTCCAAACAGTAAACACAAAACTCTTTTTTTTACTCACTTAACTTTAAAAGCCACAATCACAAAAAGCACTAAACATAAGAAAAACACCAGTTTTGTAGGTGTATCCCACCGCTGCACTATTAAAAACGGACCGGATGCAAATTAAAACGAAAATACGCTTGCTTATCGAATACGTGTATTCCAACATTGCCTGACATCGACTGCCTTTTTTTTAAAAAACAAAGATATGTTTACTATGTCTAAATTAACTTATATTAAGAAACTGCCAATACAGCACTCTTCGAGGAATTCATATCAGCCGCCACGATCTGTCTTGTGTGATTTCGTTTACTTGCTTACGTAGCCTTTTGAATGTTGTTTTCAATAAGTTGAAAAAATTTGCAAAAGCCTTTGCGCGGAACTTCCCTCATGAAATAAAGTTAAGTAATAAAATTCAAAAATGCTCATAATATTTGATTTTTCGTCAACAGTAACACGTAAGTTACATTAACTAGTCAGTTTTAATAACTAGTTAAATTGTGGTATGTTTGAGTAGTGTTACATTATTACGTGTGACACATTCACAGTAAAATAAGACACAACTTTTTTTTTAAGTTCCCACTCTGTAGGTATAAAAATTTCATCTTCCACAAAATCCTTAGCTTATAAAATATTAGTTCTTTTACGCTAAATAATGTTCTTAAGTTGTAGGAAAATTAAACATATTTCCTGTTTATTCCTTCATCCTGTATTGTATCAAAAATGTAAATTGCAACTAAAAGCTGTATGTCTATATGTATAGCCAAATTATTGACTTTTAGCCGATAGCTTTATATTGAGGTGACAATTAAACTGACCTATCGAGATTAATTTGCGATGATGACATTGAAGTAAGAATTTTTCTAAGTAGTCAACAAACAGAAAATGTTAAAAGCTTTAAATATTTAGGCTACTGGGTGAATAAAAATATAGAGCCTCAATTATAATCCTGAGTTCAGTAGGCTAGAGGTACATTTTAAAACAAAAACTTTTCTGGGACCGTGATTTAAGCCGATATCTATCTTACTTCATCATGATAAAGGGATAAACATATTCAGTATTCACTTCCTATCATTGTATAAAATGGAAGCATGGGCCTTTAACTTAGAGTACGTGAGAAGGTCGGAAGCTTTCGGAATGTTTCATCGAATGCTTAAAATCGCTTGGATTAATAACGATAAAAATAAAACAACAATAAAGGGAAAGAGACATTTTTCAGGTAAAAGACGAAAAACAACATATATGGAAGTCATGGAACTCATATTGAGAAAAGAGAAACACAAATTGTTTCTGAGTATTACCACAGACTTTAAGGAATTGTTTCTGGTATTACGAAAAATAAAACTGAGGGAAAATGAGGACCAGGCCGACGACAATCTTCCTGGTTGGAGAATATCAGACACACACACAAACCTACACAAGAATGAATATTAAGCTCTCTGAAAATAAAGTCAATTTTGCTTAATTCAATTCAGAAGATTATACCTATAGAAAAGGAAATCTGCGTTTTGCTCTTCTCTAGTTAAAAGAGCACACTGAACATTTAAAACATATAGGTTATTCCTGAAATGACTCAGCAAATGCTTTTGCATTATTTAACAAGGACGACTTTCGATATACAATTTTCTTGTATAAAAATGCTTACTTACTTACTTTTATCAAGCCTTTCTTATTCCAGTAGGTAATGAGTATACAGACTGATTTTAAGACAAGTTTTTTTACAAGCGGCCTTGAAACTGGAAAATTGTCTTCTTAGAAGATGTGGGAGTGTTAAGTCTTGCAATTTATCACTTAACATCCAATATTCTACCAACAAGATAAACCTACTTAGTTTTTTTCAGAAAAAAATATAAACCAAATATATTCGCCAGAATGAATATGCCTTTGATAAATTACAATTAACAGTTGTTCAATAATAAATATTAGCACCAGTTTCAAATGTTGTTACGGTCATATAATCAAATAAAATTTTATAACAGCATTAACAGCCACAAACACACACACACACACACACACACATGAGATAAACAAGTCGACAGTGGCGTTAGTTGGAGGAATTTCAAACCAAATGTTGCCACTATCTTTTTTAGTGGCAACAAATGCCCTAAGACTGCCTCTTTTACATAGATGTAGGTAGTATTTAAAAACAACACGGCTTATGAGAATCTACATCTCTTGAGAAAGCTGTCGTTAGAACTTATAAAATTCATATAAATATATATTTAAAACCTTTTGATTGAAATGAATACATACTATATCTAAATCAACAATCTTTGAAGGTATCATTGCACACACTCTAATTTTATTGTCACGTTGTTATTATGATTAATTATACCACCTTTATCTCTTTTATTCCTTTTCATCTGAACCGATTTCAATAGAACCAAGCAAGCGTTTCTTTTCTATAAGTTCCTACTGCATGCTTCTAGATATTATAACATGCCATATAATGATACTATCTGAAAGGTTTATATCAGCGCTAAAGATAATTCAAAATTCCACTGTCAAACAAATTTGTGATTCAATCGATCAATCAAGAACAATGCTATTGAAAGCAAATTTTGTGTTAAGCATTGTGGGCTAGGACGTAGGACATGGGTGTAAGCACGTGGGCAGTACTTAAGTGTCTGAATTATCTCTTAAACAAATTTATATTTAAAATAAAGTGTGTTGTCTAGCACAGTATGATAGACAAATTACAACTTCCTTCTCTTTATCAATAAAAAATATTTATCTGCAATTATTTATTAATAAATTCATACATATTTTATTCTAAACTCATAACGTGTAGCGTAATGATCATATTTACTTAATAGGTTGGGCCATTGACCTTCAGCAAGAGAAGACGATTCAATTCATTCATAACTGAAGAAAACAAGACATTTAGTTTATACATTGTGCGTATGTAGCATAAAGAAAGACAACGCTGGACATCCGACTTTACGCATCGTCCGTCGCTTTGTCTTTCCGAGCCGTTTGTTTTCCACAGAGCAAACTTGGGACAATACAGTTTCGGATGAAAATAATCCATTTCTCAACACACTTTGCACTGACGCACTATTTTTTAAAGTTTATGGATACAATCCTTGTAAGAAAAACCAAAAAACACTTACAATTTCGCTACAATAGGTATTTTTCGACCTGTCAAAACGTTACACATAAAATACTCCGCGTAGAGAACTGTTTAACCCATGAGCCCGTAAATAAACGGGACTGCGGCACGTTCTATAGAGAAAAAGCGACGTTGCCACTCTCACTGTAAATTTCGTCACCATGCAATTGAAATAAATATTAGGAATGAATGAGCGAGAGAAGTGGTTTGTTCTAGCCTTTTGTAGTTGGACACTAAAGGGATGCATAGGTAACGCATGTTATTCTGTTAGGAACAATTAAGGAGGGAATAATACCGGCTAGTTCTTTAGAGCAAAATCCGGGGAAGTACCGGTGGAAAAGAGACAAATCCACAACAGCGCGGCGATGTGCGAGCGAGGACCGGATCATTGACATTGATGAGTCGAATGGCTCTCTTTTGGATGGAATCAAGGCTGTTAAGTGTCGAAAATGATGCCACCCCCCAGATGTGGGAGCAGTACTCTAAGTTAGGTCTTATTTGGGAAACATACAGAGTGTATAAGGTGGAAGGGGAGAAGTATATTCTGGCTCGAAAAATAGAACCAAACTTTTTAGCTGCCGATGTGGTTATTGGCGTAATGTGTTTTGAGCCAGCTGGGATTAAGTGCAAAAGCAATGCCAACAAGATCGAACGTTTCATTGTTCTGTAGGGTTTGGCCATTTATGTGGATGGGGTGAGCATTGCCAGATTTTTTGCGTGACAGGGAGCAAGACTGGGTTTTGGTAGCGTTGAACAGAACAAGGTTCTCGGCACCCCAGTCTAAGATTAATTGAAGATCTTGGGAAAGGGATAGGTACATAGATCTGCGCCTATTATTTAGCTCTTGATTCGAGACTTGTCTGGAAAAATGAATATTGGAGTGAAGTCAGCATAACTGTGGATGGGATTGGCAGCTGAAGAGAGAAGGTCATTAATGTGAAGAAGAAATAGGGTTGGTGCCAGGACTCAACCTTGAGGGACGCCAGCATTAATAGGATGGAAGTTAGATAAGGGACCGTCAACCATGCCTTGGAAATATCGAGAGCAACAATCTGAGATTCGCCATGAAATTCAAGAGACTTGTTCCAGTTATGTGTGACAAAGCTAAAGAGATCAGCTGTGGATCTTTAGTGACGAAATTCAGACTGTCTGTCATGGACGATTTTATGTTTTTCTAGACATTTTAGAATTCGCAAGTTGATCGCCTTCTCTATAACTTTGCTGACAACAGAGAGAAGAGAGATAGGTCTATAATTGCATGGAAGAGACTGGGAACCTATCTTCCGGACAGGCTGCATACGAGCAGTCTTCCAGCCATCTGGGAAGAGAGGGTCATAAGAGGTCATAAGAGATCTGAAAAAGACGAGTTAAGATGGGTGCAAGTTCTGGAGCGCGGGACTTTTTGGTGTCAAGGGATAGAATAATTTTTTAAACTTGTTTGACCTTAAGTATTATATCGGGCATTTTGTGGGTTATAGACGAAGCGGTTGGAAGAGCGAAATTGGCGGGAGGGATTAAATGGGTGGAATTGGAAGCGAATTGTTTGGCAAACAGTTCAGCTTTCCCTTTAGAAGTGGAGATAACTTCGTTGTCAGAGGTCAAGGGAGGAAAAGTGCTTCTACAGGAGTTTTGACTACTGTTTTTGGCAAGTGACTAGAAACATTTGCTGCCGTTGGGACAGGAAAGCACTTTATCTTTTATGCGATTGTTAAAGCCTTTTTGGACTCTAGGGTAGTTTGGTTGTATTGATTTCTTGCCTCGGTAAAAATTTGCCGATTTTTGGGTGTAGGATTTCAAAGATACCGTTTGTGAGTTTGGACTTTTTTCACAGGCCTTGGAGAACCAAGGCTTTCGATGGTGGAGTTTAGGTTTCTTGCGGGTATGTGCAATGAAACTTTCAATACCTGCTTCAATTATATCTGTGATATGAGAGAAAATTTCGGGGACAACGGGAGTGGAAAAACAGACAGGATTCCAAGGGAAAGCAGAGAAGAAGTTTCGAAAACCCTCCCAGTCGGCAGAAATGTAGTGCCAGATCGTGCGTCCTGGCATGATTTCAACGAACTCGGGATGTATGGGACAAGAGACGGTAATGACGTCATGATCTGAAGAACCAAGGGGAGCGCATACAGATATTAAGTATGGCTCAGGATGGGTGGTAAGAAAAAGATCTAATTGATTTGGATTATGGGTAGAAACGCGGGGAAAGTATGTTGGTTTTCTGATTAAATTGGTGAGCGAGTTGCTGATTGCGAAGTTTTCTGCCGCTCTGCCTTCTGGATCGGTTTTTGTGAATCCTAGCTATTCCTTGCTATGTACGATGGAGTCTCCTAGGACGATGACTTCAGCGGAGCGAAATTAAGAGATTAACACAGATAATAATTCACTTAAGTCCGCTCTGTTAATAATCACTTAGCGATGCTGCAAAATTGTGATTTATCGGGTTTGCTCACGTCTGATTTATCATTCTCTAAGCATTTCTATCCTGCATCTTTAAAAATAAATCTCAAAACTTTTTTAAAATTTTTATTTAGAAAATTTAAAATTCTCAAAATTTTTTCTGCAGTTATTAAAATCACAAACAATTTTAGGGTATTTAGGTTTTAGTAGGATAAGTATTTCCAAGCCTTATTTTCTGTTTTAAGCCAATTCTTAGTAATTTTTTATTCCAGCACGCACGCTGTAAAACGAATATGTATCGAGGGCCAGCAAGCGGTAGATAAGCCTTAATCTGTAAACTCTACCAATGTTATTTGGATTTTTAATTATATATTTTTAGTTAAATAAATTGCTTCGCAAACAATAATCTTCAATCTGAGAAAAGTATTTTTAGGATTACCGTAAATTACATGTTAGTTTCATCAGCCGAGAAAACTACTATTTAACTCAAATAAGGTAATTAATTTATTTCTGACAGGAGGTGGAGAAAATTTAAGTTAAATTATTAATCATTTTAAAAATCAATTATTACAACATCATTTTAGACACAAAAAATAACGAGATTTAATATTAAATAGAGTTTGTTAGTTTGCCATGACTAACGAAATTTTGTTAAGTATACTTATCACACAACTGTTGGAACAAGCCGGTCATTAAAAAATATGGTATTTTTCTGTATATCTATGGGAGCCGAACAAAAAAACTTCTGTAAACTGATTTGAAGACATGGGTGGATGAAGGTGATATGTCGAATTTTCTCCGGTTACGTTTTTTTCTTTTGACATGAATCCAGTTGTTACGATTATATACAAGGTTTAGAACCTTCGTAAATCAGATTTTAAATCGTTTAGTGTAGACTTAACACAGTGGATATCATATGTGTATATTGCCCATTAGTTTCTATGCAAATTAAGTCCCTTTCATTGCAATTTTCTCAAAATTATAATTTTGTAACATAATATCACCACCTTCATCTACATGTCTTCATTTATTGGTTATAACAATTAAATATTTTTTACTTCCCTCGCTGGAGGATGGCCTGTAGTTATGAAAAAATCACCTTTCGAGGTCTTTTCAGATCTTTATATTTTGATAAATAATAAAAAACATGACTTCCCATTTCCGTCGGTCTGTCTGTTCCATGACCATTAACTGATATTTTGCACATAGATTAGGCTTCACCTTGACTCTATACCGGCTACACTATCGGTTAAAAATATACAGGGTGAGTCCTACCTTAAATAAATAACGTTAAGATTCACTAAAGGCGGCTACACATGATCCGGCAGGTCTGTGAGTTGAGACTGAACAGTCCAACTGTAGGACGATCGCCTAACGTGTGTATACTTCTACGCCTGCCAGTTGAGACTGTTCAGGCGACAGGAAAAAATTTAAAAATACGTTCGTCCATCCGGCACACCTGACGAGGGTACAGGCGTACCTGAATGTTTGTGTGGTACGGCGGCGCCTGTCAGGTCATCCATCAGTTTAATCAAACTCTTAGTTCATTTAGATATGTAGTTAAAAATGTCGCCTGAAAAATAAGACACATATTTGGAGGAGCCAATTTTAATTCCCTCAGCAAATTTAAAGGGAATACGTGTCTCTTCTTTTTTAGCCACTCTTTGCACCACACTTTACGTTTCTTTCTTAATTTGTTTTACCCTAAGCCACTGCTAAACCAAAAAGTGCTAGAGCGTCGTCATCATTAATAGTAGGGGCCATAGCTGAGACTGAGAGGTTCGCTAGATTCACCTGAACGTTTGGAGGGACGACAATCCATTCAGCGACCGGCCTTCAGTCATTGTTAGTTCAATGGTCGGACTGTTCAATCCCAATTGACAGATCTGCCGGATCGTGTGTAGCCGGCATAAGAAGGTTTAAGATTTAATTAAGATTTTCTAGTTCATCAGTTATGGATTGATTGGGTTTGATTGGGTTTTTATCCTGTCATTGTTAATAAGTCGTCATTAAAAACTTATGAATTAGAATTATTCTGATATTTCAGCGATTTGCTTGATTTCCAAATGATTTTCATCGGGTTGCTAGAATGAATTTAGTTCTGTTATTGTCGAAAATACCTACCTCCTAAAATGACCCCTTCTTTATAAATTTGCGAAAAACTTCAGAAACAAATTCATAGTATAAAACTTAGTTGTCTTATTCTTACACTTGTCAGTTTCAAACTTTTGGTTGTCAAATTAGACCGGACTGGCGTTGGAGAATCTGGCCGTAAGTGTCTATTTTTTTGGTTTTAGTCAAAAACGGCACAAAAAATGCATTTTGAATATAGCTAATGCTTTCACCGCTGATATAAATGCAGGTGCCCTTGATCCCCCAGATATAGGGTGGACAACTTAAAAAAATTAAATTGTCTATTTTTACTTTAATTGAAATATTGAGCTTTAAAACAAATCTATTTTTTTTATCTGGGACAATCCACGTAGACTTAAAGCCTAAGTCTAACGTACCGTAATTGTATTTTCTCCACAACCATTACAGAATGTAGAAATTCCGAAATCATTTTTAATAATAGAACATATACATTCTGACTCTTGAGTTAGAATATTTATTCTGAAACACTTACTTCTTATGTGTTTCGCATGTATTCTCATTCCATAACAAGGTACGGTATGAATATTCTGTAATCGAACCAAACGACATAGATTGCCGTGGATTTCAAAATTGTCAGTGACAGATGCCAATGGTGGCGGCGTCATAATTTTTGTCAGAAAAGCTTCAATTTAAATGAAATAATGAGTGAAAAATCGAATGAATCAGATATAGAATTTGACATTCATTAATTTGATTCATACTTTCTGGTCGTGGAGAAAATATAGTCTGTTACTCAGTTAGAATGAAAAAACTCAATACTCGTGGTTCCTCACGCTCGCTAGCGCTCGCGTTCGGAATTTTCCACTCGTATCGAGTTTTTTCATTCTAACCTTGTTACAGAATATACTATTCTGTTACTATGTTGATCTTATTGTTTACAAAATTAGGTGCACCGTCATACAGGGTGTGTAGCTAATTGAAAAAGTAATTTTTATTGGTGCTTTAATTTAAAAAAGCAAATTTGACAAAATAACAAAACTTTCAATTACAATTTCGATTTTTCATACAATTCGGGATGAAATAATAAAATATACATACCTTAAAGTTAATAATTTTGTATATACAGCTGACGAATTAACGTAGACAATGCACTTCTAAATTTTTATATAGGGTGAGTAGTACCTAAATTTTAAAAAATCTGCCTATTTTTACGGCGAATCTGTTTAACCTTACGTGTAATTTTAATTATGTAGCTTTTTTATTCGCAGATCAAGGTACATATTGGATCTTATTATATACAGAGTGGACAAATATATTTTGTACGTCTTTTGCTAGAGAAAGTGTTGTATACGTGAAGAAATCACCACTCAACATTTTTTTCAGATTTGGAGGTATTGGGTGTCAAGTGTCACGAAAAACATGCTTTTCTATTTTCGTCGGTTTCTCTGTCGATTAGTCTGTTATTGAGAAAACTTAAAAAGTACCTGAAAAAAAAACTGGTCATACCTATAGATGGTTTTGCCCTGGCTTGAAACAACCTAGACTTTCGGTGAGACATAGACAGGACTAACACCTTGAAAAGGTTATATTTTTGTTACTTTAACTTAAATACGATTTTCTTCATAAAAATTATCTCGCATAAGTTGATATAAGTAAGGGCAGATACAGGTTGTTTAACTTAAAATTTTATTATTCAGAAAAAATCTAGAGTTACCGGTATGTTCCATAAAAATTTGAAAGGAATCTTTGTTGTAGCTATAGTATTCTAACTACTCTTGATAGTGGCTTAGAAGAACATAAGAGGACGTCACATTATAGATTAAAATTTACATTACCTAGGAAGACCACTTTGGTTTCAAATTTACTTTCACAAAATCCTTGTAATGTTATCGGTAAAAGTCTACATCAAAGTTGCAAAAAAAAATTACTTAAGGCTATTAATACTTTATAAGCTGTAATATTCAGTTTAATTTGATATAAATAATGTATATCAATAATACATCGGTTTAACCTGTTAACAAACTCCGCGTAATTAAAGCAAATTAGTGCAGGGATCAACATGTAAAAAATGTATTCTAATTAACGGATTCAATTAAAGATATTGAACGGTATTTCTGTAAGTTGATTACTAAGATTATTATCTTGCTGTAATGGAGTTTTAAATAATTCAGGGTAATATGAATAAGGACTTCATACTTAAAACACCGAAGTGCTTTAAGTAAGAAGTGCTTGCATCTGTTAAAAATGGCCTTTGATTTCGATTACAAAATCGATTTTTCAAAATACTAAAATGCAGAATAAATGGAAATCAAATTAAATCCCTAAAGTTTATAAAGGGTATTGGACTATACAGGGTGTTACAAAAAGGTGTTAAGAAATTTTAAGGGCAGATTATACATCTAAAAATATGACAATAAGTTTATATAAACATGGATCCTCAAACGCTTCTTTTTTCGAGATATAGGGTGTTTAATATTTTCTTTTTTAAATGTTGTCTTTAATTTCTCGAAAATGCGTTAAGATATTGACATGGATTTTGGTACACGCCAGTATGTAATCAAAGGGTACATTTACATGCAACAATTTATTTTTTAAGGTACTTGCATTAGTGGCGTGCGTGCTCGTAACTCTTTATTTTTGGCGAAAAAAATGGTACGGTACTGATTTTTTTCAAAATTGATATCGTCCTCTTAAATCCCAAGTATTTCTGCGTGAAAGGGTCTCTTGAACTTTTTCGCTTTGGAGCGCCGTTTTCGCGATAGAAATCGAATTTATTTCTTACAATAAAAGCAAATAATGAAAATGATTTTTTTACATATTTTTTGTTAGGAAACAGTGCTTTTTGATTTACGTTTATAGTAGATGCTGGAATTGGCTTCCCCAAGCTTCATCTAAATCTAACATTTTTTGTAACACCCTGTATATTGATGAAACTTTAAGTTGAAGGAAATATTTTGAGCATCTTAAAATCAGTATATCCCCAGTAATCAGGATTTTGTTTACAATTCTTCAATACATTCCATTAAACTTTTTAAATAATATTTATTTCTCCCAACTTGTTTCAAAATTGCAATATTTAATATTAGTTTGGATATCTGCTAATGTTACAATACTTTAACATTAAAAAACTGCAAAATAAGGCCAGTACATTCATATAATCTTAACATTTGTGAACAAACTAAAAATTTGTAGAAGACAAACGGATATTTAAATTTAAATTAGTTGTACAAATTTAAATTTAGTACATCTATCGATGCAGTTACTGTCAAAGAAAAACGATTCAGACTGGAATTTAAACAAATTGACCAAACCCATACTCATGGCACTACTAGGCAAAAGAAGATTATCGCAAAGAATTAAAATTAGAGGTTACTTCGGAAAAGATCAATTCTAAATAACGAAATTATAATTGCTAATTACTTATTTCCAAAAAAATAACGAATCTATAAAAAATTCAAACAGTTTAAAAGATAATTTTTATTATAGGTTAATTTATGTTTTATTTTATTTATATAATTTAATTTGTGTTGTATTTGTTACATTCCCTGTAATATACTCATGAAGTTCTCTGGGGATAAATAAAATAAATAAAGATTATCCTTTTCTTTATAAATTTGTGAAAAAAAACTCAAAATAGATATTTCGGAAAGAAAGAGGTGTCTATAGAACCCACCTAGAGGCAAGATGGATTTTTATGAATTTGCTTAGCACTTTGATTGACAAAAATACAACTAACTGTACCATATGTAGCGATAGTCCTTACATAAGTATTCAAATACACATAAAATAAACATTGGTAGGTATGACATTACAACTAGAGCTTGCTGGGCCGCCGGGCAATATGGCTAATGCCCGGTGGGTCAGTTACTTCGAGATCATAAAACCAGAGAAAAACCAAAACAGATGGAAGAATATTTCTTCTTCCCGCCAGTTCGACAACGCCATGGCCTTGAAACGGCAACACCCCAAGATTGGCGCGTGGGATTCTCACACATGCACCCCGACATATCAGGTGCGGTAGCAACACGGCAAACAGAGACAGTTTTCTGCGACGCGGCGAGTCTCAATACTCACTCTCACCGTGCTTTATACCATTTGTAAGGACGGGCTATTCTGTTTTTAACGCGTGGCTACATTTTTGGAGAATCTTTTAAACTTTTGATTGTTGTTTCTCATATGTGTTCTTTATTTTGCAGCATTTTTTTATAATAACCCAAAATCTGCAACGCATGCCCATGGCAGCTTTATTTAAACGTCGGTAGTCGAGTGCGTCAGACCGCTTTAGAGGTCACAGAAAGCAAGTCGAATTTATGAATGAAATCAGTACGAGATATTCTTCTCTCTGTCTTGGGTTTTCCTCTGATAAAACTCCAGGAAAATGTTTGCAAGGCCAGCACATTTTTACCTAGGCAACACAGGTTCGTCGACATAACGAAAGGCCTGTTATGTCGGCCACGTAGGCCAGTTACCTATGTTTCTATGAGGGCCGCTTGCATTAAAATTTGCTCAGATCGCTCTTGTTGTGCCTGCACTTCTCTGTTACAAACTAGTTAGTATAAGCACATATTCCAAAGGACTCTAGAAGTTTTTCCCCCCTTTTTGGGATGTTCCGAAAATTTTCCTTCTTTCGTTCTCCTTTTAAAGGGTGCCTCAACAAGAACTTGAATTTTGAATCAAAAAAAATCACAGTATTTAAATGAAATTCTTCGAAATTTGTATTAAGTTTTCAAGTGTAAATGTTGGCATTAATCATAAAATAAAATGTCAGTCATATGGCCACCGCGGCTCTGTTAGCATGAGTGTTTGTTCAACGAAATTTCGGAAGACATTTTGGAACACAGGCGGCTGGGTTTCACGAATGTTACGTCCGATTTATTTCTTCGGCTGTTAAATCGTCTCAGGGTGGGTCACATAGACCTTGCTTTAAAAAAAACAGAGAAAAAAGTCCAGATCGCAACTTCTCGGCTGTTAGTTTTGGTCTCCAAAACGCGAGATGACATGACGCTTGCAATAAAGTTATTGCTTCGTGTGCGGTGTGGCAGGTCGCGTCATCTTGTTGAAACCTCATTTCGTGGACATCCATTGCATCCAGTTCCCGCCAAAAAAAAAGTAACGTGCCACGGTAGCGATCACCATTGACAGTCAAGGAGGCATCTTCATTATCTTGAAAAAAATACGGTCCGATGATCCCTCCTGCCCATATGGCCCACCAAACTGTCACTTTTTCAGAATGCATCGGAAGTTCTTGCAGGACATGTGGCTGTTCTGCTCCCCAGATCCCACAATTCTATTTGTTGACCTAGCCTTTTAAGTGAAAAGGCGCCTCATCACTAAAGATGATTTCTAATGCAGTATGGAATGAGTATGGAATGCATCGCCAACTTGCTGTTGTTCCAAGATTCATTTGGCGAAGTTTCTGCGCTGTCCATTGTAGGCTGACTTTAGTGCTTGTGTCAACTTAATTTTGTAAGCATGAAGGTATCTTAGACGATGAAAGAGTTCCTCGTCTAAGGTGTAAATCCAAACAAAATTCGTTGGAGAATGCTGCGAATGATATTTAATTCCTGGCCGCGATGCCGGATGGAGGCGCGTGGGTGTTCTGTAACACTGGCCCTTACGGCGGCGGTTTTCGGTCGTCTTACCAGGGTGAGAACGGCGTCTTTTAATCAAAAAGAGGTCCGCTCCAAGCTAGTTGTTTTTGTCGCAAGCCTGGCTACTGATTTACTAAAAAGATAGTGAAAAGGGACGCTTTAAGCCATTTACAAAGTTCTGACGACATTTTAAAGATATCGTAGGAACATCCTAGGACATGTTTGATTCTAGTGACAAAATATGATATGTAATATATCTATATAATTCAAAACGCAAAGATCATATTTTGTCTCCCTTATTTTGAAGCTTCTAAAAACAGCTTGATGATTCTTTTTTTTAAAGAAGGGACTCTTCTTGCCATTAAGCCATCACAAATAATTTTGTGTCTAAATAAGGCATGAAGTACCATGAAAGTTCAATCATGAACATATGAATTGCACGGACGGGTCTCCGGTGGCCCAGTTGGTACCGGCGCGGCGCCAGCTTTGCAACCGGGAGGCGCGGGTTCGAATCCCGCTTCGAACTCGGATATTTTGTGATTGTTGTTGGAAGGTGGTAGAGGAATTATTCCTCGACCGAGGTGGTACCACCCCACACATCCTCTTAAAGGACTGGTGAAATCCCTAGGGTGTTCCCAGCTCTGGATGTGTGAGTCGATTCCCCAGTACACCCACGGTACATAGTACTTCGATTTCGGTCTTCGTTGGTTGTCAGAAGATAAAAAAAATATGAAGGTATACATTTTCGTCGATTTTCGACGAATATGTATGTTATGAACAATGGCAACAATTCGAGCAAAAATTTTACCGCATATTTTAATAGTTTGTAGCTGAATGTGAATATCTGAAAATTTACGATTTTATTAAACTTCGTTCTTAAACTTTACGCGAACGTAAGTTAAACCTTCTGTGATTTAAAAATTCTTGACAACCAAGACAAGATTTTAATTAAAAGAAAATTTATCATAAAATTTAATTACCATAAATATCCCGGGGCGTTGCTGACACCTCGTCAAGTGCTGGTACAAGAAAATCAGTATATTCCAACACCTGGTGCTATAATGATGGACATCGGCGGGAATTCTGTACACTCCACTGATTTTTTTATCCAATAATAGAATGTTAAATGGTATAAAAAAGTGATATTAGCGTGCCAAGACTAATAAAGTCCTTCGTGCTGTTTAACAAGGTGTTTGAAACTTAAGTAAAAAAATAATATGTATAATTGCTATCGCGACTACTTTCGGTGGGCATGTGTTTGGTTTGTCCCACAAACAAACGTACAAGTCCGAATTATATTGTACCTGGGGCATGGTAGTTTAAGCCGCACCACCAGACACCCTTTGCTGGAAGCAACTAAGCATACTTTGATACCCCTATATCTTTACACTGTAAAAGATTATATGAGCCTATGAAAACCAGAGTGGTCTAAGTCAAAAAATGTAGTTTTGAGATATTAAAGCTCAAAGTTCAATGAGGATCAACAAATGTCGAAAAACAAATAGCGAATGGGTATAGGAGATTTTTCTTTTCTTTTATCTTCTGACAGCCCACGAAGACCGAAGTCTAAGGACAATATACCGTGGGAATCGACTCACACATCCAGAGCTGGAAACATCCGTAGGGATTTCACCAGCCCTTTAAGAGGATGTGTGGGGTGGTACCACCTCTTCGAGGAATAATTCCTCTACCACCTTCCTTTTCTTGGGAAAAGCTAAACTTAAATTTTGTGATATTTGGTATTTTTAAAAACTGATTCTCGTCCCTATTTTTTTGAAACTTGTGACTTAGACCACTATGGCTTTCATTGTTTGTGTTAACGTATTTCGTAAAAAATATCTTCTTAAATTTAATTATTTATTGTTTTATACTTAAATCATCAAACTCATTGATTATAACTCATGTTAATTAATATTCATCATTATTGAACAAATAGTCTTCTAGGGGACCAATATCTTCGGGAACATTGCTATTTTCTCCATCAACTTTCAATGATCGAAAATAGACTTGGTAGACGGGTGGTATAAACTGAAACATTTCTTTCGTGTTTTTTTTTCTTGCTCGCACTAACCGGGAGGCTAGATTTAGAAAGAAGGGGCTGGCCAATATTCTTGAAATCCATCAATCTACCCTTTTTCAGGGCCGGATTAACGGTGCATTGGGCCCTAGGCTAAAATTGATTTAGGGCCCTATTGGGACCATTTAATACATTTTGTTTTAGATATTTTTTCATAAAATTTTAAACAAAAATGGTTGGTTTTTAAATGTCTTTATTAAGAAAAAAACATAATACTTACATATACATCAAATAATAAGAATGACAAAAAACATTAAAGCATGGGTATCTTCATTAAAAAAATATAGTATGTGTTGACTGGTACCTTATTCAAGTAAATATTCGTTTTTATTATACTTCTTTGAAAACACCTTATTTTCATCTGTTTTAGTAATAATGTAAGATGGGCTTTTTCGGGCTAGCGCACGGAAAGAGCGCACGGAAAAAATTTTCCTGGTCTCCAGTTCTTTCAGTGTGCTGAATGAAGATACCGACTATTTTTTGGCTTTAAAATAGAAATATAGGTATAGGAAAATAAACTAAACTCAAGAAAGTCTATATGCTATCTGATATTTAATATGTACCTATTTTGTATTTTATTTCGTAAATATTTGAATATTTAGATGAATTTCTGAAATATTTTTTGACGTTTTGTCAATCTTATCTGACATAGACAAATTTAAATCACCTTTTAAATGATTTGAAAGTTACCATGAAAACGCATCATACCTGCCAAAGACCATATTGTCAGCGTTGTTAATTTTCCATTTTTAAATTCCGATAACAGTTGTGAAAATAAAAATATTCCAAGTTTATTTTGTATGTATGTATTTTTTTATGTTATATTTTGTTTTATGTTATCGTTTTCAAAGAAGTATAATAAAAAATATCGTTCATTACACGTCCAGAAATGGATTTTCCGTGCTTGCTTGACTTCCCGTGTTCGGCTGCGCCTCACACGAGAATTTGTCAAGCGCGCACAGAAAAATCCTTTTTTCCGGACTGGTAATGAAATATACTATTCCGTGATTTTAGAGCTGCAAAACTTTCAATAATTTTTTCAGTTTGAATTTTTTTAAGAAGATCACTTTCTGTGGCCAATAAAGAAAGATCGTTAGTTTTTTCATCACCTAATGAATTTCTTTTATGACTTTTTAACTTTTCTAAAGTTGAAAATGATCGCTCCCCACTACAGTTAGTTACTGCCATCGATAAAAATATTAGTAGGAAGGAATAGTTTTGTTATTATTATTTTGGATTTTTATTATTATTCCATGGTAAAAATATATTATATACCGTTCTGATACATACGTTGGATTAAAACCCGATCTGGTTCGTAACTAAATTTAATGTTATCTAAAATCTAAATGCAATGAAAATATAAATATTGATCTCGTCCTATCGTCTTTAATATTACTCGTTTAGCAGGTCAAAACGCACCATCCCTTTCTTAAAAGTCCCGTCCACTCCACGTCTGGTTTTTGGCTTAAGGATTCGTTTCCTAAGTAGGTACCTCTTAAAACACTCTCTATTCGGTACACGTTATTTAAAAGTATTTTAAAGTACAGTCTCACAATTTTTTACAACCGTAAATCGTTGGCCTAATTAGGTAAACGTATTTTTTTCCGGTTTTTCTTTTTATTTTAGTCTATTGCATTAATTTCAAGGGCCCACCGCAAGCCTTGGGCCCCTAGGCTATAGCCTACTTAGCCTAATGGATAATCCGGCCCTGCCCTTTTTATTCTTTGGAGCCAAATCCATTTCTTTGAACGAAATACCTTCATTGAGGGGTCCCTTATAAAAAAAAGTATATGCATATGGCTGCTTCTTATCGATAAATTTAAACGATTTTAAATCCAAAGCATGTAACTTTTGATTAATCCAAAATTAAAAATGAGGTTCTTATTTAAAAAAAATTAATATTTTTTTACGTTTTATTTACCTGAACTTGTAGATTCAGATTCAGTAGATGCTGATGAAGTGATGACTCATATTCACTCTCACTTTATTCATATGGTTCAGCGTCAAAATCACTAATATTCATTTTTTAGGATTTAAACAAAGCAGCATTTAACAGTCGATAAAAAATGTTTACATGCATAATGGTCTAAGTCAGACTTGGACCACTATGGCTTTCATCGGTGTATGTGGATGCGTTTTACATCCATGTTAGTAGAGATATCTCTTAGTGTTGTACTGAAGATAGAAATTTCATATTTTGTCCAGAGGTAATTTACTACGTAAACAATACAATAGTGTCAAGAAACGCAATTCCGAAAAAAGTGACTTAGACCACTCTGGCTTTCATAGGCTCATATACTTTAAATTTATTTTCTGGGAATAGGTTTGCAAGCTTAAAATAAATTACTTAGTTTTATATTCCTACCTCTATTTACTTTTCAAGTTCAAATCAAAAAATGACTTATTTTGACATTTACATATTCACCCATTCATCAAAATTCTATAACATTGGCACCAGAATATTAAAATTCGGCACAGAGGTAGGATTTAGTAGTAGAAATAAAGGAAAAAATCAAGACGTTCTTCCTGTCAACCCCAAAAGTGGAGGGTATACAGAATAAACGAATAGGTAAGTAAATCACATTAATTTATTGTGACTTGATTAGTTCTTATTGTTTTTATTTCTGGATCTTAGAATACTCATGATTAGAGGGCGGAATATATGCATCTACATTTATCCAAAATATACACATATATATGCATATATTTTATTGAAAATATTCACTAATTTTATCAAAATATGCACTTGCATATTAGTTAACAATCCTGTATTTATGGAACTAAGGAATTCAGTTCTCCAAAGAGGAACTACCATTGGTCATTTAGTCCCTAGGGATTAAAATATTCAATACTATTGAAAAATGCGACTGATTAGTTTTAAATATTTATTTTAAAATAAAAAAAATACCTACAAATGAAATGAAGATATCAGTAAAATACATTAATTCAAATAGAAATATAACGATAATATTTTAATTATAAATGCTATAATTTCTGAATTTATTATTAAATGTTTTTCCAAGTTTTCTATTAAAAATATTTGCCTTCTGTCCGTAAAAGCATGTTTTGCTACAGAACAACTCCTTCATCGTCTGCTGATGTAATGACAATACTTTAATTTGGGAAGCAATGAATAGGGCCAAGGTATAAATTCATTGGATAATTAACCCCCCAAAATATTCATTACTACCCTTACGAATTTAACACCTACACCCTTTGTATAGTAGAGTCTAATTTTTTTAAAACTTTAACACCTATTTCGCTGGGAACTTTTTTACATTAGGCGGAACATATTTCAATAAAGTTGATTGAATCATTTAAACCTAAACCTCTCTTTTCTAATGACTTGTAATGAGCTTTAAATGCCTAGAACCATGGATTTATTAGGACTGGATACGGGATGATTTCACATTCTTTGAAGCCAAAACAAACCATTCTAAACGACGTAAACACCATTTGTAAACATTGGCCACATCTTATTTTACCTTGTAGTTTTGTACAAAAATACGTTAGAAGCATCACAAGATTTACTAAAAGTAATAAAATCCCCAAAATCTTTTATTTTTCTGCTAAATAATAATAAATTTAAGTTAAAAAGGTTTTATTATTTATAGGTTATGTTATTTCTAACGGTGTTTATGGAAAGTCGCTCCGAGTCATTTATAAATCTATATAAATCTATACGTCGCACTTTTTCTTTTCTAGTTCATTAGACAAAGACGTACGTGTAACCGAGTGTTCAGACCGAGGTTCAGCCGTCTTCCTAAACAACCAGCACAACAAACAGCAGCACAACAGCTCCAACACTCCAATGCTATTTTATCTCTTTCTACTACCATTCTTGATTCAATTACGTAGTAATTCGTAGTCTTGTCTATGTTCGTAGTTCGTAAACTGTACCTCCACGGTAAGATGTTTTCATAACAAACAACAAAATATAAGGCTTCACGTTCGATACGCTCACAGTATACGAACATCGAATCCTTATTATAATAGATCCATGCCTAGAACATACCACTTTCTCGCTCATTCATACCTAGAGTATCCAGATTATGGAACAAATTGCCTGCAGATGTTTTCCCTTCCTAACCTCCAGTCCTTTAAATTCCGTATCAAAAGACTACATTTCCCTTCTCTTCGGACGCCCACGGTACGTTAGTACTTAGACGTGGAGTCTACGTGGGATGTCTATACATTATTTATGCTGACAATAGGCGAGCTCTTTAACGCATTCATTCATTTGATAACATCGAATATATTTTGTTCTGGGGATAATATGACAAAGGGATAAAACATAGGAATGTAGTTAATCGCTGGATGATAGAACTTAGAAACAATATTGTTTAAAAGTGAATATTGTGACTTAAGGGGGCAGACCTAGTTAGAATTTTGAAAAAATCGATTTCTTTTTTTTTGCATTTTCTAAAAATAGAATATTTCGAAAGTATTCTCTGAAAATTTCAGACAAATCGGACTATTATTTATAGAGATAAATAATTTTGAATGGAGCCGACTCTAATGCCTCATATGTCAAATTTGACAGCAGACGTATCGGTTGACCCTTGCTCGACGACAGCTAAAAATCACTGTTGATGCAGTTACTAAAGCATTATTTGGTCCTGGAATAGACGATTCAGTGTTCAAAATAAATTCAGTTCTAAAATAAATTTTTTATCTGCATGCAAATCGTACTCAAAACTTGAAACGCGTTTTTCTCGAAACCATGTTTTCGAAGTCGGTGATCACTGTAACTTGAGAACGGCTTTCACGATTAGGTTGAAATTTTTCTGACTTATTCTATATATAATTGTCCTCCGGATGGACGAAGGATTTTTTTGGATGATTAGATTTTTTTTATAACCGAAAATGTGAGTGAAATTTTGGTCGAATAAACAACTTTGAATTTCAACATCCGCCATTTTTCGAAAAATCAAAATTTTTCAAATCCCTTCGTCCATCCGGAGCACTATGTCATTAACTAATAATGAGCCCTTTTTGTTTTTTTGCTTTAAGATGATCCACTGACGAGCTGCAGTGATCACGGCAAAACCCTTTTTTTTTTGGACCCCTCGCAAATTTGCTGTATCCCACGTATTTCTCCATATTTAGTCTTGAATAATTTATAATATTTTCTTCAAATACATATCTTCCATGTGGAAAAACATTTGTCATTAATTATTTTAAGGTGCGGCCAAAAAAAAAATCCTAAATCAAGAGCTTTTTTGGACGTCCCAACTAGGTCTGCCCCCTTAAGTAAAACATTTGCGGTGTTTAAAAAGACACGTTATTGTTTTTTTTTTACAAAAATTGCTTTAAAATATCTAAAAGCAAAAACACAGACGAGTGTAATTTTTCTTGCTCTATACAATGCTATTAAAATTAACATTTATTGAAAAAGCCTGTTTATACAATAAGTGGTAATCAAAAGTTCAGGTTTTTGCTGAACTTTAGATTTTATGTGCGTAAACTTAAACGAAATTATCTTTTACTTTCCTTTATATTATTTTAAATTTATAGGTATATTATGATAGACAAGTGATATTGACCTCGGAGCAGCTAAGTCACGGCTAGTAATATAATAAAAATGTAATTAATAATAGAAATAAAGATAATAATATTGACAACTTTATTTATATTAATTTCAGTAACATATTATAAAGATATGCTTTAAAACCAATATATTTTAGCATCACAATACGTTATTAATGTAAACCAATTAATTAGCGAAATCTTATTGCTTTTGAGCAATTATATCGGCTGTTTTTACCAATTATATCTGCTGTATTTAGCTTGAAGCAAAAACTAGGTAATTTACATTTATCTTAGACATTGACACCCTTTTTGTTACATCGTATAAATTCTTATAATCTCATAAATAATGTTGTTAATTAATTAAAATATGCAGGTAGTTGACCTTCAGACGGTTTTTCCTAAGAGTGTTTTTTGTACTCATTAAAAAAACATTTATTCTACTCTTGATTACTAACAAGAAATGCACTCAAACCATTAATCGCAAAATTTAAACAATCTGTTCTTGTAATACAGTAAATGTTTAAGTTTTCCTTAAACTTAAAAAATAATGTTTATGTATATCGATCCTGCGGTTCTGATGAAACTAAGGAAATTCAATTTTATTTAAAAACAAGAGCCTTCTGGGTAGGGTTACCAATCGTCCTCTATTCCAGAGGACAGTCCTCTTTTTTTGTGTTACCGTCCTCTTTTATATAGACACTAAATTTAAACTAAGTAAATGCTGCAATGTCTATTTTAACGGCATCTTTGTACTCTCGGAAGTAAATACGGATACCGTTTTTACTAATTTAAAATCAGTTTCCGAAAAATGGTTTTATTTTCTTAAGGTGCCAACAACAAGGCATACCACTGTCAGGGACGGCATAGCTCAAATGTTTAAAGGTTGGCAGATGGTGGATGAAATAATTTTTTTGTTCAATGTAATTCAACCAAATCAAATATTTGAAATTTCTAAGAAAATGTAAAAGTCGACCAACAACCATCTTTAGCTACATGTAGGGGTGGAAGATGTAAAGTAATTAAAATTATTTATATAAACTTTTTTAGCAAGGAAAAGGGAAAGTTTTTGTAAGTATTCCGAATCGAAATTCTAAAACTTTTAAAACTCGACCCACCCTAGTGTAGATGCGACATATTATGAAATTACTCAGATTTCGAAAAAGATGGATTCCGCCAGTCATCACTGTTTAGGTTTTAAGGCCGAATAGACACGGCACGGATGCTTTTTGCATCGATAGAGTAGCGATAATATAACCAGCCGTTCGCTACCCAAGGACGCCTAAGTTTGTGTGTATCTCGTTTGCCCCGCAATTAATTTACGATTGTATCGCGACTGTATTGATGTAAAAATTATCGGTGAGCAAGGGCTCTAGGTCTGAGTTTATACAATTTTTTTTATTCTTAACTGTTAACTCTTATTTCTTAACTCTCTTTATTTTAAAGTTCAATAATTTCATCTGTGTAAGCATTAGGAAATAAAAAATAACAAATTAGAAATTAAGGATTAAGTAGTTGGTTAAACTTTAAACCCAACCTAGACTTTTCATTGCGATCGTAGAAAAAGTATTTTTTTTCGGAACCAATCAATCCAAAATGCACGTTGGCAGTCGTTTATAAATTGTCATCAACGCGAATAATTATTTTATAATTTTTTACCAAAATGTATGAATTACGTTACAAAATGTAATTCTGTATAGCTCGCATGATTAACGGAATCCCGCTTCGGTCATTGCGCAAACATTTCGTCACCATTTACACCAAAGAAAATATAATAGGTTAGAAATGTTTACCCCTAAGTAAAATACAGAAACACGAAATTAAAAAAAAACAATAAATTAGTACGCACCCTACCAGCAGATGTCGCTCTAGCTCGTTTTCTCGTGGCGTGTAGTTTAAAAGTGATAAGTATGTTTAATATATTAATTTATTTTCAAGCCAGTATTTTATTGTTTTAAAGACGATTTAGTGTTTTTTTTTCGTATGGCACATTGAAATATTATGAACCAGCTATAAATTGATGATTTTACTGATTAAATTATATTTTAGAGGAGATAACCTGTAAACAAACTAAACAAAAACAATAATAGTCTTTAACAATCAAATACTGATACTTATAAACCCTACACAGAAAAAAATGTAAAATATAACTTACATAAAACTTCAAAGTATGTACATCTATTTACCAAACAGTTATTATTATCACATTGTTATTAAAATAATAGCCCAAAATTCAAATTAATAAAAATATAGAAGAAAAGTTAATAGATTAAACAGAAATTAAAGAAAGGTGAAATTTTCAATTAATTTCATTAAAATACAATAAATACAGCTGGCAAAAATATTTTAAGAACTTCACCCTGTATTCTGAAACTTGGCAGTTTGTACTGTATAAAAGTGCAATTTTTATAACACTTTCGTTCACTAAATTTATATGTCAAATTTATGTAATGTTCCTTTTACATATAAAAGATCAAGGAAAAGTGGCTATATACAGTCTTTATATGCTATTTCCTCCGAGTTCTCGTATCACAGGTCATCACAGATCAGTTTACAGGTCACATTATGGCAATACTGGTCACATTCTGGAATCTTATGGTCACGTTTGGCAATATTTGGTCCAAGGGACATAAGTGGTAAAAACAAAAACTTACTGCATTAAAATGGCTTTCAACTTTTTCTTCGTCGTTTTTATCCTAATGTTCCCATCTATGTGTCCATCAGAATAGGGTTTTAAAAGCACTATCCTAAAAAGCAAACGAAAAAGGGAAATAAAAAAAGAATATTATCCATACAAAAACCCCAGGCCCCGAAAGGTCAAAACAAAAAATATAAAAACGCATACTTGCTCTTCTTTCGACTACACAAATTCGTACTCGCACTTATATCATTATGCACATTAAAAATCAATACTTTTATCAGTACAGAAAATATTATTTTTGGTAATTATGTAGTATACGGTTTTCAGCTATTTTTGCGTTTTTTGGGAAAATTCTTTTATGGTCACATTCTACTGTCTTTCCTTATTGCAAATATAAGTGCGCACATAATAAATTATGAGCAAACCTGACCACCTTTTTGCTCACCAACCTGAGCAAAAAGGTGGTCAGGTTTGCTCATTTTTCATTTGTAGTATTTCATTGTAGTATGTAGTATCTATATCAATGAAAACTGAGCAAACCTGACCACCTTTTTGCTCAGGTTGGTGAGCAAAAAGGTGGTCAGGTTTGCTCATAATTTATTATGTGCGCACTTATATTTGCAATCAGGAAAGACAGTAGAATGTGACCATAAAAGAATTTTCCCAAAAAACGCAAAAATAGCTGAAAACCGTATACTACATAATTACCTTATTTTTAAAAATTTATAACTTTGTTCATATTAAACCTTTCAGGCAAGGAAAATCTATAAGGCATAAATACTGGATATTTAGAAAAAAACATACGTAACGTACATACCTGTGTGATGAAATCCTAAAACCATCCTAAAATTTGCAACAGTTGCAAAAAGTATAAAAAATAGGGAATGAAATAATTATTGTTTAAAAATATAAAATAGTTATTGCATTCAGCCTGTCATAAATCGCGGCAAAATTTGACAAACGTTTTCACGTCAACTGTCTAAAAGTTCAAAGAACGAGTGAAATGATGGTAGCCTACTTGCGAAAGAATCAGAATACGGTGCCACAAAGTGGTAGGGTGGAGTACCAGTGGTGTAAAGGTCGTGTTTCCACTTACTTAATTCAAGTTTCACCCATGTGATTTACACAAAATGAAGCATTTCCTAACGAGATACTTAACCAACTATTTACGAATTCGTAAGAAAATTCTATCTCTGCTTATAACATAGGAACATTTTTAAGACAATTAATAACCTGTACGCCATTGGTTCCGAAGATACTCACATAAGCCACTTTGTAGTACATCTGTAAGTCAACTTATTATTGATGGGTGGTAACGGGCAAGTAACAAATCACTTTGCTAAATAAATGAATTGATAAAGAGGACTGATACTGTCGATCACTTTTTGCTGGAGCACCTTCAGCATCGAGAAGATTATGAGCATTTCTCGGAAATTTTATGTATCGATTAGTTTTGATAATTAAAATTGTGTTTTAATTAAAGTACATATGTTCCTAGAATTGGTTTAGGTTCAAAAAATCGGCCCCACGCACTCGAGAAACCCTTTGAGATTTTAGTAAAGTCATGAAGTGAAACCATTTGTCATGTATATTTTTTGGATTGATGATTTCAAATAAAAAGATGTTTCAATTTTATTTTATTTTTTACGAAAGCTAATATATCAGAGTACAATAATTACATATTTAAAATTAACAAGTTCCTTTTTCCCAAAAAAAATTTAATTTTTTTTTGAGATGATAATTTATAAGTGATAACCTTCGATTTGTTTCAAGGATTATTAGCAATGTAGGTATATTATAGAAATAATCGTTCACTGATTTACATGATTTACAAGTGGCAGTTCCCTAAAAAGTCCATTAAAATGTGTTTAGACTGTAAATTAGATGTACAATATTTTGATAAAGACTGTACCAACGAAACCTCACCAAAAACAAATCTGTTTTATCTCGTAAGGTACCTACAGGTACAGCCATTAACAATTTAAACTTTTAATAGTGCATTGTATAACTTAAAAATCGCGTATTGCAGAGGTAAACAGCATTTAGCAAATCTTTTTGCCTTATACTTCTTATAATTTCTCGCCAATAACTTTTTAAAATATTTGATACAAACACACTGATGCAAAAATATATCGTATTTGAACCGTTACCCTCCCAACCTGTTTAAGTCGTTATACCAGATCAAATTTATGGTCGGGTACTAAATTTCCTCAACTAATATTACTTCTTAATCAAAAGTCATGTACGAATAAAGCCATTACCCATTAGTTGCTTCTTAGAGTCAGAGTAGCTAGAACATACTCAATCCCACGTAACATTTTAATGGCGACCGTTGACACATGGCATTTCTAGTAAAGTTGCTATGGATCACCACATGGACCACCATTTACGAGATTGGGTTCATGGGTTCTGAGTAACTGAGTTTAGGGTTCATAGGTTTTGTGGTTATGGGTTCAGGGTTAATGGGTTTTGGGTTTATGGTTTTAGTGTTTTGGGTCTATTCCTTCAGGGTCAATAGATTTGAGCTTCGTTTCAGGGTCTATGAGTTTGGGGTTTGGATTTATTGGATCGGGGCTAATGGGTTACTGGGTTATTGGGCAAACAAGCCGAGTTGCAGATGATTGAGATCAAATCCTTTGCATTTGACTTGGTTCGATGGTTTTGTTCTTGTAAATTAAAAACGTAATGTGTTGGGGTTAAACGGGCTTCAGATTCGGATTCAGCGACCCAATATCTGTGAGAAATACCGTATCGGGTCCGGGTAAACTTACGAAAAAATTGTCTGGTCATGTATCTTTTATGGCTCATTCAGTCAATTCTTATAAAAAGTACAGAGCGAAAACCAAGGTTTGCAAGCAACGTGCAAAATTATATTTCTTTCTAAAAAAATAACTCGTTCCTGCATTGCTTTACCAACTTTTTAATGCCCCTAGAACAGAATACGATAGTGAAAATTAGCTGTAAGTAAGATATTTCCCTAGAATCACTTTTTTATATATAGTCGAGGCAATGAAGCACTCAACCTCGGAATTTTTTGCACTAAGACGGAACGGAATGCGGTTTTTTGCATTCGCTTCCAAAAATTATTTGTAAAAAATGTATCTACTTTGTATCTTATACAAACCGGAAATTGCATTGCTGCAGTCAAAAATGCATTCAAAAAATGCATTTGTTGAAGTCGCTTTAAGAAAATGAAATAACTTTGTTAATAAGACTCAGAATTGGCTCAAACCGGGTTCCGGGAGGTTTTCGAGGTCGCTGATCATGATTATGATGGTCAAATTGACCGACAGCCGACCTGGAGCTCAGGATCGCTGATGAATGTCATCTCCGAGGGACTCTCTCAAAATTCACGCGGGGAAGGAGAGAAACTCGGCGCCCGGCGATTTTTTGGGTTGCTGAATTCAAATATGGCATCGGCGAACACCCCCGGGACACCTGGTGCGCCGGAACCTGGACGTGGACGTCATCTCCGAGAGTGTTCCTGACAAGATCGCAAAAAACAAACCGAAAATCGTTGTGTGGGCGTTTTTTGGGGCGCTGAATCCAAATTTCACGTCGAAAACGACCCCCCGAACACCTGGTGCACCGTAACCTGGACGCGGACGTCATCTCCGAGGGTCTTCGAGACACGATCGCTAAAGACAAACCGAAAATCGTTATGGGGTGTTTTTTGGGGCGCTGAATCCAAATTTCTCATCGAAATCGATCCCCCAATACCTGGTGCACCGGAACCTGGGCCAGAACGTCATCTCCAGGTGTCACATTTGCAAAAAATGAAATGAAATTCACATCAAGGGGTTTTTTAGCTGCCCTCCTCGAATCCAGCATCCGCGACCATACTCCAACTATCTAGTGCACCGGAACCTTTATCTTGACATCGATGTCATTCCCATGAATGTCAATCAAACCTGATCAAAAAAGCCCCCATAACGATTTTCGGTTTGTCTTTAGCGATCGTGTCTGGAAAACCCTCGGAGATGACGTTCAGGCCCAGGTTCCGGTGCACCAGGTGTTCGGGGAGTCGCTTCCGACGTGAAATTTGTATTCAGCGCCCCAAAAAAACGCTCACACAACATTTTCGGTTTGTTTTTTGCGATCTTGTCAGGAAGACTCCAGGTTCCGGCGCACCAGGTATACGGGGGGTGTTCACCGACGCCATATTTGAATTCAGCAACCCAAAAAAACCCCGGGTGCCGAGTTTCTCTCCTTCCCCGCATGAATTTTGGGAGACTCCCACGGAGATGACGTTCATCAGCGATCCTGAGCTCCAGGTCGGCTGTGGGTCAATTTGAACACATAATCGTGATCAGCGACCTCGAAAACCCCCGGGAACCCGGTTTGAGCCAATTCTGAGTCTTATTAACAAAGTTATTTAATTTTCTTAAAGCGACTCCAAAAAAATGCATTTTTGTGAATGCATTTTTGACAGCAGCAATGCAATTTCCGGTTTGTATAAGATACCAAGTAGATATATTTTTTAAAAATAATTTTTAGAAGCGAATGCAAAAAACCGCATTCCGATCCGTCTTAGTGCAAAAAATTCCGAGATTTTGGCTGTTTTAGTGCTTCATTGCCTCGACTAATATTTATATATCATAACTTTAGCACAAATATTAGCAAATTTGAAGACTCGTTGCATCCAAAAATCCAAAATTTATTTATGGCGTCAGAGATAGAAATTATCTTTTTGTCTGGTTTTAAAACTAGGTCCTTAAGCAACTTAAGCAATCAGTTTTATCTAAAATCTAATATGGTGGACAGAAGATGCCGAAAAAAAGTATTCTATTACAGTATTAAAAAAAATGGCACATGGGAATATCCGGTCTCACATATTACCAACCAGACACGAATTATTATTGATGCTCTTTTAACTCTTAATTTTTATAAATTACTATTTCCTTCTATTTTAATTATTATAAATAGTATTTTGTATGATTTATACAGGTAATTAAAATATAAATAGTGAAAAATAGTGGTCATTTAGTGAATGTGAAAATCCTAATTATACATATATATTAATATCACCCATCTTAAACCAGGGAGATTAAAAGAGCGTTGTTATATCGCATGATGATCACAAAACGCAAATAATGTTTTAATGTTACAGGTATTCATAATGGAATTGCCATTTATTCTTTATAGCTTGCCATTAGAAAAACAAAGAACATTTAAAAGTAATAAGTGGCCGTAGGCATTAATGTATAAAGTAATAAATCAAATCGCACTATTTTTTTTTTCAAGAACTGACGTAAGGTACCATAACGGATCCATTACTTAAAGTTCCTCCCTACATAATAAAATACAAAGTCTAAAAGATAAATTTAAGTCGGTACCGTTGATTTTTTCTTTACTTGGTTATTTAGTCAAGCACAGTTAATGATGTTTTGTATTTAATTATATATTAATTAATTATCTAACCATTACAAAGAATTTTTTGGCAAAAATAAATTCTTGACGCAATTGGGTTTTGATGATGTTAGGAATTAAACATCGGATCCGATCGCGTCATTTCAGATCCGATCGAATGCCAGCGCATCATTTCGAATGAAATGCGATGCGATCAAGTATGTTTAAATCTGAATAAGTGTGGTAGGCTCGAACAGTCATAATTTGACAAAATTGAATTCGCCTGTTCGGTTAATTGTAACCAAGTTCTATACGAATATTTTGATGAAGCACCATTTTAATTTCTCAACTGGTTAACGTAATCATATTGAGTTCAAATCAAGCTAATAAACAAAATAAAATTCAAAATGCCTAGTTTTTTTTGATAGTAAACAAAATAAGTTTTGAAAATTAGAGAGATAATGTGTAACATATTATGTAAAATTTTTGTCCGACCCCATCTCATTAGTTGTACAGGGTGTCCAATTTTCGACACTTTTGTAGAGTATCTTGGTTATCTTTAAAGACAGAGAGCTGCGGTTTTCGCAATACTAAGCTACTTTTTCATAAAACGTATGACGCCATAAACAGAATTTCCATAGCCCCCTTCGTTTCTGAGATACAGAACGATTTTGAAAATGTGTCATTTTCAAGTACCTACTCATCGTATCTCAGTTGTCTTTTAACTTATCGGTAAGGTAGAAACTGATTATTCTATAGTATTTTGCGTATAATCCACTGGCGTAGTCAATTTTTTTCTAGAGGGAAGGAATTTGAAGATAAAAGCCAAAGTTGCATTTTTTAAAATGGGACAACTTTTATATTTTGTTTTTATTCGATTATCTTTTTTATAAACTGTTAAAAAATATATAATTGTTGGTATATATCTTCTGGGATATCTAACTTCCGAATTTTGCAATTAAAAACATTCGTTCTTGTTGGCGTCGCTTTCGAACATGACCTCAGCTGGCACAAACTCCATTACTTCAGTAGCCACATCGGCAGCTAAAAAACTTGCTTTTTGTCTTTCGAGCCAGAAAATACTTCTCCCCTTCCAACTTATACACTCTCTATGTTTCCCAAATAAGACCCAACCTAGAGTACTTAACGTAACATCCTTGATTCTATCCAAAAGAGAGCCATTCGACTTATCAATGACCCAGCCCTCACGAGAAAACTCCCTTCTCTCGCTCATCGCCGCGCTGTTGGGGATTTATCCCTTTTCTATCGCTAGTTCCACGTATTTGGCTCTGAAGAACTAGCCGGTATTATTCCCCCCTTGACTGCTCCTAACAGAACAACAAGAGGCGCGTTACGTATGCATCCCTTTACTGTCCAGCTACAAAAGCCTAGAACAGACCACTTCTTTCGCTCATTCATACCTAGGGTCTCCAAATTATGGAAAAAATTGCCTGCATCCTTCCCGTCCCAACCTCCAATCCTTCAAATCCCGTGTCAATAGACTACATTTCTCTTCTCCTCAAACGCCCACGGCACGTTAGTACTTAGGCTTGAAGTCTACGTGGGATGTCTTAGATAAAAAAAAAAGGGTATATTTCATAGTGGGCCGTGATATAATGATTTGAATACGCCTCATCGGACCATATCACAAATCTTTCAAAATTCACATTGGCTTGAGTTTGCTGCAAAAATCAATTATTGCAAAAAATGAGACGACGTTCAGCCCCTTGACAAGGCAGTATACTGTTCCTTTGAATACCATTGGGACCAGGAGTTGCTTAAATATATTGGTCAAAGCCCAGGAAGGAAACTAAATAAGACGAGTTTTGATGATATTTTTCCCGCATATGGTCTAAATGTATGACCATTGACAATATCTCAAGTGGTTTCCGCGGAACAGGGTTATACCCGTTTGACCTAGACATTGTTCCTGAATCAGCATTTGCCCCATCAGCTTTGTCCGGGCTGCCAGTTTAGATAAATAAAGAAAATAGCAAAGCCTAACAAGACCTTAGCAGTTCTGATTCAGATTCCGATAATCTACCTCTATCAGCTTTAAAGTCTAGACTCTCAGTTAAACCAACGGACAATATACCATCCAAAAAGACTGATTTAGAAGAAAGTGATAAGCAAAAAGAAACCATTAGAACTTGTTTTCGTCAGTTTTTACCCACTTCGAATTACAACATTTAAAACACACCACGAAGAAAAGCTCTGAATTACAGAGGACCACAAGTTTGCTTGCCTGTCATGAAAATCGAATGAAAGATATGAGATAATGCTGAGGGTGTGGTGCTTGGTACCAAGAACTTTGTGTTGGGCTCACAGATGACGAGGATTTTGATTGTCCTGGAGCTTGTTAATAAATTTTAAAAATAGCAACTTATGAGCTGTTTTTTTTTGTTTCAAACGTTTTACAAATTTCTTTTCAACACCGCTCATAGGTTAGGATTTTTAAATATTTTCTTTATTTAAATGTTATACGCTATTAGAATTTACGATCTTTGATTGCAAAAGCAATGATTTAAAGTTGTTTTGCATTCAAATTTTGTTGACATAAAGTATATTTATGTTAGAGGTAAAATATTATTAGGCATTTTTGTGGGCCTTTTTAAGACTCGGAGTTCTCAATAAGGCCCGAGTGCACATTTCCTTAAAAATTCAAAATGTTATTGGTTTCTAAGGGTCCAAACCTAAATGTTTGAGTGGTTTTATCAATAAAAAAGGGGTATAAAAATACAGGGTTTACTTTTAATGCTTGTATACGAGATAAGTAAAAAGAAATAAGATGGGCCTTTTTTGGTCCCTCTATCTTATTATAATATAAAGTTTTAGATAAAAACTAAAATTGAATTTTCCGAGCGTTTTCTAGAAAAAAATTAAAACTTTTTTAAGTGTGTAGTCCCCTGTGTGCGCAGACCATATTATGTAGTTTTAGTCATACCAATGATAATATCATTGGTCATACTTATGCGTATGAGTAATTAAAATAAGTGATTTTATAGTTTTGGTAATCCATAATAACAAACCGTCTAAGTAAATAAAATCAAGCTACTGGTCCTCAATGCGCATTTTAAGTCATATACTAAATTGCAAAGCACAGCCGTTTTTATTAAACAGTAGCCAATAAGCAACCGTTACTTAAATTTATTGTTTTATTATAAATCCCACAACCTGCTGTGAATGTCAATTATCCCTACTTTATCTAAACCGCAATCTGTAGCGGCTGACTCCTTTCTACAAAGATACGATATTGTCGTCTAACTGCAATTTTATCTTATCGATTTGCTTCAGGCTTATATGATTCATTTACTATTAGTTACGATATCGAATATTGCAGATCTATATATAATTACTGCAAATCTTTACGACATGTTCTTGATATGGTAATTTATTCTTACATTCTTTAAACGGAATCTACAAAATTCCAATTATTATTAGATATATCATCGCCTCATATCTCTGTCAGTCTCCGAAGACGAGATAATTAATGGTCAATTTTCCTGTTGATTTTCAAAAAGTTTACATAAATGTCTGGAATAAAAAAGTTAATATGTACTTGTTTTTATTTTTATGTACTTCTTCACTGTGAAGAAATAAATCTATAAAATATCATCTCCGAAATAGCATCTTATTTTTTGTGATTTTCTAATACACATCAATGTAGACATACTGAAGCGGCTGCTAGTTTTCTACACCATTTTAGTAAAATTGGGCTATTTTTTTTAGAAAACTCGGTTTTATGCTATCAGTTGTAAACTTTGAATTTTTGTTTATTTTTGTGTATAGTTTTCATTTAATATTTAAAATAAACAGAACATATTTTGTATTAGTACAGATAAAAATCAACATGGAAAACCCCAATAGAGGAGGTACGTTAGACCTGGAGGGTCGAAATAAGTAAAAAAAAATATGCATTGGGTAAAACCAATGATTGGAATATGTCCCTAAAGGTGTCCAGATAAGTGTATGAAACTCTTTATAAAAATATCTTGTTTCTATTTTTTATATTAACAATTTATTGCAAAAAAGTCGTTTTTTTTTTCATGTTTTTTTTTTTCGGCTTTTCCGTCATATTTCAGTTATTTATTAAAACAGCTAAACGCCATTGGCGCCATCGGAAAGGCGAGAAGATTTTACACCATTTTGCTCCTGAGCACTTTTTCCACGACCAATAAATTCGTCAGTATTTGATAAATAAAATTTTTGATTACACAGAGAAAAATTAAAAACAAAAATTACCATTCACTTCGGTAAATGTTCGATAAGGGCATCTGAGTGGGACTTTAAAATGAGAAAACAATGTTGTACGTTTTGTAATATTCACCATTTTTAAAGACACTTACCAAACTTACAGCATTTTTTCTACGTTTTAAAGTAAATCATGCCACATAGTGCGTTTATCAAGCGTTTACAACTATTTTGGCAATTTTTGCTGTTTTTCCTCAGTTCAGTATAAAAAATTCCAATATAGATTGTAGAACCAGTGACAAAAGCGTTCGATTCTGAATGAGTGCAACGTTGCTCACACAAGCAAAGCAAGTACGACTAGCACACTCTCTGAGGCTCAAGCACTCTCACGAGTTGTAAGTAGAACTTTTTTTTAAATCATTTTCACTTTCCACAGGTCTTTTTTTATGATGCATGTCTTATTTGCATTCGAAACAGTTGCTGTACAAAAATCCATGTACGTTTAGAAGCAAACAATGAGTGCAAGACTGCTGAAACTGTTCATCGTGCGCAACATGCGGCACACAGAGCGCAGCTCATAGCGTTCGGCGCGTGACACGCGCTCGAAATTAATGAATATTTTTGGACCTAATAGAAACTACACTACTATTTTTTGATCGATGGTTATAGTACAACTCAACGCATATACTGATCTTTTTTGCGATTTTATACGCTGTGGGTGCGAGCATGAAAATATATTTAAACAATTAATTTGTTTCATTTGTTCATTAAATAATGTAAAATTATTTGTAGCAAAAGTCAATATTTGAGATCCCTCTTTTCTCTGAAAGACCAGATAACTAAAACGTAAAAAACAAGATCTTTTTTCCATCCAAACATAATTTGCTGTGCCCACATAATTACTTAAATCTGAACAACCTGCTATTAAAAACAAAATGCTATTAAGGACAACATAATACAGAAACGATTTGTGTGCAAGATATTAATATTTCTTTCAAAGACCACCCAAGGTGTTAAAAATTACATTTTGCTACACCACTTAAGTCTATTTCTATATACATATGTGTAGGTATAAAATATATACTTTTTATGTATAGTTTTTTAAACAGAAGTAATTACTTGTGTTTTGTGTTTAACAAATCCGGACGCTTTGTTACACAAGCGCTGTCACTTGCCTCGAGCATAATTTGTAAAATGCCAGTCGTGATTTACAAATTAATCTGTCTAGGACAAAAATGGCTTCTTAAAAATATAGACGAATTGTTATGTCTGAAAAAATATATCTAAAAAGGCGGCTACACACGTAACTGTAAACTTGACAAGTATGCTTGTACAAGTTTTTTGTGCAAGTATACGTGAGGGTGTGTATGAAAAACCTTGCACAAGTTTTTGCATGTACAAGTCACATGAAAATGTTTGAATTTCTATACTGTATACTTGTACAAGCGGGGCTAGTGCAAGTGACATGAGTGTGTGTATGGTCGCTGGACAGACTTGTGTTAACCTATAACAAAAATTTCTAGAGCAAAAAAGGGATTTCGAACATAATTTTCTCTATATGTGGCTATAAATATGGCGAGCACATTATAGATTGCTTGGCATGTTTTAGGAATTATGTAGCTTAATGCCAGTGGTGAAATAATGGTTAAGTTCTTTAGATTCTCATAGCTTCTTCCTGTTGCAAGAAATCGCAAAGATGCTGTTAATCTTTCATGTGGGGTTATAGCCTCTCTCATGGCTGTGTCTTTTTTTTTAATTTAAGGGGTGACGAGGGATAATAGTTTTAGGTAGATTTCTTCGTCCATTCGCAGATAACTGTGCCAATCAAGAGGATATATTTTTAATTCCTTCAAAAGGTTAATATGTGAGTAGATTTTCTACCATTTCACCACATGTTACGTTTTTTTCGCTGTTTTTTTTTGAGAATCAAAACGAAAACAGCTAAAGCGAGCGCGTCGTCCATTGTACTTGAACTGCACAGTTAAAATTGTTCAAGTTCAAGTACGTATACTTGTACCGTGTGGAGCCGATGCGGTTTTTACGAAACATGTACAAAAAACTTGTACAAGCATACTTGTCAAGTTTACAGTTACGTGTGTAGCCGCCTTAAAGAACTTCTTCTGCTGAAGTCAAACTGTATTCTGTTGATACTGGCTAATAATTATGAAAACGAAAAATGAAATTAAAACTTTTTTCGATTAAAATTAAAAAACTTAACGTTCCGGTACCTAATCTGGTCTCGTTGATTAAAGTCAAGGAAAAATTTAAAATATATAAGAAATTATATCGAGAGTAAACTTTGAAAAAAAAAACATTGGCGACTGGTGCAATTTTAAAGTTGTATATCTCCGTTGGTACTTACGGTACCTATGCCAAGTTCAGGTTTTTTAATTGTGAGCCTACTAGGAATGATTTCGTGAAGAAAAAAAATTGTAATTTACGAAAAAAAGTCGAATTTTTGTGGAGGAAAAAATTTAACACGTTTAGGTATAATTTTATTATGATTTCTAAACAAATTTTACATCATTTTGTCGAAATTTTTAAATTTGAAGAGAAAATAATGTGTTACTAGAAAGTTATAGTCATTTGAATTTTTTTAAACCTAAAATATAATTTAAAAAAAAATTGAAATGACTATAACTTTCTACTAACACTTTTTTTCTGTTCAAATTTAAAAATTTTCGACAAAAATTTGTTTAGAAAAAAAAAAATAAATAAAATACTTAAAAACGTGTTAATTTTTGTCCCAGGGGCCCCCTGGGGAAAAAATTAACACGGAGCCCCACCCCCCAGGTCCGCAAAAATTCAACTTTTTTTCGCAAATTACAAAATATTGTTTTCCTTATTAAAACATTTCTAGTAGGCTCACTATTAAAAAACCTGAACTTGGCATGGGTCCCGTAAGTAGCAACAGAGGTATACACCTTTAAAATTTCGCCAGCCACCACTGAAAAACTTTATGATTTTAATATTATCGTTTGTTTTGTCGTAAAAAGTTGTCTGTGCTAAATTTAAAATTAAGTTTATTAAATTTATTTTCTTATTTACTCTAAATTAAGAATGAGAATCGAGAAACAGATGCTTGTTCATTGCAACATTGTAAAAACGACTTTTTTACGACAAAAAAAGCAACAATATTATTCTTCTTATTTTATTATTTCGATATAATTTCTTGTATAACTTGAATTTTTCTCTGACTTGTGAGAACGGCACCAGAGTAAGTGCCATAACGCCAAATTTTTCATTTTTAACCAAGGGATATCCAAAAACTTTTCCTTTTCTTTTTGTTCAGTTGGTTGTATTTCAGAAAGATTATGAATGTTCGTTCTCTCTCTCTCTCTCTCTCTCTCTCTCTCTCTCTCTCTCTCTCTCTATATATATATATATATATATATATATATATATATATATATATATATATATATATATATATATATATATATATCTTGGATACACGTTCATATGCACATATGCACATAAGAGAAGTAATTTAAAGACTTTCGCCGATCATTCATACAGCACTCGAAAAAAAAAGAAATAAACACTTAAAAATACTTAATAGCAATAAAAATATTAACGCAAGATTTATAAATTATCTTGCAGCTAAAATATACAATATTTTCCATCAAACTTAAATAATATCAATAACAAAAAAATGATTTAACATTCAGCGCAGGGCATTTGTTGCCGCGATTTGGTCGAGGTTTGGAGCATTGTTTTAGTTTCTTTCTATTTTAGCTTTGAATAGGGCTAATTTTTATGTTTTTTAACGTTTAGTTTTTAGTTTTAAGTTTTTGGTTTTTAATTGACTGCAGGATTGTACTGTAGTATTATATCTTGTTTATTGTATTATTTTGAAACCCATAATAAAAAAAGCTTGTATAATTTGCACATTTAGGTGTTTAGCCATCTAGGTGCATAACTTTTAATTTTTAGAGCTTCCATATTATTATGTCTTAACGTATACTTAAGCTTCTTATAATGTTCAAGGCATTTTTTAAATAAATAAGTAAAAATAAGTAAAAAAATAAATCAGTATCAAAAACTAAAAACTTGCTTAACTTAAGTAAAACACAAACGAACTTATTTGCTAAACAATAAACAATAAAGTAGTATAGTCTGTACACCGAACGTACGGAGTAACAAAACTAGATGATATTCAGGTTCAGGCAGTGGCGCAGCCACGGGGGGGGGGGGGGGTTGGGGTTAACACCACCCCCCCCCCAAAGGCCTAAAAATTACCCTACCCATTTCCCAAATTAACGAAAATAAAGCAATATTTGTCAAAATTTTTTGTCAACGCCCCCCCCCCCCCCCCAGAGCGTTTGTGTCAAATTTTTTGTCAACCCCCCCCCCCAGAGCGTATTCCTGGCTGCGCCACTGGGTTCAGGTAAAATCAGGTCAAATTTTCGGAATTTAAGCGGTCCTCTTTACACCCTACAATATTCAATTGGTGCGAGTGTTTCATTTATATTCTGAGTTCTGTGGCGTACGGTCTATAATTTTGTTTGTTGGTTGAGTGCTTTTTAAAAATATTGTGTTGCTTCTTTTTTCGGTGTGCTTTCTTTAAAATCGGGATATCTGGCAGCTCTATTTGAATAAGTAACATTCACTATGAATATCGTATTGAATGAGCCTCAATTACCACCAAAGAAACGGATAAAACGATCTTTGTCCGTTTTTAAAAAGGGAAGGGAAAGGGAAGGTAGGAAGATATATTACCTAGACGAGACTTGGGTCAATGCGGGACACACTGTTAGTAAAGTATGGGTGGATGCTTCAATAGAGCATCCCAGGCAAGCCTTTCTGGAAGATCTTTCGACAGGATTAAAAAATCCTTCAGGTAAAGGGAAACGCCTGATTATTTTACATATCGGATCCGAAGGCGGCTTCGTAGAAGGCGGCTTCGTAGAAGGCGGCTCATTAGTTTTTTCAAAGCAGATGGGTGACTACCACGCAGACATGAATGCTGATTTATTTGAAAATTGGTTCAAAAATATTCTAAGCCATCTAGAAGAGAACGCTGTCATTGATATGGATAATGCTTCGTACCACAGTAGGCGTATTGATAAAGCTCCGAACACCGGAACAAGAAAGGCCGAAATACAAGAATGGCTAAGAAGGCATATTATTTCATTCGAGGAAGATATGGTCAAGGCAGAATTATTAACTCTTGTTAAAGAAAATAAAGGTGCTGACAAATATGTCATTGATGAATTGGCCAAATCCACCAATCGCAGAATTTTACGCCTGCCGCCGTACCATTGTGAATTTAATCCTATCGAGTTAATCTGGCATCGTGGCACAACAAAAGTCCACAACACAAAGAAAATCATTTCAATTATTCAGCCTGCTTAGTTTAGTAGTAAAGTCACTATTATAATATTAACCATTATATTGTGGCAAACTTTCTAAAATAAATTAATATATTTTCATTAATTTACCTATATACTACGCCACTGATGATTTTCGCATTATCACTTCTGCAAGTACTTGTGCAGTGTAAACCGGGCCGTCCGGCACCGCCTTGTCTGCTCGTGATTACTCCGTACGTTCAGTGGATAGACTATAGTATAAACTAAAAACTGTAAGAGTCGGCGACAACGTTATTCGCCCTCGCAGTACCAGAAATTTAAATTATAAATAGCAAATTATAAACCGATACGAATAATAAGTGACAGAGAACGACTGGTTACCATAATCGGATTACAGCGCCCAATATGAATTATACGGGATAACGCGGTACACGTAATATAATTCGAATTATAATCCGATTATGAAAATATTTTATAACCTAATAATCTAATTTTTAAAAGTGCCTAATTTTGTCCATCATTAATTATACCGCCATACTGGCACTGTTGTATAATTGTTTGCAATTAGTGTAGCTTAATATAATAGTTCTGTTCGTAGAGAAATCATAAACCGATCAGCGCCAATCAAGTTTCAGCTATTTGGTCACATGGCAGTTTGCGGACTGCTTTCCAATAATTTTATTGGCTCTGACTAGCTGGTGATTGTTCTGCGAACAGAGCTTATATCTAACACGCTATCCAGAAAAGAAACTTATGTATAACATAATATGTACATATTTTCCCTGCTGCCTGTTATAGGTCTTAAAGGATTTAACTTTTAACCTTATACATAATGTAGATAATTTCTTAACATCATTTGAGGAGCAGACTTTCAAATCGCATTTTGTCCATTTTTAATTATTTTCAGGAAATGAAAAAACTGCCACAGGTTTACTATAAGATTACAAAAGATGTACAAAACACCAAACTTTTGCGGAAAAATGTATTGTTTTGATGTAACGATAACACACAAGAATCATTAATAGTTTTCCGAAAAAACAAAATTTTTCTTATGGACAAACAGCTATTTGTTTGTCCCTGATGGACAAAAAAGAGTTTGTTTGTCTCTTAATGCTAAAGTTAAACATAAACTAAAAAACATTGCACATTCCAAAAAACATGAAAAAAAAACAATATGAACAATTATGTCACATTCACAACATCCTCTACGAGGCAACAACACTGTTCGTCATCATCACATTGGTCACAGGTGACGTTATCGCCTCCGCCATTTTCGTTACCCCTTTGATACTGTTTTTTTTTAATTGGATCTAACCAAGCTAGTTCCGGATCATTTGTAGCCCACTCAGGTCCTGACAACTTGACAAATAGTTCTGTTTTTTCTTCTTAATGAAGTTATCGATTGGTAATTGCGGAAACCGTATGTTAGTCCATTTCTTTTTGTTTTATTAGACTTATAAACTGCTTAGACGGATCGTCATTCCGGTACAAGACTTCCGCCTTAATCAAAATTTTAGGTTCTCCACTAGTTTAGGGTGCTTTACAAATGATTATCCTTTTCGCCATACTAATTTCTGGAATTTTTTTGAGGAAATGAGCATCTTTGAAATCATAGATCTAATAGATCATCCAGTCAGAGCCGAGACGTCGCACGTCTCCCTTTTTCGAGTAAACCTCATAATAGATTTCTGGCGTTTTCATAGACGCATTGGCATGTAAAATTAGTTTAATTTGGCCAAAATGCGACCGGCAGGCATAAAAAGTGACCACGAACAGGAAAAGTTATCTAGTCATTTTGAAGCTCTCTGGAGCATGGTGAAAAAGCCATAATATGAGTGCGTGTGAGAATTTTTATGTTGACCACCACTTCAATCTAAGATGTTTAATGATTGGGCCATAGGTCTCCTTTAAAATGTCAGTAAGAGCACATGATTTCTACCATACCTCGCCTAGCTGCAAGCTCTGGGCAAGTATAAAAATCAAGGGCTTTCATTGCTACATCCATCACATAAAAGCTAGCTGTTGGGCATAGAAGGCCTCTTAAATGGGTGCTTCTGGGAGGACCTGTACCTGTTAGAGATCAAAACAAAATGATACACTATCGGCCAATTCTTCTTTCATTTACTTAAAAAATTGTTTAGCCCAGGCTTTATGAATAGTAAACTCCGTTTTCAACTTTGTTTCATCCAGCTTTCGTGTTAGCTATTTTTGTGTGTGTCTTTACGCAAAAGCCACAAATATCTGTTATTATTTTCCACCATTTTTTAAAAACCAGATTAAAATAACCGACAATTTAAATGACAGAAAAGTACTGAGAGACAAACAAACTGCATTTTGTCCACAATAGTGCGATATGGTTGTCTCTGGAAGTTGGACAAGATGGTTTTTGTTTGTCTAGAGTATTTTTAAAGTTAAAATACCAACGGAAATAACTCTTTTTGGTTATCCCTAAATCTAAATACGTAGGTTGTTTGCCATTATAATAAGAAACACAAAGCCATCTTTTGTTGGAAATGTTAAAAAATGGACAAAATGCCATTTTGCGTCTCCTGTAAAAAACAAAACCTTAATCCATGTAGCACATTGGAATTTCTCTATAAAAACTCATTAGTTGTAAAAACTTTGTAAATATTTTGTTTACATTTCACGTCAATACGTTCTCATCATCAAACAGCATTGAGAGGACAATTAATTAAAATATTTTTGTTTGTGTTTACAGGATCTTTTGGAGCAACTATTCAAGTTATTCGACCAGGACAGGACACAGTGTTTGCCTCAAGAAAATTGGATTGAATTCTTAAAGCAACGTCTGATGTAAGTTATGACTTAATATTGTGTATGGGAAATGTTGCTGTTAAATGCATGCATATTTTAAATGTCATAGTCGTTTAGTACATTCTTTCGTGCCACAAAAGTTACATTGCTGATACATTTTGGTATTGTTTTATTATCTTAGTCCATTAAAAATATTTATTTTGCTAAAAAACTGCACAGTACTAATGTGGAGGTAAAGAATACAATATGTACGTGTCAATAGATCTAAACACGGTATAGTAAAGAGTTTAGAGAAAAAAATGTTACTTTTAGTTCCCTCGTTAGACAAAAGTCATTTAGTTCTTTTCTGATAAACATAATTCAGTTTTGTACCAAATAAACTTTAAACAGGCAATACAATAAAGATTTCATTTTTAGTTTTAATATAAAAATATTATTAATTGGCGCTGTTTACATAACTTATAATTAATTATAATTTTTGCACCTAGATATTTATTAATATTTAATTTTGATGAGTTTTACGGCTGTTAGGTAATGGAATTTCTGCGGGAAATTTACATTATCTTGTTTAAAACATAACTTATGGCCTAAAGGCTTACAAGTTAATTACTAGGTACTTATAGTAACTTTAAATAAAACAATCAGTATTTATATAATTCTTTGACAACCAACAATTATGTGCAAATAAAGTTTAGATTAAAAAAGACACAGCAATAATTCTATGATTATCTATGTATTTATTCAATCGCGATTTGTATGGTGAAGGGTTCTAACAAATTAATTATTAATAGATCCTTAATGAAAATTATTAGGAAATCCTCTTACAGAATGTATGCATAAGAAATACTTAAACAAAATTATTCTTAAACATTAAGCAAATGTTTATAATGCAGGCGCGGCCCGTGAAATTTTAAAGTTGTATATCTCTGTTGTTACTTATGGGACACATGTCAAATTCAGGTTTTTTAATAGTGAGCCTACTAGGAATGTTTCTGTAAAGAAAACAAATATTGTGTAGTTTGCGAAAAAAAGTTGAATTTTTGAATTGACCCACCTGAGAAAAAAATTAACACGCTTAGATATTTTATTTATTATTATTTCTAAACAAATTTTACATCATTCGTCGACAATTCTTAAATTTAAAAAAAAAAAATGTGTTAGTAGAAAGTTATAGCCATTTGAATTTTTTTTAAATTATATTTTAGGTGTAAAAGACTTCAAATGACTATAACTTTCTACTAACATATCTTTTTCTCCTTAAAAGAATTGTCGACAAAATGATGTAAAATTTGTTTAGAAAAATAATAAATAAAATACCTAAGCGTGTTCATTTTTTTCCCAGGTGGGTCAATTCAAAAATTCATTTGTTTTTCGCAAATTACAAAATATTTTTTTTGTTTACAACTAAAATATTCCTAGTAGGCTCACTATTAAAAAACCTGAACATGGCATGGGTCCCATGAGTATAGCAAGAGAGATATACAACTTTAAAATTTCACCGGCGCGCGGCGCCGCGCCTCTTATAATACCATTTTTACACTTGTGTAAGTTGCCTGTATATTTTTTTTTGACGTTCCGAATTGTAGCATAAAGTGCCTGAATTTGATAGATGACCCACTTAAACTATTTACCTTGACGTTTAGAAATATTCTCTATTGTAAATTATAAGCTCCTGCACATTTATTGTAGTCCCAAAGTAGACATCTGCATATGCTACACCTTCGGGTAAGGCATAACCGGAAGCAGGGTCGTATTAAAAGAGAAACAAGGTCTTTAATAAAATAAAATTTAAAATTATTCTAACGTGACTACATAATAATAATAAAAAATTGAAACAGAATACAGGATTCATACTGTTCTTAATACACTATTAATCGGATGGCATTTTTGTGGATAATATATCTCTTGGGCTTGTGAAAGGTAATACTAAGTACATCTCGTTTTACATTTAGCAAGGTTGCCATTTTTCATAATTAATTATCACAGTATTTCATTAAATACTAAGTCGCATTAAACAATAATCATACAATAGGGTGAGGTGGGTATGTCAACCGTTAATTTTTTATTTGATAAAACCGAAAAGGTTTATTTGGTTTTCCCACTAGAGATATTTAAATTATTACTTTAATGCAATTTTCTGTTTCTTTTCATTGCATTGTTGTTCAGTATTATCTGTTATTACCCTGAACACAAATTTTACTTCTTAGAAAAAATATTAGAATCAGTTACAAACATTTTTTTAACGTCTTTAAAACAAATCGTGCGTGGGTATACTGCAAAAAGTTCCCAAGTCAGTGTTTGCTAATTTTTTTGTTGATATCGGCAAGTGACTCCAAAAAATCACATCTCTCTCTCTCTCTCTCTCTCTCTTTCTCTCTCTGGGCGGAATAAATCGTCCAAGCCAGTTTCAAAATATTTTTAGGTTAGTTTAACATTGCTGACAGTGACCAAATCAATTAAACTGATGATGATTTCAGTAAAAGTTATGATCTTAACTTCCCGGCAAAAAAAAAACGAGAAAAAAAGCTGTAGTACCCTCTTAATCTGAATCAAAATTTGAATTAGAATAGTTTGTAGTATCTGCAAATAACAATTATCTACTTTTAACAAATAGATCGATCAAATCAGTATTTTTCTACAACGAACGTGATCAACAAGTCTAAACTTTTATTAAATAAGGAAATATTCTAAAAAACAATTTAAGATTGAGTCAGTGTTCTTACAATAATGTATAATCTAAACACAAAGACATATTTTAATAAAAAATTCAGTCAGGGGATTTATTAAAAGAATCCCGATATGTACTAATTACACCGGCACACAAAGAACACATGGTCTGTATATTTGACCAGACCCATCTATCTATATGTATTTTGATGCGCTGATTCCAAATCCGAAGTCCGTTTGGCCCATACGCCCTCAAAATTTTGAGTAAATTGCGAAAAAACGCTGAAAATGGCTAAAAATTGCGAAAAATTGCAGTTATGAAAATGAAGAAAATTTTATTGCACTAGGTCAAGTATGTTTCTTATGTATTTTGATGCGCTGAATCCAAATTCAGAATTTTTAATCTCGATCATTCATATACTTATCAAAAATCGTAAAAAATAGCAATGAGTAGCAGAAAATAGCAAAAAATAGTATTGTTCTTACGTCAAATGAGGACTTTTATTACGTATGTGGGAGTGATTTCTTGTAATATTATACTCTACAGAAGCCAAGTTGCCCACTAATGTAGAGTTGAAGTCTGGGGGCCTCCTTTCTCACCCTAACCAGACGCCGATACTGGGGTTCCGAATCCCTGCATCGTAAAGCACTTATCGCTTATGCCATGACGGCATACACGCCGTTAACCCAGGGAGTCTGCCAGACGGTTCTGTTGCCCACCATCACCACGTAGAGGTGCCCTGGTTACAGGCCAAAGCAATCAGTCCTCCGAAGTTGAATTGCAATTTCTAGCTATTTTTAGCAGTTTTTGGCAATTTACTCAAAATTTTGAAGGTGTACGGGCCAAACGGACTTCGGATTTGGATTCAGCGCATCAAAATACCTACATATAGATGGATGGGTTTGATCAAATGTACAGACCACTTTTTTTTGTATGCCGGTGTTATTTATAGAAAACGAATGTTTTCACTTTGTCACTTTTTGCAGTATACCCACGAAATAGGTATTTTCCATTTTATTTTAATAATCCTTTAGTCGATTTTTACTTGTCATCGACTTATTTTTTTGTGTCCGTCAGTTAAAGAAATGGGATAAATACTTGGATCGGTTTTAATAAATTTTACACAAAGAATATTTCTCCATGACTTGGCTAAGTAATTTTTTTTTATTTACAGAAACGAAAATCAAATTGATTTTGCTGAGCAACTGGAAAGTGTAGCGTATTGTCTGTGCGGGGATGAACCCATCAAAGTACACCAATTTTATCAAATTTTTAATGCAAAAGGGGTAAGTCTAATTAATTATAAATTATAATTCGGTACTCTACCAACACTGACTTTATTGTTAAAACTTTATTTTAAGTAACCAATACAGCATATTCAGATAGATATAGAACCGTAACTAGAAACGCTAGAGTCCGTGGACAAGTCTATGATTGCCCTTGAAATTAACCCCATCATATTGCCTCCCTTTTTAAGCCTGGGAACACTACCCTGGCGATAGCTACGACTCTGTTTAGATAAACAAATTGTTAATACTTCCAAACATTTGCTAAAACTCATAAACCGCTATTGCTTAGGTACCCACACCTTATTGCTGCAACATTATATAGCTTTGTTGTTAAAAAAAACATAATGACTAAACTTTTTGGCACAATGAAATTAATTGTAATTTTTTTAGATCACTGACAAATTGTTTAGATTGATAGATGATGATAATAGCGGCACAGTAACTTCAGAAAGAATAATGGAATTTTTGTCTACAATAACAAATACACGGTAAGATTTAAGATTTAGGAACAACAAATATTACGCGAAATAGGATAGATAAATACACATTTTAACTATGTTGTGTCTGACTAAAAATTATGGTTTTGTATATTCTGGGAAATAGACTTTTCCTATTACAGAAACAGGTCATGTTATTTCAAATATGCAAGTTGAAGTACAACGTGCACCTATAATTTCGCATTTGGCATGTATAATTTCACTTATAAAATAATGAAATAAAAATTCTTATTGACATTTTTGCCTTTGAAGATTATCTTAAATTCTACACTTTTTCTTATTCTTATTAAAAACATAATACTCTTGCATTCGGTTTTTTAAAGCCTTTAATCAAGTGTTAAATTTAATTGATATTTAAAGCAGTGGCGTGCCTTAGGGGCGGGTGGGGTACATTGATTTGGGGGCGCCAAATTACTTTCCTTTTATTGGAGAGTATGTGGCCATAGGAGGGAGTGAATCTCTGAAGGGGAAATGGGGGCGCCGTTACGACGGGGGGGGGGGGGGGGGAGTTATAACAGAGGAAGATGATATCATGGAAAGTTGGAAAGAATATTTTAAGGAACTATTAGAAGGAAATAAAGGAATCAAGGAACAACATAGATCAAACACACGGACACAAACTACAGAAGTAGAAGAAATAGACGAAGAATAGAAATAGAATACGACAGAATTGGAAGACGTGACTGGGATATGCAAACTAGGAAAATCACCCGGGCATGACTGCATAACGAACGAAATGATACGCGAGCACTACCAAAATCGGCGATAGAAATAATGAGACAAATGATGAGCAATATAATGAAACAGAGAGAAATACCAGAAAATGGAAAGCAGGCATAATAAGCCGAATATACAAGAAAGGCGATAACCAGAACTGTCAGAACTACAGAGCGATCACCCTACTCAGTCAGGCAGCTAAAATATACGCAAAAATCGTATAAAGAAGAATAAGACCAAATCTAGAAGAGACACTCGAAGATACATAATTTGGATCTAGAATCAACGGGGGACTCAGGACGCTATAATTATATTAAGGCAAATAACAGAAAAAGTTTAAAAAAAAAACAGAGAAACACACATTTGCTTTATAGACCTAGAGAAAGCTTTCGCCGAAGTAGATAATAACAGCATATGGGTACTAGTGGAGAAACGCAGAATACAAAAATATATAATTAGAGGATAAAAAGCTTGTACAAAACAACAAAAATTACGTAACGAATGTCTGAAACAACTAAAGTTTTAAAACTAAACCTGATATTATTCTGCCTAGTGCTGGACGAAGCAATTTAGAAACAAAGCAAAAATACCGAAATATGAAATAGGCTACTGGAAAATGCATAAAGTAGAAATATCAGAAATATGTTACGCCGACGACATGATAATCATAGCAAAAGATGAAAAATCGCTTAACAAAAATTCAAAAATATATCATGAAATGCAACACAAATATCATATGGAAATAAATTTTAGAAACACAAAAACAATGATTACTAGCAGCAGTGGAATGAAGCATGAAATAAACCTAAACGATAACGAAATAAGACAAGTGGAAAAATTTAAGTACCTAGCAATACACATGGGAAAACTAGATTAAGAAGTTACAGCAAGAACATCAGCAGTAAAAAAAAAGAATTGAAGAGAAAGATGTAAAAGAAGTCCATCGCAAAACGACCCCTCCACCCTCACACCCCGTATGAGTAGATAGGCATAATGAATAAGTAAGTAAGTACCTACTCTCCAGGTACAAAAGCCTAGAACATCCCACATCTCTCACTTGTTTTTACTTAGAGTCTCCAGATTATGGAACAAATTGCCTCCAGATATTTCCTCTTCCCCTACCAACATCTAATACTCAAAGTCCGTCCCGTAGTCTTTTAGACCAAATAACTAGCAGATAGTTCATTTTTCTTCAATAACCGAAACATGTATATCGGTTTTTGAAACCGCATGACATTATCATGAACCGTGCCTTTTCTTTAAATGATACTTTAAAAAATAATGATTGATATTTTTTAACTTTTAGACCACGTACTGGATTTGATAAAGGAAATTTAGATAGGCTGGAACAACTGTTCAGGCAAACTGTAGGCAATGAAAAAGAAATACGAAGAGAGGAATTTGAAAAAATAGTGGTTTCCAAAAACGTAAGTTGTAAAGCACAATATTATATTATATTTGTTTGACTATTCACCGTTTGAATGGGGTACCACACGGCATTGGGTTGTATTTAAAATTTTTGACCTCAACTCCGTAGCGTCACCCCGAAAGGGGATTGAAAAAGTTAAATTACATAAAAAAGTAGATTTATTAACCAGTAACCACCTAAAATGTCGAGGCAAGTCAAGCAGTCCGTGTTCGCCGAAATTATATTATTTCAATCTTTCGGTTTTCTTAGTTAGCCTCCAGTATTACGAGGGTAATATAAAAAGTACATGAATGTTTATTAAAACTTTATTAAAATTATTTACATTATTTGCAGTATGTATTATTACATGGGCAGTTCTATTAATAGGTACTGTGCAAAATTAGAAAAGACTAGAAGATATATTCATATAGGTACTAATTATGAGTGAATAATTATGTAGGTTATACCGATCTCTACATGTAATACTTTAGTAATATAACAACGCGCTTTCCAAACAATTTTGAGTAGTAAAAGATTGCTGATTTATGTAATCTACATAATATGTATATGCTTTTCTTTACTGGCTAGCAAGAAGTGGATATTGTAATAGATTAAAACATTCGTCTTGAGATTTGCTCAGATCTTTACGATTTGACATCCCAAGGTTACAGAAAAATCATTTCTGTCGCGGTCAGTTTGTCTGTCTGTTGACGCGAAAACTCAAAAACCATGTAACAGAAAAATAGTTCTTATTTATAAGATGAACCTGTACAGAGTGAGTAAATGAAAACAATTACGTTCAGATTCACTAAAAGATTCACTAAAAAGGTTTAAGATTTAGTACTGGTTTAAATTAAGATCTTCTAGTGGATCAGTTAAGTTTTGACAGGACTTTGTCCTGTCATTGTTAATAAGTTGTCATTAAAAACTGAGGAGTTATAATATTTAAACGATTTGCTTGGTTTCTAAAACATTTTTATATTGAAACGTGTTGCTACAATGAATTTAGTTCTATTATTAGGAGCAAAAAAATACTAAAATTATCCTTTTCTTTATTGGTTTGCGCAAGAACTAAGAAACAAATTCGTAGTATGAAACTTAGTTGTCTTATACATACACTTGTCAGTTTAAACCTTATGGTTGCCAGATTAGACCATTCTAGCATTGCACAAACTGGCCGTTAATGTTCATCTATGTTTGCGTCAAGAATGATATGTTTTATAAAAAAACACTTTGTACCCTTGACTTTATTAAGCACAATTTTGGATTTTGTATAAACGTTTTCAGCATTAAATTTAATAAAACATATTTTTTTTATTTTTTAATATATAAAAAATACATCATCACACAACCTCTAAACCCTGTGTAATTGAGACAATGTGTGTTAGAAAATTTAAAAACAATTCGCCCCACGACTTTTTGATAGCTGGAGTAAATTATTTTATTCTTACAAATTAAACCTACATTCTAAGACTTTTTTTTATATTATTGCATTAGATGAAAAGGTAAACACTTACCACGTAAAGCACAATATTCACTACCACTAGCACAAGATATCCAAAGATAAAAAGCCAAAAAATCTTTCATTGGAAAGACACTCCAGAAACACACTACCAACCTGTCATAAAACGTATTTCAAACAAAGGACTTTTCACAATAAATTTAATAATTTATCTCCTAAGGTACTACAATAAAAAACATGAACAACTAATTACCGCCAAACTCTTTGTAATGCCGCCGCGTTGGTTGTTCAAAGAAGCATCAAAGGCTATTAGCGGGACACCCCCAAAATCGCTTAGAAATAGCAATATGTGACCACGTCGTACTAATGTCTAGTATTAGGTTTTTGTTATGTTTTCGAGGTCGCTGAATGCTAAATACGAATATGAAGATATTGTTTACCTATAAATGGAGGAACATTGCACAAAATCGCGTCAAAGTGAAAAATGCGAAAAAAAATTCGCATTTTTCATTCAATTTATTTTTAAATCTTTTTCAGGCTCAACTCGCAATGTCTCTGGCAATTATTAATATTTCCTTTTGAAATTTTCGGGGATAATACCACGAGAGCTTAAAAATTACCCATAATTTTTCACGATTTTTCTATAATTTCACGAGTCCGCAGGACGAGTGAAATTTTCAAAGAAAACACGTAAGAGTGAAAAATTATCAGTAATTTTAAAGCTCGAGTGGTATTTAGGGGATTATTTCACGAATGAAAACACAAATTAATATGACAACCAAGAAAATGACAGGAAAAAATTATCGGTGTAATTTTTTTTAATTGACGTAAAAAAAATATCGCTGTAATTTTAAAAAACGTCACTCATCTTATGGGACTTTTAACACATGAGTGAAATAATCACTATAATCTTTAAACTATTATCAAAAAAACAAGACAAAATTTTTAAATTTCACCCTTTTGCCAATCTAAATGAAAATATGGAAGTCGAACATGGCTGACAACTGTTTCATATTCCGTACCAAAAGAATGAAGAGACAACAGGGCATTAAGAATTCAAATTTTGGACAATTTTAATGTTAAACCAAACTTATAATTCCTACCATCCTACCTGATCCTGATCCTGAATCTTCTTGGGTATATAGTTGTGGTCAAAAACAGTTTCATATTTTACATTATACTTTGCTGTTTGCCCTTAATACAGCAAGTTGTATTTTTCTCAAAGATATATCAACTTTTTTGATAAAGAACTGTTATAACTAAATGCTTAAAGATCATAGAAAAGTAAAAGTCACCCATCTCTTATGATATTCATCATTCGTACAATAAAAATCATGCTACAGCTAAACAAAAGAATTAGCGGTACATTTCAAATGACACTTGTAATTGAGAAGCACTATCGTTGACACTCGTCACACAGTCAACCAATTTACATTGCGTTGATGTGCTCTTCCAGTGCGTAATGTATCTTTATTTAATAGGAGCGAGTAAAAGAAGAAGGCAATATGACTCGACGGCGATATTGTCTTTCGCGAATATTATGTTGAATAAAGCACAGATTTTATTGAGTCATCGGATCTGGGATTATGGATTGTAAAAATATAAACCGAAAATCGCTACCCGCCCTGATGGGGAGTAGTCAAAGTAAATTGCTAATAGCTCTGTAATGCCAAAATAAACAGCTGATAATCTGACAGTGAAACAAACTACACAATAGGTGTTCTTTCTGATCGAAAAAAACTAAACGATTTGGTTCACTTCATAAGCTTTTCAACTTTTAAAGAAAAAATTCTAACAAAAGAAAATTAAGTTTTTTCCAAGATTTAAAAAGCTATATTACAGGGCAAAGTACAAATATTTTACCCTCTAATTACTTCTCGTATATCCTATGACGCGAAAACCAACGTGAATGTTTATCCCCTTGCTAAAAGGGCTGTTGCTATCAAATTTAAAAATAAATAGAACTTTGCGATATAATAAATATTTGTCTCTCTAGGGACACAAAATATTCGTATGATCTTTCTGTTTTTATTGTAAAAATGCTGAATAAAGTTGGTAGTGTTTTTAGCATTAAAATATCGTGCCCATCTCCACTTTTAACTGTTTAAGATATACCTAAGCTTCCCGGAACAAATTTTACACCCCCCTTTCACAAAAAAATATATTTTCTGACTATTATACTTTAGAAAAAAAATTATTGAAAAAATATATGTTGTGGAAAGGTTCTATTCCAAAAAAATGTATTTTTGAAAAATTCAATTTCAAAAATTGTCGTAGTTGCTATTAGTTTTTTAATATTGATATCTTATAGTTTATATTTTTATTTTGTCCTAATTTTTTAAGCCCTTTTTTACCGAAAGGGTGTTCCAAATATTCGACAAGGACAACTCGGGGTCGATTTCACTGCAGGAGTTTTTAGATGCTATGCACCAATTTGCTGGACAGAGCCCTGAAGACAAAATACGATTCCTTTTTAAGGTCTATGACATTGATGGTAAGTTAATACTTAACTCTAACTAACTAAACTCATTATAGGTGGATAATTCTCGTATTCCCAGAAAAAAAAAGACAGAGTCTGATGAGGAATCTTAAAATGCTGTGCATGAGTCATATATGTCCAAAACTCAGTCTGTGGTCCTGTTCTTATCTTGAGATAATCAAGATGAACTGTTTTTAATAGACTTTTACGTCTTAGAAAATAAAACATGAATAACGACGCTGAATTAGTTGTACTTCTCGTTTAATTTATCTTTGTTTTTGCATCACAAGCTACAGAAAAATTCAAAATTGGTTTTTCAAGAAATATGGAGTGAGTTTTGCGACAAAGCTTATTAATTTTTTTATCTAACTTCTAAACTAGGAATAATACAGGGTATTTAAATGCAAAGCAACCTTATTCATTTAAAATAAATATTACCAAATTTATAATACCTATATAAGTAAAATTAAATTTCCATTTTCTGATATACCTATTCTTGATGTCAGCATTGCTTAGAAGTATCCAACCTGTATTTTCCTGTGCTTAGAAGTACTGGGATTACAATCATTAATTAATATCTTAAGTTTGAGCGAAGTAAGCCACACATAGTTACTGTCACATGACTCAATTGCGATATTGTAATTGGCTAAAACCAGCAGTGAGTGAGTTTTGCGTCTAAATGACAGAATCAAAAAGAAGTTTTAGAGCAAATCATTAATATTGCTGCAAATTTTCGTTTTACTTGACTGCTATGTTGGATTATATTTGTAAAATTTTGCATTTTTTCAAATGTTTGACTTAGTATATAGCGGTGGGCGTATAGAAGAGGACAAATGACCCAAATTTTCCAAGATACGTAAAAATATCACTCCTAATAAACGTTTTCGCTTGTAGAATAAACTGAATAAACTAAAACTGTTGCAGCATCGTTTTGCTCATATTTCTTCTTCTTTTTCTTGAGATTTAAAGCCGAGCCAGTTCTTTGAAACTTTTTTATTGTGTTGTAGATTGTCATTTCAGTTGATGGGATTCCTACAAATTTCTCGCTAAATTGTTCCATGATGTAGCGGTATGCTACTTGGCCATCCCCATAACACTAGGCTATAACAATCCTTTGTTCAGTAGATAGCATTCTGATGAGAAGTATTTTAAATTAAATAATTGCTTCGTTTAATAAAGACAAACATGTTCATATGTGTCATTATTGTTTAATATGTAGAAACTAGTGCTCTGGTTAAAGGTGTGAAAGAGAATAGTCGGGAATAGTCGGAATAATGTGATAAAACTCGTTAGTTTTAATATTTAAATTTTAGGGTTTAATATAAAATATATTTGTTCTTTTGGTAGAAAATGAAAAACAAGGTATGTTTGCTCTTCGCAAAATAACGTTTTCGTATTTCTTTTGCTCCCTGTATAAAACATTAAAATTTTCGTAACGTGACTCTTATTTATTTTACAACCAAACTTTTATTAGGAATATTTGGAGTGATATTTTTACGTCTCTTGCAAAATTTGGTCCATTGGTCCTCTTCTAAACCCCGTCCGCGGGCATAACACGCCTCTTATATTTTTCTGACATGTAGTATTTTGTGATTTTTTTTCTTGACTTGTATATGTGTGCTTTGTGGGTCTGCCTCAAGAATAAATGCGTTTGTTCCATGCAAGTTAAAACAAAATGTTGTTGGTGTGAGAAGATTTTGTTTTACAATCGTGTGGAAAGTTGTTTTCCCGCACGCATAGGGTTGCCACCTTTTGGGCACTCGTATCCGGGACGTCATCTCCAAAATCTTGCACTTTCACCATTTCTTATAAAAACTAAAAGTTGCTAGTTCCCAAAGCTAGAGAGTACTATGTTAAAATATACGATGACTAAGAAGAAAATAATGTTGAGTACATACCAATCAATAAGAACGAATTACTTATGTAAAAGGTTAGCTACTCGGAGTAGTCGGACTAACTCCTGGACGTAAATAGAACGCAGATAGAAATATAGGTAGGAATGGCACCGCAATATCGATAATATAAGATTAGGTATGTTTATATTGATCGATAAAATAATAGGACAGCACAAAATAGTCATGTTTATTAAATTTTTTTGCTTCAATAGATGATTCCGGGATAATCCCGGGCCCCGGCTAACATTTTTCATTGCAGGGACGTAGCCTAGAATTCCCGGCGAATCCGGGACAGGTGGCAACCCTACGCACGCACTAGTGCGTAAAAATAGGTGCCTTTCCGAACGCGTTCACTTTCAGCACGCACCTGTCGTTACGTATATTAAAATATACCTGCCTCTCTGCATTTTTACTGGCACACAGACATTGTTTCCTTTATTTTTTACTTTGGTAAAATTTGGTTTCAATAAAGAAGTCAAATTATTTAATCATAATTATTTCTTATAATTATCAAATCATAATTATTGCTGTTGATTATAATTAATAGCTGTAATTATAACTTAGTAATTTGACTTCTTTAATAAATTGAAGTTTTATGTTAATAACAACTAGGTAGGTATAGAACAACAAAAACAGAATAAATATTTTAGTTGCAAAAAATAATATTTTAGTTTATTAGTTACAATAATTACTAATATTTCTGAAATATACATTCCGTGATTTTTCGATATTCAGGTACACCCGTTTGTATTTTAGTAATTATGAAAATAATAACGGGTGTACCTGAACTTCTTAAATAACGAAAACTCATAGAATGTGTCTTTCAGAAATATTACTAATTATTATTATATCTAATAAAGTAAATTCATTCTCCAGCTACTTACACCCGTTTGTATTTTAATAATTACACCGGCACACAAAATAAAAAAAGTGGTCTGTACATTTGACCAGACCCATCTGTCTATATGTATTTTGATGCGCTGAATCTAAATCCGAAGTCCGTTTGGCCCGTACACCCTCAAAATTTTGAGTAAATTGCGAAAAAACGCTGAAAATGGTTAAAAATTGCAGTTATGAAAAGGAAGAAAATTTTATTGAACTAGATCAAGTATGTTTCTTATGTATTTTGATGCGCTGAATCCAAATTCAGAATCTGTTAATCTCGATCATTCATATATTTATCAAAAATCGTAAAAAAATAGAAATGAAGTAGCAGAAAACAGCAAAAAATAGTATTGTTCTTACGTACCAATGAGGACTTTTATACGTATCTGGGAGTGATTTCTTGACACATTATACTCTACAGAAGCCAAGTTACCCACTAATGTAGCGCTGCAGTCGCTTGATGACGACGCCAGCGGGCCTGCTTTCTCACTCTGACCAGACGCCGATACTGGGGTGCTACTATGTTCACGTTTGCTGGCGATATAGCTTTTCAGTCACGTGATTATCAAATACAGAACCAATTAACTGGTCACGGGAAAAATGTCATTAGAGTCAAAAATGTTGCCCGTTGCCGTGAACGTAGTAGCACCCCTGGAGTTCCGAATCCCTGCATCGTAAGGCACTTATCGCTTGTGCTAGCCATGACGGTATACACTCCGTTAACACAGGACTCTGCCAGACGGTTCTGTTGCCTACCGTCACCACGTGGAGGTGCCCTGGTTACAGGCACAAGAAATCAGTCCTCCGAAGTTGAATTGCAATTTTTAGCAGTTTTTTGCAATTTACTCAAAATTTTGAGGGCGTACGAGCCAAACGGACTTCGGATTTGGATTCAGCGCATCAAAATACATTAGATAGATGGGTCTGGTCAAATGTACAGACCACTTTTTTTATTTTGTGTGCCGGTGTTATTAAAATACAAACAGGTGTAACTAAACTTGCCATAGAATAAAAAATCATCATGAAATGTGTGTTTCATAAATATTACTGATTATTGTAAATAATAAATTTAATTGTTATTTTTTGCATCTGAATGTTTATTCTGTTTCTTCTGTTATATTGTTATTGTTTTATTATGGTCTGATGATATGCATGTGCATGATTACTTCCCACAAGATTACCTATATTGTTTCTAACTCTTCCGGAAATTTTTTTTTCACATTTGACTGTTTACACTCCGCTTCTTGTCTTTCAATCAGCTGCAGTCGTATGTGGAAAAGTAATACTTTCAACACTTGTTAGAAAAAATACTATTCACTTCTCGTGCGGAATCAGTAACTTTCAAACGTACTCAATTAGCAATGCGCTATTTAATCGTTTGTAAAAAAATATCTTTACGAGAAGGAGCGTATAGAAACAATAAAACCATGAAATGCTAGTTTATACTGTAAAACCCAAACAGATTTTTAATCAGTTGTTCTTGGCATAACACAATTATTATTATTTAATTCCGAGATATTCTGTATACCAACTAAATCGCAATTTTATTATATTATTGTTTGAGGTGATGGCCTTATCCAGCATAAGGAACTGCAACATGTAATGCGGGCATGTATGGAAGAGAACGGAATGCAATTCAGTGATGAACAAATCGAAGATCTTACAGTTGCCATGTTCGAAGATGCCGACACTAAAAACAGGGGAGCTATTACTTACGAGGCACTGAAAAGTCAGCTGGAAAAACATGGAGGACTGTTAGAGAACTTGTCGATAAGGTAATTTATACATATTTAGATTAATTGCTTACCAAGTAAAGATATATTTATGGGTTGTATTGACTAGCCGACAAGTAACCAGATGGAATCTGCAGGATTTATCGATAAATATTTTATATAACTTAGTAGGAAAACTTATTAAGCCATAAGTCCATATTAGTAAAAAAATGCGTTGTGCCTTGAATGTAGGATTCGGCGCAATTCGGCATTGATAAGATGATGCATAACAATGAAAGGGGTACATTCTCTTTTCATCATTATTATGAATGCATAAGACATGGTCGCAGATCACACAAAGGTTGGATCAAAACAAAATGAGAGAATTAGTGGCATTGAAATCAACTTCAAAATAATTTAAACGTCACAATGACGAAATCGGCCTGTATGTCTGTCAGTAAGCTTGTTGGCGCAAAAACGTAAAAGCTACTTTATTAAAAAAACGATTTTGAGTGATCTGATCACTGTTTCACTTTGACAAATAAATATGCAGTGTTGGCACATATGCAGAAGTTTATTGGGTTTATGACATTTTAAACAGTTCTAACCATTTTTAGAAATAATGCAAATTATATAAATTAAGGTAAATGAAAAATATTTCAATAACTACAAATAATGATAACCTAAGACGAAGTCCTTTATAATGGACGAGTTCCTAAATTTATTTATTTCATTTCTTTGGTAACATCAGATATGGTCTATTCTTGTCATAATAAATATGTTAAACGGGGATTGTACATTGCGACGGTGAATTTGAGAACTGACCTATAAATATATATTTTAACCTGCTCTTCGCAGGTGGATATTGTAACGTAAGTAAACATTTTGCAATAATGTACAGAAAGAATTATTTCGTTTTTTATTATCCCCAATATCTATACCAATATATATCGATTCTTGAAGGTCAGGTGGGGGAGGGCAATTGCACCCATGGCCCCTCTTGTATCCGCGCCTCACTGAAACGATATCATACCAGAAAATATACTTCGAAGTTCGAAGTAGAACTTATATAAACGTTTGTTGTAGTATTGATCGATGGTTGGTACCGCCCCCAAAAGCAGCTGAAAAGACAAAATCTCTGTTTAGAAGAATACTATCATACAGACCATATTACCTGTCAATCCCATACATCAGGAATAACTTTGTGTACTTACTATTTCTGTTTGGATTTTTATTTATTAACTTGGCTTTGTTTGTGTCAAGAGCCATTCAGTACAGGAAATCCAACTGGTTTACGATTTTTGCTAGAGCATGTGGTAAGTCACAGTTAAGTTTGATATTTAAAAAATAGAAGACTAACAGCCAGCAGCTGCCACATGCAAATGAGTAGTAAGTGTATACCGGCTGTGAGTAGATATAGAAGGGGTGTTCTAAGTCCACACTTGTGGCGTCATCACACACTTGAACATGTGTATCGTCGACATCCGTTACTAATACTTATTTGTGTAGTATAGGTTTGTTGGGTGTAATTTTGTTACAGGCAGGCAGTTATTTTGCCTATCTGCTGTCTCTCTATATATCTGTCACACAAAGTTATATTTGTATGTAAATTGACGTCATAAGTCGTTGTTCATACTCTAAGATATTATTATTACACGTCATCTGCCCAATGTCCTACTCCATATATTATTTGTCAAACAATTGTCAAGAACGTTGTTTGATAAACGTCACTTGTGTAGAATAGCGTCCTACAGCTCAGCTGCGCAGGTTAAAATTAATTATAAAATTGAAGACGTTTCATCCTGAGATAAAAAAAAGTTAACTTAGGGTAAATATTTCCAATTGTATAGGTTCGGGTAAAAATGATAGAGAATTGTAAGATAAAATAAATATCTCATCTAATACCCTAAACACACTTCCTGTAGCGGAAAATCTCGATGCCACCAATGTTATACTTGATGCCAAACATGATTTCTAAAATAAATAAATCATTAAACATTGAGTTATATTTAAATACCTATAATTTGTTTATAAATAAAAGTATGTAGCCCAGACAATTAAAAATAGTAAACAAGCTTACATTATTTTTAATTACTGGAAGGATCAAGAACTTCACTATATTAAGGTTCAGAATCTCCAGGGTATAAGTGATTTTTAAATATTTTTCTTTTGTGGCAATATTTACTACTCAGTGTTTCTATCTAGCAATGTTACACAAACTTTCAGGACTCTAAGCCTTGCAATAAACTATGGATCCATCCGAAAATTTATATTTAAATTTTGGGGTTTAGGAACTTGGTGCCTCCGTGTATTTATTTCAGTCAATAATTTTTAAGTCCTCTTCGTCTAGGGTTGCTATCTGTAAATTTATTACACTAGGACAAAAATGTTTTAAACACCGGAAACATCGACTATAAACACTGTTAACTAAGAAAGAAAAAGAAGAATTCTGAAGCATTGCAAGCAAAAAATTTTAAGTCATATTGTTTTGGTACATGGCAATAGACGACAGTGTTCTAAGAAAATGTAATAGCATTTTCCAACAATAATTTATTTCATTTTTAAGTTCTCGCAGAATCCAAAATAAAAAACACACAATCTTCATGGGAAAGGCTTCTGGAGATAGAAAGCCTCATCTCAACACTGCATAAAATTGGTTTGCTGAATTTTGCCGCGGTCATACTTATTTTGGTAATGAATTTCGTAGGAACGTCCTGCCACGGCTGTCACAGGTGAAAACATGTTTGAAGAAAAGTCTTGAACCAGATACAAAAAGATTCGGGAATCCCTAGAAATAGGCTGATAGATGAGATAATGAGATATATAAGTCAAAATCAAGCCATTCTGCAAAATCACTTGGCTGTCAGAAAATTCTGTTGTCGGTGGTTCCCACACGCGTTGACGGACGGAGAAAAAAGGACACGGGTAAATTGGTACAGCGAATGCCAGAAAATTTAATAGATGCCGATAGTCCCGATCTGTCACCGTACGACTTCTTTTTTTCGACAACCGAAGATAAAATGCGCGGATTAATTTTCAACACGGTTGAAGTGGCAGTTTGGGCTAATGAAAAAATGATTTCTGAGGTACCCTTGGAACCACGGATTTACAGCTTTCATTACTTTTATTCAAACTTTCAGTGTGACATACGTATTTAGATCACATTTTGATGCTCGCAGAGGTGCGAGGGTTGCGAAACTCAGCCGATCTGGTCTGCTAGGCCACGTTACTGCTATTTACTATAATTACACAAGAATCATCTGAGTCTGTGTGCTAAGTGTTGACGTTCCTTTTGCAAACCGATCGCCGACTTTGTTTAAAATTTAACCATATACTCAACTGTATTTTGTAGGGCAGTGTTTAAACTTTGACTGTATGTTCATATTGGTTTTGATGTTACGACGATGTATCACATTCCTAAGAACCCGCGGATATGGAAACGTTTTGCCTTTAGACGAACACATTTATTTTCACAAATTGACTGGATGGCTGATTTTTGGATTTAGTTTTTGGCACTCTGTTATGCATACCTTTAATTTCAGTAAGTACTTAAATATAAGTAAACTAACACACATTTTAGCAGTAATTAAGTAACCTGTTTCTCTTGACTTCTCTTTAGAACTTCTTTCTAGAACGATTACAAAAAGGAATCGATTGCTGATTACAATTACTTGTTTAAAAAAGTAATCAACTACATACTTATTGCTGATTAGACGGTGGTAGAGGAGTCCTTTCTCGGCCGAGGAGGTACCACCCCACATATCAACTTAACAAGGCTGGTGAAATCCCTACGGATGTTTCCAGCTCTGCATGTGCGAGTCGGACTTTCCAGTGTAGTCACCGTGTATGGTATTTAAACTTCGAGATTCGTTGGCTATCAAAAAATAAAAAAAAATAATTCTAATCAATTTTCGATTACTTATGTAATCGTAAAGTAATCACAATACATGATTACATTTCTGAGTACTTTTTCACTTGGCCAAAAGAAATGCAGAATTAAATAGAAAATAATATATTTGAAACGAAAAATACTATTAAGAAACTGAAAATGATCGTAATCGCTTAAATTGAAAAAAGTTGAAGAGCTATTAACTTGCTTTCATTATAACCAGTTTGTGAATGTACGCAGGTGTACGGTACATCCTATCAGGCATATACTCGCATACTCGTAAACTTATTTGGTACCAATATTTAAGTTTCAAAAATTAATATGAAGGATTTCATTATGAAATAAAACAAATACCACTTTTTCAAAGAATATAAATTGTAAAACATACTCATGGTTGCAATATATCGGAGCCCATTCGATTTCTTTAGGTAATTATGATTACAATAAGGAACCACGATTACTGAAAGTAGTCATGGTGACTTCTTCAATAATGTTGGTGATGATTACAAATTTCTAAAAGATCGTAATCGGTTATCAATTACTAATTACTTTAAAAAAAGTAATCAGCCGCGATTCCTATTTACAATCAATGCAATTAATTACAGTAACCGATTACAAAAGTAATCGATTGCGTCCCAGCCCTGCCAACATATAAGTAAAATTTCCTTTTTTAGCTTTAATCGTTGTTAATGATCCAATATTCAACAAAAAAAACTTTACCACCAGCGAATGGTTATTTACTACAAAACCGGGATGCTTTGGTTTAATAGATGGATGGGCCAACCCTACAGGAGTAGCACTTTTTGTCATTTTGTTAGTAATGTTCCTTTGCTCGCAATCTTTTGTAAGAAGAGGAGGATGTTTTGAGGTAAGTGTCTATACACGGTGTCCAAGATAAGGAGGGCCACTGTGGGGATCTCGAATATGCTTATAAATACAAAATTGGTTAAATGGGAAAAAAGTTGCGTAAGTAAAAAACTAACAAAATGATGATGAAATTTTTTAAATGATTTTTCGTATTCGAGTTATTTTGAAAAAAACTAAATTTTCGAATTTTCAATTAATTTTTTTCCTGGCGTTAATATAAAAGGTAGGGCAAAACTAATAAAACTTCCTCATAGCAGCTTATAATAAACTTAAAGGTTACGTTATCAATTTTATTATTCGACGTTTCGTCTTTGGGTAGCGATCATCAACTTCATTTTTTTCAATACGTTCCTGATTTTTTTATGTCAAATTTTAGAAGCTGTTTTTATTCTGAATTCAACAGTGTACTACACATTGTGGTTAAGTTACGTTTTGAGTCTTTTTTTGACCATTATTAATAAATTTGTGTGTTACGGACCTGTCTTCTAGAACATTTCATACATTGTTCCAGATTTTGTAATTTAATGAAGAAAATTAAGCCTACTATCTTTTAATTTCTTATTTTAATTATGGCTTGTAAGAAGAAAAATAAATCAATTAATTACTGTTGAAAAACATTAGTTTTCTAAATGATTAGTAAATATTAAAAACAGCTAGAGTTGCCTCAACCCTCAAACACATTTCTAAAACAGCACCACAAGAATTTTACGAATGTGTTAGGTAATATTAGTGATTAGTACCTACCATCCAGGTATGTCCTTTGTTCATTTATTTGTGGTGTATTGTTAATAGCAATTGGTTGGTTAGTAAATTAATGTTTCATACTAATTATAAAATGCATTTCAATACTTTAATGAAATTAAAAATTGTATGAACCTAGAATTTGTCAATAATGGTAAAAAAAGTCTCAAAACCTAATTAAACCATAATGTGTGGTATATCCTGGTCTTGGATTATTTTTTAACAGTAATTGACTGATTATTTTTCTTATTTACAATCCACAATTAAAATAAGACATTAAAAAGATTGAGCATGCTTCACTATTTTCTTCATTAAATTACAAAATCAGGAACAATATGTGAAATGTTCTAGGAGACAGGTGCGTATCACAGAAATTTCTTAATAATGGTGAAAAAAGGACTCAAAACGCAATTTAACGTATTGTACAGTGTTGAATTCAGAATAAAAAGGGCTTCTAAAATTTGACATAAAAAAATCAGGACCGTATTTTAAAAATAAAGTTGATGATCGCTGCCTAAAGAAAAAGTCGAATAAAAAAATTGACCACGTAATCTTTAAGCTAATTAAAAGTTGCTTTGAAGAAACGCAAGAAAAAAATTAAATTATAAAATCGGAAATTCAGTTTTTTAAAATAACTCGAAAATGAAAAATGATCTAAAAAATTTAGGAACATCACCTTATTAGTTCTTTAATTACGCAACTTTTCCCCCATTTAACCAATTTTGTATTTTTAACTATGAACGAGATCCCCATACTGGCCCTCCGTATCTTAGACACCGTGTATAAATCTGTTAGGTGCTACACTGAAACAATTGTAATTTTTGAGTTTATAATTTCAATTTAAAAACTTCAAGGCAGACTTTTGAAAGTGTCAGGATTCCGACATCACTGTTACTTAGTCGGAATTCTTTTTTAACTCAAATTGCTGCATTCAAGCTAATAATTTTCTGGCTGTTATGAGTTTTTACAATGTAATTTTCGTAATTTTGTGACACCTATGATAGATGTTAACCCAGAGATGCGAGTTGGTGTATCTTACCGTTATAGTTCACAAGTAAGTACATTTTCGGTGCTTTGCTTCTACCCAACAAGGTAATTTAGAATTTCGGAGACGGTATAATAGTAATTTTCGGTCAATAGCTTTTACCGCAGGTTGAATAAATATAAATTTGATTCCTTGTCATAAAATTAATAAGCAGAACTAAATACCTTAATCTCGCATGAAATTTACGTATAAAATTCTACGATTTTCTATAAAATCGTATTCTTAATTCTACAATATGCTTATACATGCTAAAGAGCATAAAAATAATTCTGCACATAGAATATTAAAGCTGCCGGATACGTGCTTGTATCCTTTATTTCTCTTACACAGAGGAATAAAAATAATATTTATGAGCCTTTTCATAAATTCTCCTTATATTAGGTAGATCACAAAACATTTTTTCAGATGTTACATACCTATTAAGAAACTTTACAGTGGTAACTATTCAATAATCATCCCCATATCTTGTGTTACTCACTGCTTCCCATGTCATAGCGTCAAAGAGGTAAAAATATATTTTATTGTCTAACCGTGAGTACGATTATTAAATATGTAAATCTGTGGTATTTATGCGATATTATACAAAACGATATTTTAGGTCTTTTATTGGACTCACCTTATGTATATTCCTTTCTGGATTCTTCTGATTTTGCATGGACCTAACTTCTGGAAGTGGTTCGTTATCGTCGGGCTGGCCTATATCATAGAAAGAATATCCAGAATTGACACAATGTCCAACAAAGGAAAGACCTACATTAGTTCTGGTCTACTACTACCCTCAAAAGTCACTCATTTGGTAATAAAAAGGCCAGGTCAATTTGATTTTCATCCTGGTGACTATGCTTTTGTAAACATTCCTGCAATCGCCAAATATGAATGGCATCCCTTTACAATTAGTAGTGCACCTGAACAAGAAGGTAATGTATTTTCGATAATATGTTGTTAATTACAAGATTGATTACATGCTTGAAATAACATTTATGTAACTTACTTTACGTGTCTTACCATTTATGCGTTTTTTATTTTTATTAATAACCGCGTTAAGATTAGGCGAGGAGCATCGCTCATGTCCATACTGCGTGGTCACTGCTTTCAAACAACCATGACAGAAAGATTAAAATAACTAAAGCGAATTAAAATAGAGAAAAAGAAACAAATGAGAAAGACGAAGCGGATGAAACAGAGCAAACTTTGATTAACAAGTCTGAGCAAACAATAATCCCTTGAAGGAAATATAATTTTCATTTGCATTAATGGCAAAAGGAAGTCACGAAGCTGTACCAGGGCTTTTCACGCCAATACCTGTGCTCCAGTGCGAGCACCAAAGGTTAAAACTCTTGAAAGGAATTGACTTCAGGTAGAAGCTGTGTGATTCAGCAGCTTAGTTAAAGTCTGTAGCATCTGATGAATCAGCAAATAGGTCCAATAAAGCACCTAAAAAAAACTACTGTCCTTAAAGGTGAAAGTAAACAGTCACTGCCATAATATCAGTAAGAATTAAGTTAAAGTACCTACCAATTAATTAGGTAGAAGTATAGCTGAAAATACAGGAAAATATATAGTCAGTAAAATTAGTAATAGATGTGAGGAATTAATTGTGTCGATTATTAAATTTTCAAACCGTCTCGATGCGTTCTGTTTACACATAAACTACATTAAAATTATTGTAGATGTTTTATCCAGTCCGAAAGGTTGTAATCTAATTAAAGTAATATTGCTTTAATATGTTATCTGCCGAGAAGATTGCAGAACTGTAACACATGGTACTGGTCCGTATAAAAGATAATTCCTGATAATAGTGACTCGAACACCAGACGTCGGACTTAAAAATGAAAATATCAAATTATTTAGCATTATATTTTTAAAAGGAAAGTATTCGGAATTATTCAAATTTCTTGGCAGCACATTATTCAGCGCTAAATTGTGCAACTTTACCACAATTTAACCTTAGTTTTATTTCTTACCGTTTACGAGATCCAAATGGTGACCATCGAATTTATAACACCCTGTATGGTGTTGCTAAATAAACAATAACATTTTGGCAACTATTACGTGCATGCATTATCGATTAAGATAGTACCTACTTTTGCTGTTCTTAACTTACCACTATTTAGCGCAATTTTGGAAATGCGGGAAATTTACGTCGTCTTACTGTATCCACAGGTACCAACAACTAATGAAATTCCATAAGATTCATATCAATTAGTAGATAAACGAACGCGTTAATATGTAAACCAAAGTTAAACTTAAGTTTGATTAAAATGCGTTTTACTTTTAGATTATATGTGGCTCCATATTCGAGGAGTCGGTCAGTGGACAAACCGCCTTTACGAATATTTTGAAAGGGAACAAGAAAAACTTCATAATGGAGAAATGAACTCTCTACAACCCTCATGTTCCGGTAAATCTAATAACAATGTGATTCAAGAAAATAGCAGTCCAAATGCTTTAACACAAATTAAAGCGACGATAACAAGGACACTGTCAAGAAAAGATAAAAACTTACAATCTGCTAAGAAAACTGGTATCCAATTAGTTGGATATTCAAATGATAATTTTGAATTAGATGGTGACATCAAATCTCCACAAAATGAAGTTACTTTCACGGTTAAGCCTTCAAACAGTACTTCAGGTAAATTGACTAACATCTTAATTGAAGCCTTTTGTACACAGTTAAAAATAGATTCCGTAGCTGGTTAAAATCACACTAGAGATATAACTTGTATCTTGTATATTTTGTTAGTACGGTATAAAGTACCATTTCGCTTGCTTTTTTTTACTGACCTTAGCCTTACTGTGATACAGCAAAATGCTTTCAAGGTTGGATGCGCAGAAGAAAAGCATTCATTTTTGAATACTCCTACCTGCATCTTAAATTGTTTTCGTAGGAAGTCCCTATAATTAATTGCTATTTACAAGATTCTTTTTTATTCTTATTTTAGATTTACCCAACAGACAACGAAGAATGTCACCAGAGAACCGACTTCAACGTCTATTATTTGCGAAAAGGGCTCCACTAGAAAAATCTCTTTCTTTACCCGATGTGCAAAACAATGCTAAGAGGAGAGAACGAATGTTTGCGTAAGTAAAAGTTTTCTCCCATTCTCACACAGTAATTATCTCCCTCGCACCATGAATCCAGTGGGGTTATCCAGTTGGAGGTAGACATCTAAATTTTATTAGTTTACTAATCTGGGGGCCAAGTTCGAGCCGCACTACCGGACATCCTTTTCTGGAAATAACTCTGCATTTTTTGAGACACCCGTATCTTTGCACTGGAGAAGATTATATTGCTCAAGTTTATTTTCTGGAGGCAGGTTTATACCTCTTAATTTCATGTTCCTATTATTTCGAGATCCTACTGCAATTTTGCGTATGGAAAGTTGGTGTAGTAAAGACATGAAAGAAAAACAAAAATTTAAGATCTCTCATACATAGAAGCGCCTCCCGAATTCTTTTTAGGTCCCACGTATGAAAACAAAACACCTACTTTCGGTATGAAAACTTCGGTAAAATGTTTTAGACTGTATTCTTCTGTCTTAATGGGCATTTCACATTGCTCCAAGCCGACTATCCAAAAACCTTTGGGCAGGCCTACTTACTAAGTCCATTTTAGTCTACAGCTTTAATGATTTACAGGATGTCCTGGAGATTATTTACAAGCTGACACGTATGAGATTGTAAATACAGTGTGAGTTTTTAAAAGTGTTACATGGCGTGTTCATGAAATTTTGGTGAGTTAATATAGAGATTGGGGAACATATTTAAGCATATTTTTGACATTCACCCCCTCTCTCTATTTTGAGGGGTCTGAGGTAACTTTGGAATTTTAAATGAGATGATGTACTTCTGTTTATAAAATTCGAATCTACTCAAGTTCACTTATTTCAGAATTATTATTCGTTTCCATCAAAAAACTTTATTTTTTACTTAAGTCGGTTGAGAATTTTGACGTTTTAGCGATTATTTCTTAATATATTGCCTGCTGGGTCCCCGGATTTGACCGCTCTTAACTTTTTCTTGTGGGGTTTTATAAAGGACAAAGTGATGGCAACAGCACCTAGAACTTTAGATGATATTAAAGACCGAATCCGCTTTGTCTGCTTATTGGTGACACCTGAAATGTTACAGCGGGTTCGACATTCATTTAAAAAAAGTATTTGGAAGTTAAAAAATATAAATCTAAGTAAATTTTACAAATGTGCTTCAATTTGATGAAAGTTATGCAGAAGTAATTTGATTGTAGTTAATTTGAAAATATATGTCTGAGTATAAAAAAATAGAAGAGTAATTTAAAATTTTCAAAAAAATATATTTTTTTGAATAAAAGGCTATGACTTTGTATTTGGAGATATCTTTTAATTCTAAAAAACTTTTCTTTATAACGTTTTACTCTATTTTTCAAAATAAGGATACCTTATTCTTGAAGGATTTTTATATTTTTTTTGCCTGCCCTGTGTACTGTTTGACTTGAAGCCATTCTAAGTGCACCTGATATGGCCATTGGACATGCACCAAATTTTGGCGGTTTTTATATTTCGGTTGTGCAACTAATAAAGAATTTCCCATTTCTTGCTCACTTAATGGACCACACTATATATTACTAACGGCCGAAAGAATTGCCATTTCAAAATCAGTTATTATGTATAATAGATTCAACGATTTCTGAACTGATTTTGAACACTTTTGCCTACTTTGTACACTAATGTTTTTGTTGGAATTTCTAATATAGTATTATATTTTACATAGGTTGAGAGAATACATGAGGTCAGAATCTGAAAAGAGCTTTGACCAATGTCAAATGAGAAGAGCAAGAATGAAATCATTGGGACTTGCGTATCTAAGTCCTCAAAACAAAAGTTTAGCGCAGAGTTTTAGATATATGAGAAATAAACCAACAATCATAGCTTTCAAAACACCAAGTTTGGAAAACTGTGATAAGAGAGATTCCAGTAATTCTTTTGCATCTTCTGTGGGTATGTATATCAGCTTCAACATTTATATTATACTTACATAACTACCTAAATAGATGTTTAAAAATCTATGATAGCTGTTGAGCGTAAGGAAACGTTTTCTCCGTTTTTTAACATTGCCTCATTTTGTGGCATTTAATGAACATAGTGATATTTTATTGATGCTCCTTAGCTGTCCCTGTTGTGACGGTGCCTTTTGAGACTTATTCTACCTTCTCTCAGTGACCACAGTCTCTGCTTCTGCCTAACGTTACATATTAGTAAGGTAACAACTTTACACTACATTGATATGTTTTCTTACTTGGGTTGAAGTTACCTCTACTCTACTACCTGCGATAAATTCATAGATGTAAATTTTCAAAATCGAAATTATCTTCGCTTTCCGTTTTAGCTTGATTTCACTAATTCATTATTATTTTTTATTATTACTCCTAATTATTACATATATTATTTTCTTAGAGGGTCTTTAAAATTTAATTTTATTTCTATTCTATTACGTTTTAGGGAGTCAAACAAGTCCCTACATCTACTATAGCCCAGAAAGACGGGCAGAGGAGGGTCAAGTGTTTAAACTTCATGACCTTACTGCAGCAGATCCAAAGCATAAATATATAAACTATCCCGTTGGAAAGCCGTTGGAGGTGGGTCTAAAAGCTTTTGTCTCAATAATGAGTCTTCGCTACCGACTTACGGGATCCTTAAAAGGCAAAAATCGCAGTACTGCCTGCATGACCTGAAAACATGTTTTTAGCTTGCTTAGAAGAAAAACGTTTCTTCTTGAAATTAATAAATTCGTTCAATGATTAAGATTTTTGTCTTTTAAAATCACTAATTCCTAGAAACAAACTCTCTCCAATATCAAACTTTTATAAGAATTTAACCAAGCGTTGAGAATTTAAAGTAATTTAAGAATGGTCGTATGGTTATATAAGTTTTGCAAAGATTCAGGAAACGTATTTCTGTCTATATCTCGCGATATGTTGAAAAAATCGCAACACTGATATCAGTTAGTTCCTCTTTAATTAAAAACAAGCTTAGTTATTTTTTGTTATCAAAATGCCCTACCTATACGCACATTTCCGAAGAAGAGTTCCTTCTCGGACGAGGTGATACCACTCCACACATTATCCACTTAAAGGGCTACGGATGTTTCCAGCTATGGATATGTGGTCGGAAAAAATTTTAAAAAAATCACCTATATGGTAACACAATTTTAATTTATAAGTTATCGTAACATTTTTTGACCCAGAGACATTTTATTAAATTTCTTAATAATTTTATATAATATTTTAATAAATAATTTTGTATACCTAGTATGATATTATTGGTGGCTGTCTACGTGGTGCTAGTAGCGACGAAAAGCTGGCAAAAGAGATAAAAGTTAAATATTCGGATCGTACTGGAACAGAGGTGATAGCTAAGCTAAATTGATTTTATGTGTGCAAATTTATTATGCTACTAATTTCAGTAAAAATACTAACCGCCGCGCCTTGCTAGCCGTTTGTATAAATTATTTAATCAGATAAATGTTTGACTTTGTAATACTAATTATATTTTGAGTTAAGAATACTCTCCTTAATAATTATTATCTATTCAAAAATAATTTTTTCAATGCAAATTTTAATTGGATCAAAATTTATTTTGTCATATTTTTATATAGGAACATGTAACTACGTCGAGACCTACGCATGATAATATTTACAAGTGACAGAGCTAAATAAAAATAATATATTTTACTCAATTTTTGTATGTTGCTTAATGTTGTCAAAGCATTCCACATGTATTTCGCTGGCGATGGTTGAAGATTAAAAATGGTGTAAAGTATCTCTAACCACATGTGGACGGGCATTACATTGCTGAAAGATAAGTTGTAGAGCATCAAAGATATGATATAAGATGACATCACGATATCACTCTCCATCTATTTCCCCAAACCAATGCCAAATCTTTCACTGAATAATAAGCATATCTCTTTGCAGGATCTTCAGTTATCCCTAAACTGGGGCACCATGAGAACCTTGTTCAGTTCAATGCTTTTAAAGCCCAATCCAAGGGAGCAGTCACAAAATCTTGCTACTCTCATTCTCATAAATGGTCTAGCCCGACAGAATAAATAATCGTTGAATGAATAATCATGATCTCGACTCGGACATACATATTATTTAAATGCTGCTAACAAGCGTGATTTTTTCCCGAGTGCAAAAATACTCCTTTTCCAACCTGCATACAATGTTTCTCAAATAAAAATCAACCAATAGAACTTTTAAATCTGGGAAGCGGCATTGCTCTCGTGGATTCTGCTCGGAAAATCTTGCATTAATCATTCTTCCTTTGATCGTTCTCAGCCGAACGTGAAAAAGTGCATCACATGTGCATTCGTTTACTGTCTAGCTACAGAAACCCAGATACCACTTCTCCCGCTCATCCATACCTGCATCTATATTTCCAGGTTATGGAACAAATTTCTTGCAGAGATTTTCCCTTCTCTTAACCTTTTATCCTTCAAGTCCCGTAACATTACATTGAATATCCCTTCTCTTCAAGTGACCACAGAACGTTAGTGCTTAGACTGGCAGCCCACGTGTGCTACCGTAAATGAAAAAAATGATTTGGGTAGCATATTAAGCAAGTTTTTGTAATAATACGGCTTACCGTCATATACAGACAATTAAGTGTGTTTACTTACCCTATTTTCGAAGTTTTCATTCATGCCATGACAATATTTACGCTTTAAATTACCTTCATAATCACTTTCGTCAAAATGCCTAGAACAGATTCTAGTATTTTTCACATTAAACTTATCTTCTCGTTTGCACAGACGCTTTCAAACACTTTGTGTTTCTTTGTCTTTGGAGAAGCCAAAAACTTTAATATCGGGCATAAAGCCCTTGTATTGATTGTCCGCATCACAACCATACACAACACACCTCATTTCCACTTTGAAACTCTTAAAATATGATATAAAAACACAAAAAAATTAATAAACACAACAAAGACGTGTCTCGTTTACAAACTATGGCGGAATTACTTACAGCGTGACGTACTGGCCACGCCTACCGGCGCGGTATCATATCTTCTTTCATTTGTATCATGAGTCATGATTACCGACTGGTCGGTACATCTCTACTAATTACTAGAGATTAGTCGACTGGGCGTTAGGCTGACTAGTTCATTGAAAAAAAGCTAACTAGTCGGCCTAGCCGATTAAATCTGCTAACATAAAGGCGCGAAAACCCTTCGAGAGTCTTCGTTATATTCGTGTGCTGTTCGGACACAGCACGCCAAAAACCAAGAAATGTATTACGTATTACGTCTAATTTGGTATAAAAATTTAAAAGCTTTTGTGCCGACTAGTGGCCAACTATTCACCGACTACAAAAATGGCCCACTAGCCGATATATCCTCATTAATAATTACACTTGTAAACCTTTTAGTTAGGGAGCTAGTGGCAATTTCGGTATATGATTTCATCGTCGTTCATAGTAATATGTCATGATTCATGACATATTACTATGAACGACGATGAAATCATATACCGAAATTGCCACTAGCTCCCTAACTAAAAGGTTTACACGTGTAATTATTAATGAGGATATATCGGCTAGTGGGCCATTTTTGTAGTCGGTGAATAGTTGGCCACTAGTCGGCACAAAAGCTTTTAAATTTTTATGCCAAATTAGACGTAATACGTAATACATTTCTTGGTTTTTGGCGTGCTGTGTCCGAACAGCACACGAATATAACGAAGACTCTCGAAGGGTTTTCGCGCCTTTATGTTAGCAGATTTAATCGGCTAGGCCGACTAGTTAGCTTTTTTTCAATGAACTAGTCAGCCTAACGCCCAGTCGACCAATCTCTAGTAATTAGTAGGGATGTACCGACCAGTCGGTCGTTTTTGTAGTCGGCGACTAGCCGGCAAAAGAGTCAATTAGTCGGCTTCAAATTTTTATATTATTTTACTGATATTATTGAAAAAAGACAAAAAGTATGATTTATATTATTATCTTTTCAATTAGTAACACTTTTCCTTATGGGAAGCACATGATTGTGACGTTTAAACTTCGGTCCGAACACCAAATGAACACATGACGACATACATTTTTATGAGCAGATTTACGATAGTCGGCAAAGTCATTTAGTCGACCCATCTGTAGAACAAAGTGAATATTATTATTTACACTTTTAACCATTGATGTCTCTTGGCTAGAAAATAATTACTAAAATTATATTGCTTTTACTAAATTTTTCCGTTTCTTTTCATTTAGTAGTTTTATTGGCAAAGTACGGATCAAGCAAGAAAAAGTCACGAGCGTTATAGAAATGAAGACATCACGCGTGTTCTGTCGCATTTTAAAATATTCCTGGCTTAATTCTAAAACAAGACAGAGCACGCATGATGTTTTCATTCATATGACGCTCCTGGCTTTTTCTTGATTGATTTTTACTTTACCTATCTAATTTAAATCATCGTAATTAAATTATCATCTGCAGTTAGTTAAATTTTTTAGATTTATCTGGACGGACCTTATGGTGCACCCTCTAGTCACATTTTTAGAGCCCAACATGCTGTTCTTATAGCAACCGGTATAGGCGTCACACCATTCGCCTCTATTTTACAATCCATTATGCACAGATACTGGAAGGCAAGGCATACTTGTCCCAAGTGCAAGTTTTCGTGGGCTTGTGATATTCCTGCTTCTGTTATGAACTTAAGAAAGGTAAAAAATTTAAAGGTTTAATTTAGTATCTAATATTATGAAGAGGTATTTATAGTTTGCTTCTTTATTCATGATAATCTCAGATAAAAACTGATTTGGTAGGCTAGATCCTACTAACTAACATAGGTTGTTTGTGTTGTGTTGGGAGCCATCCAAAATACACTTTTTCGCAATTTTTTAAATTTCGCAAATTTTGCACAACAATCTGTTGTGTTTCTAACGCACTTACTTTTTCACTTCTTTTTATGGCAATTTTATGAAGAAAATTCAGCGAGCTTCAAAACTTCCGACTAAACCCCGTACTATTGAATCCAGATTTTTTAACTTTCCCGAGGACAGAAACTCGTTTCGCGATCCGGCAGCGTAACAACTTACATCGGGGAGTATCTTTCAACTACTACTATCCCAAGTAGGCGTATGTGAGAACTACTGACCAAACATACCTTTGGTTTGCGGCTTCGCAAAAACGCAAAAACGCATAACATAAAAGATTATCGTTGAACAGGTAGAAAACGTTTAGCTTTGGGTCTCGGTTAGTAGGTATAAATGGTACGTCCTATGACATCTCAAAATGACGTCACAGCCGTTTTAAAATAAATCTGCTTTAAATGGGTATGTTTTAACGGGTCTGTTTTTAACTTTATCGAAACCTTCTATTTTTAGGTTACCACAGGTTGAGCGCGAGCTCAATATATCTACCGCGGTTAAAACAACGGTTATGCAATACAATTTTAACCCGATACATAACTTTCCTATCGTGAAAGACACGAATTAAAAAAGTTAATTCGATGGGTTGTGGTTAGTAATTTGTTATTTTATAACTGATACACAGGGTTGCATCAAGATTGGTCGTATAATAGGATCTGAAAACTGCGAAACCTTTAAACTATTTTTTTTTATTGGAAAATTATGATTTTGATGTGAAAATTTAGAGTGTTTCTCAAATATAGTTGGTGAGTCATACAAAAAAGATAATATTATAAATATAAGCAGACAAAGCTGCAAGTATTAGCTCGAGCTGCATAACATATAATTTCTAGTCCTAGGTACCGGTCATTTACTATTCTTTAATAAATTTTTAAATGTTTACTTTAATAGAAAAAAAAAATCGATCGGCTACGAAATGCGAAACTTATTACTTCTGAATATCCATATTCTACATCATCAGCTTCTCGCAAAGTTATGTACAAATAAAAATAGCTGGATAGACTAAAATTTTATAAATTCTAGGTGGATTTCTTTTGGATTAACAGGGACCAACGTTCATTTGAGTGGTTTGTTAATTTACTTTCCCAGTTGGAAATAGAACAAGCAGAACTTGGCGGAGCTATGGAGAGATTTCTAGAAATGCATATGTATATAACTAGTGCCTTACAAAAGACGGATATGAAAGCAGTTGGCTTACAATTAGCTCTTGATTTGTTACACGAGAAAGTAAGTAACGTTTGTAATTGAGTTTGTTAGTTTTTAGTTTGGAATTTTTCGTTATTGACAAAATAGGTTTAACCTACCTAGATTTTGCTGTTAAAGTTTAAAGAAAACGATAAAATCCGAACTAAAAATGAAAAATCGATAAGTTTAACATAATTCAAATAAATAAATATAAGAATATGTTAATTTTTTTTTTACTTTATGCTTCTTTACAATTTACAGAAACGAAAGTTTATTAAAGCATTTTATCTATAAACGAGGTTTATTTAAAGTAAAATAATTTTAAAGAAATATAAACGTCTTAACAAAACATTTTAGTTATTCGACATTAACTAAAAATATGACATATATCTCAGCTTTATTTAAGCTTTGTGATTCGTAGATGTTACAGTAGTTTGCTAAAAAAAGACGCATATTCGAAATTATTATTTTCTGCTATTTTCAAAAGCAAATTAGTCACTGTTCAGGCAAAGTATCCTAAACGCCATTTATGCAATTTTACAGGAGATGCAAACAGCTGTTTTGTCATCTATTGGTTCACTAATTACTATAGGTACATTTTATTTATTTTATGTTACGTAAATCGCCATTACCTGGTTCCAACTTCAATTATGTAATACATTTTGATGTTAGCTGAAATAAATGGCGCTTGTGATATTTTAAAATTGTCTTTTAAAGTTCTTTTGGCGGTTACGATATTTTTCCTGTCGCTTGCAATATCTAAAATTCTAAGTATGTGCAATGACTTCTGCAGACTTAGATATAAAAAAAGCGTAGGTGGCAAAATGCCTTTTTTAAAGATTTTCACTAGTCAATTATAATTTTTGGAGCGTTCAATGTCTTGTATTCGATGTATCTCTCAGAGGCGATTTCAACGATACCAAAAAGTTTATGATGAAAATGGCGCTTACGATAGTTTGCCTGGATAGCGACGATAATAAGAATATTTCAATAGGGAGTCTCCAATTTTGAAGCCTTGATATTTTCATATACAAGGGCAACTCAAATAGGGAATTTTTTAGCTGCTAAATAAATTAAGGTAAAGCTCGTTTCAAGCTCTTTCGTCGCCTTTTGACAAAATGGTAAGTAGGTACCTCAATAAATGTAAATATAACAAGATTCTTAAAAGGTTCCAGAGTTGGAGTGGTTTAAATTAGTAACAATTTTGAAATACAATATTGTTAAATTACGAATGAGTAAACCATTGTTTATTGATTTATATCATTCCATTCATTTGTACAATAAAAAATTATTACTTAAATTTAATTACAGATTTAATTCGGTTTCGGTGCTACTGTCATTTTCATCTTCATTAAAGAGAAGTGACTCTATGTTATTAGTAAATGAAAAATAGGAATCTTCGACTTTAATAACATGGTTAGTCGAATTTTTTCAACATTCTACAGCTTTTCTAATTAATGTCACAACATTTGCACTTAATGTCGGAGAAGTGTTTTCTGCTCTAACATTTGATTTTGCATTATGCGTGCTCGATTGAGTTAAAAATACAGTAATAGGGGGAAGGCGTAAAATCCTATGCCCCATATCGGCAGCAATGGTATAACATACATATTTCTTCTTAATATTAAATGTTTTTAATATTTGTAGAAAATCACATTTTTTATATGTATTTTCAAAATACACATAAATCATTTTTAACATATAGTTCAGAATTTCTAGTTTAGTGTTATTTGTATTAGGAACTTGCATTGTTCATTACAATTACACTGTTCTTAGGCATATTGAACAAATGGTGATTTTTTAACCAATTTTCAAAAAGTTCTGCTGTGGTGGTAGTCCAAAGATGAATGTTTAATATTTTTAGAGGACAACCACAAACAATTTGAAACCAATCATCTTCGGAACCAGCATGTAAAATTGTAATTCTTTTTCCACTGTTCGATGGGGCTTTGGTTTGGCATTTTCCTGATGGATTTACCCAAACTTTTGCTGGTGTGGCATGTGTATCAAACCATGTTTCATCGAAGTAGATAATGGAACGATTTTCTAATGTGTACTTCCTTATAGATTTTAAACAATCAAAGCGCCACTGTCGTAATCGTTGTGATTCCATATTCCATTAATATTTGTCTTTTATTAATGGTCTTCTTCTTCTTCTTCCTTCGTCGTGATAGACAGGCAGCCTGTTCCTTCTTCGTAACTTGTCCAGTCTTAATCAATGGTAAGGTTATCGCTCCACCATTTCCGTGGTCTTCCCGTACTTCTTCTCCCCACTGGTGATTTATCACGTACGATCCTTACTAATCTTTCCTGATCCATTCGGCTTATGTGCTCATTCTATTCATGCTTTCCTCCCAAGATCCACTCGTTAATATTTTACACCTTACACGTTCGTCTTATTAATGGTCCGATATGTAAAACCCATTTAAGATAATACTCTCCAGAGGCTTGTCCTGCTGCAAGAAATGTTGAATTCATCTTTCATTGGTCGCTGCTTTAATGAAACCACGTAGGCACAATTTTCTCTTCGTACTTACATAGCATAAATTTTCCCACGAAGTCTTTGTCGCTTTCGTCAAAACACTTGTTTTTACGAGCATCACTACGTACTTTTTTGTTTTTAATTTGCTTTGTCACAATATCTTTAACTGTAGACAAAGGAGTTTTCGTTAATGAAGACGTTTCTGCTGCAGCTGCATTTACATTAAACCCCCTGTTCAATAATAAAAAAATATACACATTAACAATTTGCTTGGCATCGGGCGATAAATAGTTTCTTTTTAAATTAGCACTATGATCAACGTCTTCCCAAGGACGCCACATTTTTAGTACGTTCGGAATAACAAGAAATGCGATCGAAATCATAGAACGCACGGTTTACCAAACGGATAGGAACTAAACTAAAATATTTGGCAATTATGAAACCAGGTAAAAAAATATTTTATTCATACCCTTTACTGGATTGTATTAAAATTATCTTAACCTGTTATGTTATTAGGGCCAGCCCTTTTTACAGTTCTTGCAAACTTACCGGGTTTTATTGCACCTGGTGTCGATAATAGCTTATTGCACGCAGTAGGTCAACGAAAGAGCTTGGAACGAGCTTCACCCGCCCTCTCTGGGTGACAAAGAAATTTGTAGACTATAGACCCGATCACTGCCTTAAGCCTCTGCAGGACCTCGGTTTTTGCGAGAGGGGACCGACTACATAGGGAGAAATGTTTACTGCTACGGAAACACCTTATATGAGAATGTTGTACAAGAATATACAAAACTTGTTAAATTGTTGTGTACCTCATAACGCAAATATCGACGGTCCTATCTTTGTCGCCTAATATGTGCTTGTTAGTCGTGCTGCACGAAATAGCATTTTTTAAACCAGGGATCTTGTTCGTAAAGACCTGGCTATTATTAAAAATCTACTATTTTGACCAACTTGTTCAGTTTTTCTCCATTGTTTTTTTCATGAGCAAATGACAAATTCACTCAATTGAAAATAATCGGGAAGCACTTACCGTAAAAGGCTTATAATTGTCTTTAACTAGAAAATTTATTATGCCGAAAGTGTTATTTTGGTGCATCACAAACTGACGTCATTATATTTCACACTTTGTTGCTACTTTAAATATAAAAAATCATTTGTTTCATGCTTTTTGTTTTTTAGGAAAAAAGAGATTTAATTACGGGACTTAAAACAAGAACAAACGCAGGACGGCCAAACTGGGATAAAGTGTTTAAACAAATATCCGATCAAAAGAAAGGAAAAGTCACAGTATTTTATTGCGGTCCTCCTCAACTTGGCAGAATATTAAGGGTCAAATGTGATCAGTATGGATTTAATTTTCGAAAAGAAAGTTTCTAGCATGTAATTAGACAATTTGTTTGTAATTATGTAGTATTGTGTAAAATTTATTTTATTGTAAGTGTATAGCTAAACGTGTATGTTATATGTTAAATATTTTTATTCGGTATAAAAGTCTAAACTATATATTTTATATGATGCATATTTATTATTATTTTAATGACAATAACAGCGTATTCTAAAAGAGAATTATTAAATAATTAAGGAAATGTTTGTCAAATTAATGGTTTTATAATTATAAAATAATGTATTTATAGTAAAGAAATAGAGAGTGCGAAAAGTAATAAGTTCATGACATACTGTAAATATGTGCACTTCTTTTAATTAACACACAATTAATCCAAAATTCAAGTTGGGTCTAAATAGGCCTGTGGATAGTTTCGGTCTAACACTATCAGGGGTTTTTGTTGCCTAGAGAGTAAATGAATTTTTTTTATTTAAAATTAGTGAAAGTATTGCTACCTCCGACAACTGAAATTTCCTTTGTAAATAGACAAAACTAACCTACTGAATGAAGTGTCTTGATATCTCTTACTGTTTTGTTAAACTATGTATTTTTTTACTAATTTTTACAAATCTTTAGTTTTATCTGTATTTAATACTTTATTTCAGTATTGTAAATAGACAAAATCATTAGAGCATTTGCTTTGTAAAACTGATAGATATATCTACTGTAATAAATTGTATTTACTGTGTCTTTTTGTTCGTTTTTTTTAATGTTCTGTCAAAAGGGCATCCCTATTATGACACTGTCTTAATAACCAGTAAGTTTTTGGGGATTATTCTGCTTTATGTTATTCTTTGTATTTGTATATTGTATTGTCTGTACTATTGTATACCTTTAGAATAAACAGAAGTTTAGGTCAAAAGAAACTGTATTTTTTAAATTGGGTTCAATAATAATACAACTAGTCTGTCCCTTTTCGCAGGATTCTACCCTTAACCCTTGTAAAATTAACTACTAAGGCAATGGTATCTTAGTAAATCGCAATATTTTGATATCAGAATTGTTTCTCTATGAACCATTACTTTTGGACTAAAAGTCGACCTTAGGTAAATTGCGGAAACTCAAGATTATGTTAATTTACCAATATGCCACAAAGGCTCAAAAAATACCTAAATAATGCATTTAAAATTGTAACAATAAAGTTTGAAATGTCAGAAAAAGTATGTCACCTTCACTCGGTACGAAAAGGTGAAAAACAATAATACAAGGGGTGTGCCAAATTATTGTTTTTCAAAAAAGAAATTGAACTTTCTTACCAAATCAACCTCTTCAACTGGCAGTAACCAAGGCGATCTGGATTTGATTGGGTTGGGGATTGTAACACTCCAGATAACATTTCAGTTTTTTTACTTTCCAGCGCAGTGTAACTTGAAGTTCCAAATTGTCCACGGTGTCCTCTTTTTCCAAACTGGTTGCCCATAGCTAAAAATAAAAATGCCTTCTAGTTTTAAATAAATTTGGAATAATTTCATTGATTTTGTTTGACCTATCAATTTTAATTTTTAATTAAAAAACAAATTATTTTTGAATTCTGTAGATAAAAAGTGTTAGAAGACTAAATAGTGAATTTTGATCCCAAGGGATTAAAAATACTTTTAGTTACACCTTAAGTGAGAAATAGATGAATGTAACAATACTAATTCATTTATATTTTAAAACTCCTGCACATATCTTACAGATATAACGTACAATAAACCAATAAGTACCTGTTAGTATCTGTATTCTTCCAAGGCCTCGGCAACTGTTTCGGCCTTCCTTGATCATCATCAGTGTTGTACGGCCCCTGGATGGGACAACAACAGTCAGCCGCTTACTCATTAAATCTCAAATATACCTCTTCACCTAAAACGTAATCGGCTGCCAAGAAAACACTGGGATATTTCTATTAAATAAAAAAATATTAAAAGTTAGACAATTACGCTGTTTGCTAGTTGGCGCTGTTGGTAATAACAAGATAAAATATATGTTTCAAAAAAATTCCTGAAAGAGATAGATTAGTAAATGTAAAATGTTTTTCTGAAATAGTTTTGAGAGGACAAATATTTTAGAAAGCCTCTGTTTAGAGAACAGAGATTTTCTAAAAAAGTTCCTAAAAGCGAAAAATTAGATTAGTGTAAACTAAAACAAGAATTTTAGAAAACTTCTTTTGAAAAAAGGGATTTTATAAAATATGTGTAAAGAAAAATTCCTAAAAGAAAAAAGTAGATTAGATGCATTTTGCGGGGACAAAATATTTTAGGAAACCTGGTTTGAAAAAGATATTTCCTAAAATATTTGTTCAAAAAACTTGCCTAAAAGAGAAAAAAAGATTGGTAAAGGGAAAGTTTGTTTTCTAAACCATTGTATATGGCATCCCAAATATCCTTCGCTATGGTGAATATGTTATTTTCCACAGTTTACAACTGAGTTCCGGGATCAATTTTCGAAATTCCTAAAAAGAAAAATGTTAAAATTTGAATAAAATGCTTTATTTTTTAAGTCGGTGTCAGTTTTTTTTCAAAGTTAAACAATGCGAAAATTTGGTCAAGTACGAATGGAGGCCTCTATGAAGAGTATCTATACAGAATGAACTTTTTGCAATAATTCTTGCATAATAACCCAAGAAAAAATTAAGTAGGAATTGAATTTCTTAAGATACTAGTTTAGCTTTGTAAGAGACAGACAAGTAGAAGGACAGACAGATCGACAAATGATTCCATAAGTGTTTAGTTTTGCCAAGATCATTATTTTGAAACACTAAAAATGGTTTATATAACGCGATGGCAGGGTATGTTCATGTTTACCTACCACCATGTCAATTTAAAACTGTATTAAATATTTTTCTTTTTATTTATCGCATTGTTGCCCTTAAAAATCTCTTTGTACTTATCTGTATCATTTTTCTTACCTACCCTTCTTGATTTTTACATAGCAGTAGGTCTGTTTGTAAACAGAAATGTGTCCTTATTTAAAACGAAATAACCCTTATTATACACATCTTTTTAGCAGGTCAATTTATTTTAAGAGTATTACTGAACGCCCATAAAGTGGCCAATTCTATGCGCGTGGGTAAATATCTTAAAAACAAATTGCTTAAAAAAATAAGGGTTTTTAGAATTTTTACGAATTGGTTTTTTAACATTGTCGCTTCTAAGTTATTTGCTAATAAAATCTAAGGACTCTCCAGTGTAGAAACAATAAACAAACTTGTAGTTCATTAAAGAAATCAAAATTTGCAGTAGGCGATTATCACGGGAAAGTACACAACATTTTAAGGTTTTAAATAAATTATTTGCTTTTTATGTACCTATACTGGAAACTTATTGTCTTTTGTTGCAAAATAACTAGGGAAGAACAATGTTAAAAAAACAAAATAGTATTTATGGGCACTGAATACTACTCTAAAATAGAGGATATTTATGTATTTTCACTTAAAACAGGACACGTTACATCTTTGTTATGCACACTAGAAAAGAAAACTCTATTATACATGACAAAAAAAGTTGATTATATGTACTCTCACGTATCATACCTGTTGATCGATGAACATCCATTTTGTTCAATCCAAAGGCATCACAGTCAAACACTGTGACGATTTTGACACATACACCAACATCACTGTCACTGATGGAATGATGAGTGAAAATCTGAGCACACGCGTTGGAAATGTTTCGCGCTGATTGGAGAACGAACGCATAGACTTACCTGGAACAAGAGAAAAGAACTATTAGTTATACAGTTTTGTTTACTTTTATTATTTTGTATTACACATAGTTGATGTCAATAATTTTTTTTTAAATATAAATTTTATATTTTATCTTATAGTCCCTGCTGAAATGCCGTTATCCAAGAAAAATTTTCGAAAGCAGATTTCTCGAAAAAACAGTTGTTAGAAAGTTGGATTTTAAACTATAATGGTTTAGAAAAAATCATTGCTCAATTGCTCAATTAAACATGGAAGCGAATTTTAATGTGCAAGTTGATATGTTGTTAATTTCGGGAAAGTGCAGAAAAAACTACAGAAAAGCTTCACTAATCAAGGGGTCTGCTAGGTCCCCGGATTTAATTCCCTTTTATTTTTTTGTGGGGTTTTATAAAGGACAAAGTGATGGCGACTGCACCTACAACTTTAGATGATAGGAAAGACCGAATTCGCTTTGCCGGCTTATTAGTAACACCTGAAATGTTACTGCGGGTACGAGATTCATTGAAAAAAAGAGTGGAAAAGTGTTTGGACGTTGAAGGGGAACATTTCGAACAACTTCTCAAGCATGACACACGATAAATAAGTTGAAATTAAATGGTAAATATTTTTTGGTTTTATAACCTAATAAATCCTAATTCCGTAGCCGAAAGAGCAAATGAAAAATTTTTTTTGACAAAATACATAGTTTTTTTACGTAGATTCGAATTTTATAAACAAAAATAGCTATATCATCCGATTTAAAATTCCAAAGCTACCCCCCACCCCTCCAAATAGAGGGGGTAAATGTCAAAAATATGTTTAAATATGTCCCCCACCAAAATTTCATGAAAATATTTAAACCGTTTTCCAGATATGTAAGACTTGAAAAACCATGTATTAGAAGTACATAGGTATAGAGATAGGGCTTGACAGATAAATTTCAGAGTATTATGATTGTGTTAATTTGCCAATTATGGCAAAAAAGCTTCAAAAAAAAATACCTAAAAATGCATTTATTTTTAAGAAACCATTAACTTTTTACACCCCTCGTAATAATCGTTTTCTTACCTTTTGCCAAGTGAGGGTGACACACCTTTTCGGACAATTTAAAACTTTGTTACATTTTTAAAGTTATTCTTAGGTATTTTCTAAAACTTTTTTGACAGTTCGCAAATTACATACTGTTAAGTCTCTGAAATTAACTTATATACATACGTCAAGTTTTATCTCTGTTACAGTTCTAATAGGATAGTGCCTAGCATGGGGTTGTTGTTATTATAAGAGTATAATGCATTTTCCATAAATCGTATTTTTAAGAAAGCGGCTTTCAAAAAAATTATTTTAGAAAAATATGTTTTTCGAAAAAAAATATTTTTGAGAAAAATGTAGTTTCGAAAAAAAACCTTAATGTGAAAAATCTTAATTCTTATTACCCCATAAACTCAGATTTGTAGGGTAATAAAAACTTTATTTGCAAAAAAGGAGATATTTGAATTGGTAATTTTTCCCCAAGAAAAAAACTATTATTATAAACCTTCAACTACATGAAAACCTATAAATGGAAGACTGGAAGTATTTACATTAAGGAGTGTTGTAGAAAAAGACAGAATATTTTTATTATTGAATAAAAATAATAAATATAGATTGTTTTGATATAAACTTTAGTTGATTCTAAAACTTAAGATACAAAGAATAAAGAATAATAATATACAGCAATATAATCCCAAAAATCTTACTAGCTACTGTTTAGTAGCTAAAATGTAGCGAACATAATTAGGTTTTTACATTTAGGCCATATGTATAATATATTAACAATTCGTAGTTCTTCCGGGACTATATTGCTTTATATTATTCTTTGTATACCTTTAGAATAAATAATTACTGAAACTGTACTTTTTTTATTATTGTTCAATAATAAGGGATGGCTGTTTAATTTTTGATAAAATAAATGCGTACTAGTTCGTCAGGCTAGATGATTGCAAAATTTCTTTAGTTATTCGAACCTGTTCGATGCGAGACACCTCTAGAAACCCAAGACCGTTATTAATGCCACATCTCTATTATTTCAGTTTTCCACACCCAAAATAAATTAATTAAAAAATATTACCTTAATGATTCCTGCAGTTTGCTCTAATCCAGCTTGTGTCCCGAACATTTATAATCCCGGTTTATGTTTTCATGGTCGCACCTAATTCAAACTTCAAACGGCAGATTCAAAAAACAACTGTTTCTTGAAACAATTTGCCTTTCAAAGTCAAAATTAGACAGAACTCAAACCAACCACTATAATGGCCAGATCGATACTTTTTAAGTTGTTTGTAAAGTCAAAAGTAAAAAGATCAAATCTCAAAGGCCAAGAAATATATTCAACTGAATAGGTATTTCTGAAATTTGAGTATGATCAATTTAATCTTTTCTGTACGTTAGACTAAAAAAGACCAAACTGATGCAGCGTGATCTTTCAGAAATACTGTAGTAAAAATAAAAAGTTATAGTTTGATTAGCTACTGAGTTGAATAAGTATCATTCAAAAAATCAAATCCAATCGATTTAATTCATCCTGTACATTAGACTAAAATGAATTAAACCGACGTGACGTCACTTTTTGGAAATACTAGAATAAATTATTAAAGGTTGGTTTTCGCATCTTATGCCACCCTGAAAAAGTCGCGGCGCGGTTTACACATTGGCTTAATCCTGAAACAAAGAGAAACATTGTTTAGTTTTAAAATATATACAATACATATACAATTAAAATTTTACGAACTTTTAATATACCGCGTGTTGCAAAATTCTACCGACAAAGCTATACAAGTGATTCTTTGAACAACACAAGTAGTCGAGGCAATGACGCACTCAACCTCCGAATTTTTTGCACTAAGACGGAACGGAATGCGGTTTTTTGCATTCGCTTCCAAAAATTATTTGTAAAAAATGTATCTACTTTGTATCTTATACAAACCGGAAATTGCATTGCCGCAGTCAAAAATGCATTCAAAAAATTCATTTTTTGAAGTCTCTTGAAGAAAATTAAATAACTTTGTTAATAAGACTCAGAATTGGCTCAAACCGGGTTCCCGGTGGTTTTCGAGGTCGCTGATCACGATATGAAATTGACCGACAGCCGACCTGGAGCTCAGGATCGTTGATGAACGTCATCTTCGTGGGACTCTCCCAAAATTCACGCGGGGAAGGAGAGAAACTCGGTGCCCCGGGGGTTTTTTGGGTTGCTGAATTTAAATATGGCATCGGCGAACACCCCCCGGACACCTGGTGCGCCGGAACCTGGACGTGGGCGTCATCCCCGAGAGTTTTCCTGATACGATCACAAAAAACAAACCGAAAATCGTTGTGTGGGCGTTTTTTGGGGTGCTGAATCCAAATTTCACGTCGAAAATGACCCCCGAACACCTGGTGCACCGGAACCTGGACGCGGACGTCATCTCCGAGGGTTTTCCTGACACGATCGCTAAAGACAAACCGAAAATCGTTGTGGAGGTTCTTTTGGGGCGCTGAATCCAAATTTCACGTCGAAAACGACCCCCCGAACACCAGGTGCACCGGAACCTGGACGCGGACGTCATCTCCGAGGGTTTTCCAGACACGATCGCTAAAGACAAACCGCAAATCGTTATGGGGGGGGGGGGGGGGGGGGCGAGAATTACACATCAATGAATGTGTCAAATTATGAGACGATTTTCGTTTAGTTTTTTGCGATCGTATCTGGAAAACCCTCGGAGATGACTTCCGCGTCCAGGTTCCGGTGCACCAAGTGTTTGGGGGGTCATTTTCGATGAGAAAACGATCGTGTCTGGAAAACCCTCGGAGATGACGTTCAGGCCCAGGTTCCAGTGCACCAGGTGTTCGGGGGGACGTTTTCGACGTGAAATTTGGATTCAGCGCCCCAAAAACGCCCACACAACGATTTTCGGTTTGTTTTTTGCGATCTTGTCAGGAAAACTCTCGGGGATGACGTCCAGGTTCCGGTGCACCAGGTGTCCGGGGGGTGTTCGCCGACGCCATATTTGAATTCAGCAATTCAAAAAACCCCCGGGCGCCGAGTTTCTCTCCTTCCCCGCGTGAATTTTGGGAGAGTCCCACGGAGATGACGTTCATCAGCGATCCTGAGCTCCAGGTAGGCTGTGGGTCAATTTGAACATCATAATCGTGATCAGTGACCTCGAAGACCCCCGGGAACCCGGTTTGAGCCAATTCTGAGTCTTATTAACAAAGTTATTTAATTTTCTTAATCCGACTTCAAAAAATGCATCTTTTGAATGCATTTTTGGCTGCAGCAATGCAATTTCCGGTTTGTATAAGATACAAAGTAGATACATTTTTTACAAATAATTTTTGGAAGCGAATGCAAAAAACCGCTTTCCGATCCGTCTTAGTGCAAAAAATTCCGAGATTTTGGCTGTTTTAGTGTTTCATTGCCTCGACTAAAGGAAAAAGTACTTGTTAGAATAAGAACGATTTTACGAAATATCTTCCAAACAATATAGAGGAGGCAAGATAGATCTGGAGGGTCGAAATAAGCAAGAAAATTATGTTATGGATGAAACCAATGGAATAGGTCCCTAAAGGTGTCCAGATGAACATATGGAACTCTTTATAAAAATATCTTGTTGCTAATTTCATTTATTAATTCATTGTAGAAAAGTCGGCTTTTTGTCATGTCTTTTTTCCGTTATACCTTGGTTATTTATTAAAATAGCGGAACGCCGTTGGCGCCATCAGACTGGCGAGAAAATTTCACAAATTTTGCTACTGAGCACTTTTGTTTACAACCAATAGATTCGTCAGAATTTAATCAATAAAAAAACGGTCACAAAGTACGCGCGCGCAGCAGATGCAGCCGTATATATACTCATAAGCGTCGCGCGCTATAAACAAATACTTATATCTTTTGATCAATTAAAGATATTTGAATAAAACCAAATTGGACATATAAATAATGGCCAAGACAATCAATTTGCTGGCCATTTGGTTTCAACCAGAGCCATTAATCCAAAAAACAACAACAACAATCAATTATTAATTATATTTTGAAAGTATTTCGAATGTTTGAATTTCCGGTATTCTTGTTTAAGTGTGAAATGTCCCACTTTGTTAAATCAAGCACTGCATTTATAAACAAGTTTTAAAAAATTAAAAAGTAAGTATTCTAATCTTTTCCCGAGACCACTATCGACGAATTTTGTGAGAGGTGTATACATAGGCTTCTTATTTTTTTACTGCAAATTCCAGTTATCTGTTTTACGAAAAATGCATTTTTTCTTGTTCGCCGCTTAGGAAAACCAATCATTATTTTTTGTAATTTTTCAATTTTAAAAATAATACGGTAATTATCAGTGAGGTAAAACATTTACTTTGATATGGTGTGACTGGTTTTACAAAAACTTTAATTTCTGAATTTTATTAGCATAGAGTTAAAGTTATCTGGAAAAAGACGAAGTTGTTATACAAAGATGTGATCGTTTTTGCATATATTTTCATAAATTTTAATTCAAATTTTTTCCAAAAAAAAACGTGGTTTTTCATATGTATATGTCACATTTAAACAAGAATACCGGAAATCCAAACATTCGAAATACTTTTAAAATATGATTTTTTGTCTTGGCGATTATTTATACATTCTATTTTGTTGAATCCAAATATCTTTAACAGGCGCGGCCCGTGAAATTTCAAAGTTGTATATCTCTGTTGCTACTTATGGGACCCTTGCCAAATTCAGGATTTTTAATAGTGAGCCTACTAGGAATGTTTTGGTAAAGAAGAAAACTATTTTTCAATGTGCGAAAAAAAGTTGAATATTTGAATTGACCCACCTGGGTAAAAACTTAACACGCTTAGATATTTTTTTTATTATTTTTTCTAAACAAATTTTACATCATTTTGTCGACAATTCTTAATTTTAAGAGAAAAAATGTGTTAGTAGAAAGTTATAGTCATTTGAATTTTTTGTTAAATTATATATTAGGTTTAAAAAAATTCAAATGACTATAACTTTCTACTAACACATTTTGTTTTCTTAAAATTTAAGAATTGTTGACAAAATGATGTAAAATTTGTTTAGAAAAAATAATAAATAAAGTATCTAAGCCTGTTAATTTTTTACCCAGGTGGGCCAATTCAAAAATTCAACTTTTTTTCGCAAATTACAAAATATTTTTTTTTTCGCCAAAACATTCCTAGTAGGGCCACCATTCAAAAACCTGAACTTGGCATGGGTCCCATAAGTAGCAACAGAGATATAGAACTTTAAAATTGTACGGGCCGCACCTGATCTTTAATTGATCAAAAGTTATGAGCATTTGTTTATGGCGCGCGACGCTTATGCGTATGTACGCATCCGCTGCGCGCCTACTTTTTGAGCGGTTTTTTATTTATTAAATACTGACAAATCTATATTCTATTGGTCGTAAAAAAAGGCCTTAGTAGCAAGATTGTGTAAAATTTTCTCACCTTTTCGATGGTGCCAACGGCGGCGTTCCGCCCTATTTTATTGAATAACTGAGATATGACGGAATATCGAAAAAAGACATGAAAAATAAACGACTTGTTTGCAATGAATTGTTAATAAAGAAAATTAGCAACAAAATATTTTTATATAGAGTTTCATGTGGACACCTTTATGGACCCATTCCAATTGGTTTCATCCATTGCATAATTTTTTTTGCTTATTTCGACTCTCCAGATCTAATTTGCCTCCTCTAATAGAAGATGAAAAAAAAATTGAAGATACCAAAAAGTGAAAGTATAAAGAAGTAATATTTGCAAAAGGATAGTTAGTATAGTCGCAGTTCCCAAAAAAAAGTCACTCTATAGATTATTTCAAATGGTAATAAGAACATTTCACAGCTACTCTAAAAATTATAGTACCTATCTGTGGAATTTTAATGAATTGCCTTTACCAAGCTGTACGGTAAGAAATAAGAAAAATCAACATTTTATCCAAAATTTACCATTCTGTTTCTCAGAAATGAAGCGTTTCCAAATTTAAAGAACTTTTTTCCTATTTTTGGCTAAAAAATCATAATTATAATAATAATAATAATAATAATAATAATAATAATAAAAATAATAATTAATAATAATAAATGACTATTGTAATGTATTAGAAGGGGTGAAGTTAAAGCTGGCTTCCTCACTTAACCCGGAAGAGAACAATTATTTACTAATAATCTACGTACAGTGCATATATGTACAGGGTGTCCGGATTTCGTTGTAATTGCAGGGTATCTCGGTTATTAGAGATAGAGAGTTGCGGTTTTAGCGAAGTGCTGCTACTTTTTGATGAAACGAATGATGGCATAAAAATATTTTTCATGGCCCCTTAGTTTTTGACATACAGGACGAAATTGATTTTTTTCCATTTTCGGACCCTCCTCGCATTTCAGTTATCTTGTAACTTATTAAAAAAGTAAAAGTGGATCCTATTAGACTTTTCTGCGTAGAATCGAGTGGCGTGGTTAGATTTTCATCAGATGTGATATTTTTCGAGATATTAACCAAACATATGTTTTTTAAATAGAATACCCTGTATATTTCTTAGCTATTAAGTTTCCCCTTTCGAGAGCTTTTTAAAAATTTATAACACTTTATAGGTAGTTATTTTTTATTTTTAGACCTTAAATCGAACTATTTAATTTTAAACTTCAATTTTGCGTAGTTGGCCGGGTTTAACATGTGGTTTAACGTCAATTCAAGTATTTAGATTGAAAAAAGAAACTGGTTAAATCCTGTGTTTTCATTAATTTAGTCAAATTGGTATTATTTTTTAAACCACAACACTACCTACTTGTTATCTAGACATATAAAAAATCCTAACCAGAACTAAAACTGCTTAGTTTTTAATCACTCTTTGGAGATTAAATTAGTTGTCTTCAATTATTAATAGCAAAAAAAGTCTAATTTAAAAACAAAACATACAAAAATTTAGGTAACGAAAAGAGTTAGAATGGATTAAATGGACTAACTCTTTTCGTTACCTAAAGTTTTGTAAGTATGTTTTGTTTTTAAATTTGACTTTTATTTGCTACTAATAATTCAAAATTCAAGACAACTAATTTAATCTTAAAGTGGTTAAAAACTAAGCAGTTTTAGTCCTGGTTAGGATTTTCTATATATGTAGATAACAAGTAGTTTTGTAGTTTAAAAAATAACACCGATTTGAATAAATTAATGAAAATACAGGATTTAACCAGTTTCTTTTTTAAATCTAAATACTTGAATTGACGTTAAACCACATGTAAAACACGGCCAACTGCGCAAAATTAAAGTTTAAAATTAAATAATTCGATTTAAGGGTTAAAAATAATAAATAACTATAATGCGTTTTATATTTCTGAAAAGCTCTCGACAGGGGAAACTTAATGGTTAAGAAAAAGGTGGTCCGTTTAAAAAAACATATTTGGTTAATATCTCGAAAAATATCACATTTGATGAAAATCTAACCACGCCACTCGATTCTACGTAGAAAACTCTAATAAGATCCACTTTTACATTTTTTTTTATAAGTTTCAAGATAACTGAAATGCGAGGGGGGTCCGGAAATGGAAAAACATCAATTTCGTCCTGTATGTCAAAAACGAAGGGGGCCATGAAAAATATTTTTATGCCATCTTTCGTTTCATCAAAAAGTAGAAACACTTCGCGAAATCCGCAACCCTCTATCTTTAATAACAACCGAGATACCCTGCAATTACAACGAAATCCAGACACCCTATACAATGTAAAGATATCTAAATATTTAAAATATAGTTTAAATGACATGAAAGAACATTAAAAGGCACAGGTAAAAATCATATTGATCTACTAAAAAATAATAACAAATAAAAAATATAATAGACCAAGAAATTGTAAATGTAAAAATATATAGGGTGTTCCATTTAAAGAAATAAAGTTGACGTACGTCCTACTTTTTTTAAGTCACCCTGTAGACTGGCAAATATTTTTAAAATATGTCAAAAATATAAAGTTGTAGTGTCCGAGCGATTTTCCCTAAAATTTGACATTTTTTATAATGAATTTATTCCAACTTTATGTCCTCACTGAATACACATGTAAACACATTTGTATACAAAACCTGTACCAGGCGCCGCGTCGCAAAAGAAGCCCCATTATTTATACCCATGTTTCCAAAATTTCGAAAAAATTGTGGAAAAAATTTTTATGAATTTTTTGCCTATATATAATTCCTAAATATGAGACATATCAAGGACTGCGAAGGGGGTTCCTTTTTTATACTATAAAGCAGAAAATTGATGAAAAGAAAATAATTTCAGAAAAAATAGTTTTTTAAAACCTCACGGAGTTATTTTTTAACGATTTTTTGTCTCAATGAACTTCTTTAATTTTTTTTTATATTGGGGCAGCGCAGCGGTTCATATCAATGCAAGAATTTTTAAAAAATCTCTTAGTATGCCTAGTCCTAGTATACATATTTTTACTGATTTAAAATAGTTAAATAGGTAATTCGTTTTTAAATTTAAAATTTAAAATCGTGAAAAATGGGTACCTTTCTTTCTCTTATTACTTTAAAAGTTGTTCAAAATGACCACCATGAACTTTTTGGCAGCAGTAAAGTCGATTTTGGATCTCTGCCAAGAAGTACCTAACACCTGCGATTCTCGAAAATGTAAGAAGTGAGTTCCAAAATCGACTGTATTACTACCAAGAAGTTCATGGTGATCATTTTGATCAACTTTTAAAGTCATATAAGAGAAATAAAGGTACCTATTTAAATTTTTAACCTCGGGCAAACCTCGGGTTTGCGGTAATGTGTTTCTTTTTTGAAGACCTTTAAAATGAGGTACCACACAGCATAGGGTTGCATTTAAAAATTTTGACCTCAGGGGGTTTTACCTAGCGTGGCCCCTTAGAGGGGCTAAAAAAAGTTAAATTACATAAAAAAGTAGATTTATCAAAATGTATCAGTAAGATACACTTGAAATTTGGCGTCTCTATCTTTACTAGGTAATAGAAATACTAAGACTTTTCGAACACCCTGTATATATAACAGCTTCAGAATAACCACCCTTCTGTATTTAATTTAAAAGTTTTGAAAAAATACTTGGTTTCAGTGTATTCTTATCGATTTTCTCCCTACGTACCCCCTTAATTTGTGTTTAAATAAGAAAAAATTAACAAGGGCTGCAGAAGCAGGGCCGTAGCCAGGTCTCTGTTGGTACCAGGGCATTACTGCTTATCGCCAGGGCGATATTTTTAAGAACCCAAATTTTTCCCTATACCTGTTTTAAGCACGAAAATAATGCCTTTTTTGTATGTTTTAGTGCAAAAACTTTTATTTAGTAGTAAAATGGGTGCATGAAAACAAATTACGTTTTTATATTAGAAGCACTTTTACGAGTAACAAAAGCATTTTAAGTGAACATCTCATTTAAGTTTTCACGAATTGCTGTATTTTTCACGACAAAACTATAAGGTACTTAAATTAAAAACATTAACAGTGTGAATAACAACATTATAACTGAAAATCAGTGTCTAAACTCTTACTAAAATTAAGAACATTCACAAGGCAACAATCAAATATGTAACTAAAAATCCTTGTTTAAATTCTCAGTTTTATCATTGTTAGTTTTATAAAATCAAAACATTTAAAACAAAAAACGTAGTAAGTATCCAAATTAAAAACTAAATTTTAAATCAATACAATTTCAGACCTAATATTTTTAAAAATAGCCCGAAGCTCCTATTTTTCTACCAGGGAAAGAATTTTATCTGCCAGGGCGGCGCTCTGATCTGCCCTATTGTAGCTACGGCCCTTTGCAGATGGGTTCCAATCTCTATATTGAGCAAATTATAAAAAGGAATCTAGTAGTGTCGTTTTTTAAACTAAACGTCTCGTTCCAATTTACATCTTCTCTACAATAAAGATGTCAAAAGTTTTCTTTCCTAAATAAGATGAATGCCCAGGGCCGCCGAGGGCTATTTTGGGGCCTGGGGCAACAAATACTCCTGGGGCCCCAACTTATGTGAGATGGGGACCCAAATAGAGATGGGACCCGGGGCAGTCAGTCCCCGTTGCCCCCCCCCCCCCCTCACGCCGGCCAGATTCTCCAACGCTATATCAGTCTAATTTAACAAAAGTTTTAAACTGACAACTAGAATAAGACAAAAAAGTTTTGTACTAAATTTGTTTCACAGTTTTTTTTTGAAAATTTATAAACAGCAATTTTAGTATTTTACGTATACTTTTCATAATAATAGAACTAAATTCATTCTAGCAACACGTTCCAAGATGAAGATCATTTAGAAAGCAAATAAATCGCTGAAATATTAGAATAACTCGTTTTATTAACAATGACAGAACAAAAACCTGTCAAAATCTCACTAATTAACCAGATCTTAATTTAAATCTGTACTAAATCTTAAACCTTTTTAGTAAATCTGACTGGAAGGGTTTGTTTTTGTTAACTCAAGACTAAGGCTACGGTTATAGTGGATGCGTGTTCTGACGAACTGGCGTTCTGACGAACACATCAGAACTCGTCCGAATCGATCAAATAACAGAAATATAGTGTTTGGGGTTATACTGCGTGTGTATCATTCGTCAGATTTTGTACGAATTATTCAGAACAAGTTAGTCGTTCAAATGAGTTTGTTTTTCTTGCGAATTCATGCGAATTGTATGTGTGAAAATGGATGCTGAGAAACTTATGTTTAATTTTCCAAAATAGATATTTGTGGGACATGAGAGGAGAAAACTACTACAAACCACCACCGGTACGTTTCTCGACAAAAATGGGAAAAAATTTCGGAAGAAATGAATAGTAATTTTAAGTATTTATTTTAGTAAGGATTAAAATAAAATTTTACATAGGTATAATTATTGTTATAAAAATAGGATACATATACCGTTTAGTTAAAAATGTTGTAGTGAAATTGTACTTCGCCTGCTGGAGAGCTAAAGTAGTTTTTATAGATTTCTCGTGCTTGGCTTCCTATTGCTGCACAATGACTGTAGCGCCTTGAAGCAGATATCTTTTGATTAGGCATGTTATATGAAGGTTGTGACGGAACACCTTCCCTATCGATAATTATGTTATGCAATATACATGCGCATTTCGCTAAAATCTCAACATTACATCCATTTGCAATTCAGTTTTTAAAAATCGCCATTTAGCTACTAATTTCCCAAATGCACACTCAATGCAACGTCGAGCTCTAGATAGCCTATAATTAAAAATCCGTTCTTCATTGGAAAGATTTTGTCTGGGATATGGTTTTAATAAATATGACATTAATGGATAGGCCTCATCCCCTAATAATACAAAAGGAGTTATAATATCTGTTGATGGTAAATATGCATTAGATGGATTATTAAACGTATTTGTCTCTAAACGATGATAGACATTTGACAGAGACAATATTCCTCCATCACTTTGCTTGCCGTAAGCTCCAACATCAATGGTAATAAACTTTCTTGCAGAATATAGTAAAATGTTCCTGGTGACATCCTGAAATAATCTGAAAATTTATTCGGTTGGCTTAATAGATCTAGAAATAACGTATGAAATTCTCCATTAATTGGTCTTGAAGCAAACCCTTCATTTACGTATTCGGTTTTTCTGGGCATAAGTAAAATTTTTAATAAAGAACTTTCTAAAAACTGATATTCGGCCTCAAAACTATCAGTGTCATCCATATTGGATATTTAATAAAATAAAACTATTTCGCCAGAATATGCATTTACTATAACCACTGCTATCTGAACAAATATTCTGACGTGTTCGTCAGAACGCCAGTTCTTCAGAACACGCATCCACTATAACCGTAGCCTAAATAATAACTTGTCACAATCTTGAACTCTACGCCGAAAGAATTGCATAGCCATCTAGACGTAGTGTGCGAGAGACGATCAAACTCCATCTCTCTTGCACACCACCTCCAGGTAGCTATAAAACCATACCTGCTAAGTGCTAATTACGCAAACAGCCATAACCATTACATGGCGACTGAGAGAGACTGTTCAACGCCCTCTTTCACTCACTCGCATGTTAGCATCTAATTTAGGTATGGAATTTACGTAACGCACTAACGCAGTTAATAAAAAAATTACATAGGTAATAAATGAATAATATATCACTAGTATTACATATTAAAAGGTTATTCCCCACACCAAAAATTTTTTAAAAGCATATTATCTATACATAAAAAAAGTACTTACCAACTTGGAAGCAGAGCATCACTTTGTATTAGGATGTACGAAGTGCCCCTCCCCCACCCCCCACTGCGATTATGTTATATAATTATACAGCCGCCTACAAATTCGCTATAACTGACAGAATTTAGTCATAAAAACGTCAGTTTTAAAAGCTTTTAGCCGAACTAAAAAATTATTAGAATAGGGAAGACCACCGCGGACTACGCTATTCCAGTGGGGAGCATTGATGGTGACGTAAGCTGTCCCGGGACAACTTCCATCAGGAACGCGCGCGAAAACCCCTTATCCGCCGGCCACCGGAAAGCGAATGGTACATACTTAACTTATTTAAAATGGACAGTTTCGTGTTCAAATCGATAGGAACAAATTTCGACAAAAATTTTTTCTCGAATCAAGACAAAAAACTGACTTTAAAGCAAAGCATGCTTAAAAAAAAACATACGTAACAGTTAAAACCAAACATCTGTGCCTACTATGTCGATGTGGAGGCCAGAATTATGCACAACAAAATTTCGAATTAAATAAAGGAATTAGGTATATAGATATTATGAGAGCTTAAAAATAATATATTGGAAGAAATAGTGATAATCTTATAGGGGGTATGTAAATTCCGATATATTCGGTTTTTCGACGTGACTTTGTCTTTAGGCTGAACACAAATTGAAAATAAAATTGCTTTTTATATGTGACGTAATACCTAAACAGCTCTTGGTTCGCTGTTTTCAAAGTGTTAGCTTATGCCTTTATTTACTCTTCGAAATATTTTCATCTAAATTTTGAATTATTGTCCATAACCTACTATGCGGTAAGCGGCCGTATAAAATATGAAATAAATAATATTATGAAAGATTAGCGTTGAAAATCAACGGTACAAGGTGATGTTTTTAGAGTCTTAAAGGAATTACAAATTACATAGGTATTTTATATATCAGAAGCAAGGGTGGAAGGGCGTCTATATTTTTCCTTTGGGGGGGGGGTGTAATTCAGTGTGGATTGAACAGTAGGGTGGATCGAAAAAATCTTTTTTTGGATTTTCAGTTGACCTTACCTGGCGAAAGTTGTCAGTAGATATCATGATTGTTTTAGCCAAATCTCAGAATTTTCGAACATCATCTTCAGGTTCCCCGCGAGTGTCAAAGTTTAGGGAAAATGTCAATTTTTTACCTTTACCAAAAAAATAACGGAATGTTTTTCTTTCATTATTTTACTTGGGATGATATGCCCAATCAATGTTGTATTATTAAAAAAAAACTGGGAATTTTTGATAAGCATCTAGAGGTTCCCCTGCTGTATACAAATTAAGAAAAAAATTAAAACAAGTTAAAAACTTAAAAAAATTTATTTTGTGTAATTTTTGTTAAGCAAATGATTTTTGTTTTGCTTGACAGACGAGACAAAATCATTTTTTGGTATTAAAATATGGAAGCTTGTTCCTAGAGTCTATTTTGGCCCTAATGAATCCGTCTCTAGCTTCTTGGCCTGAAACAGCTAGAGAAGCCTCTGTTACAAGCTTAATACTCCTCTCCACAGCTTGGGTGTGGCAAGGAAATGTAGGAAGAGGCATATTTTTAAAATTTATGCCACACCCAAGCTGTGGAGAGGAGTATTAAGCTTGTAACAGAGGCTTCTCTAGCTGTTTCAGGCCAAGAAGCTAGAGACCGAATCATTAGAGCCAAAATAGACTCTAGGAACAAGCTTCCATATTTTAATACCAAAGAATGATTTTGTTTCGTCTGTCAAGCAAAACAAAAATCATTTGCTTAAGAAAAATGACACAAAATATATTTTCTTAAGTTTTTAACTTATTTTAATTTTTTTCTTAATTTGTATACAGCAGGGGAACCTCTAGATGCTTATCAAAAATTCCGAGTTTTTTTTAATAATACAACATTGATTGGGCATATCATCCCAAGTAAAATAATTAAAGAAAAACATTCCGTTATTTTTTTGGTAAAGGTAAAAAATTGACATTTTCCCTAAACTTTGACACTCGCGGGGAACCTGAAGATGATATTCGAAAATTCTGAGATTTGGCTAAAACAATCATGATATCTACTGACAACTTTCGCCAGGTAAGGTCAACTGAAAATCAAAAAAAAGATTTTTTCGATCCACCCTATTGAACAGGTCCTTATTTTAGCATGCAAAACTGATGGGGGCTGCCGCCTCTGTCACTGTCCTTGGGGAGAGAATAAGAATAATCCCCATTACCCCTCCCCATATAGACGCCCTTGATTAGAAGGGGGCGTTTGAAGCACCGTATAGGTGCCATATATTGGAGCTAAAAAATTAATCCTATACATAACTTAGGGGCATTATTTTTTTATTATATTTGTATATTTTATTATACCTGTATAATGCCCTAAAAGCACCCCTGTATTGTACAAAATACCTAGTTACTTTAAGAATCCTAAAAATTACTTTTTAACGTCGATTTTCAACGGGTCATAAGCTAGCAAAAATATCTTATTCTGCTTGAAGAGCTCTCTTTATTTTGATGGGTCAGTTGCCTAGGTGGTAAAATATATTTTTTAACTTTATTTTTCCCAGGTACTTACTTAATTGTTTTTACATTTTTGCCCTCTCACTGGACTTTGTAAGAAAACACCAAACTTTGTTCTGAGGAAAACATGCCTAGAATTTTATTTGTAGAGAATTGAATTATTTTTTATTTTGTATATTACCACAGATCTATATATATATATATATATATATATATATATATATATATATATATATATATATATATATATATATATAGCTATGCGTAGCTATATAGATCTGTGATATTATTACTTCTGAAGTACTGAAGTAAAAATTAAAGAATATCAGGAAAATGGCGAAAAATAAATTTTGGCCCGTTTACCCCATAATGGAATATGCATTTGCCCTGTATGTTGATAAAAGTTTTGTGCATCTTGTATTCATTCTCTTTTAATTTCCGAGCACAATCTACTACATCCACCCTGTGTAAGGAAAGTAATGTATTCGTGCAGATTTTAGACTTCCGGTTTTTGACATATTTTTTTTTTTCGAGATGTTCTGAAGCCATTTTGACTATTTTCGGAGCGATGTACGTGGTCAAAATTGCGCCGAGACGGCGGAACTGATTGACGTGAATTTTGACACTAGCTACTAGAGGATAAACCGGCCAACCAGAAGTTGGGAGGACGCCATTTCTCAATTTTCTTGCTACAAAAAAAAGGTCAAGTTAGACCTCATTTTAAAGATATTTTATGTTAATTTTCAAAGTTTTAAGAACCGACCAGGGTCGTATCCAGCCCTGCTTTTTAGGGGGGGCTAAGCAAAATCTTCGGGGGGCTTAACATTGTTTCTACATTATAGTGTAGAAACGTTAAAAATACATAGAGTTGTGCTTTTCCTTTTCACGGAAATTATCGTTTAAAAAAACATATATATATATATATATATATATATATATATATATATATATATATATATATATATATATATATATATATATATATATATATACCTAGTAGGGACATAAATACTGTTACACACATTATATGCAATAAAATGGAAACTACAAAACATTTGGTGACAAAATTTTATTAATTTTATGAATGTACTATAAGAGATATAAAAACGATACGTTTATTCAAAATTGCCTCCTTGAGCCTTAACGCAAGCCTTGAGTCGTGCTGGCCAGTCATCAATGGCAGCACGTAACTTATCCATTGGAAAAGTGGCCACAGTTCTGCTAAGAGCCTGTTTCAAGGATTCAATGTTGGGGTGTCTTTTGTGGCATACCATGTCCTCCAAAACAGATCACAACTTGTAATCGAACGGGTTGAAATCTGGGTTGCCAGGCGACCAGTCTTCGGTACTGATGAAATCGGGAACGTTGTTTTGAAGCCAGATTTGAGTGGTTTCGCCCTTAGAGGCGGCGCATAATCCTGCTGAAATGTCCATAGCTTGGAATAGGATATAGTTAACTGGAATCACTACAGCTTCTAGAACAGTTTGTTGATAGATTTTGGCCGACGTTTTGACGCCTTTTTCGCAAAAATGCAAATCAGTGACCCCGTCATGGATGATGCCCTTTTTCAGCCCGTGAGACCAATTCAGAGGCTTCACTAGATGACCGTGCATAAATCCTATCATTCTGCCTATTGAATTTCTCCTGGACGGTCAAGATTTTTTCGTCAGTGAAAAGAATTTTTCTGTGCCGGTCATCCGCATACCTCACCAACAGCCGTTTCGATTTTTCAACTCTATTTTTTTAAGACCTGCAGTCAGCAAGCGTCCGGTACGGCGTTTGAAGGCCCCAAGGCCTAAGTCTTTTTTAATAATGGGATTCATTGATTTCCGCGTCATGTTCATTGCAAGGGCCTTTATTTTCTGTTTTCGAAGAAGGTTTCTTCGAATTCTGGCTTTGATGGCTTGTGGCGTACATACAGTGCGTAGACGCCCAAACCTTTGGCGATCTTTAATGTCTCCAGTCTCCTCAAATAGCTTAATGCACTGATACACAAACATGCGACTAATCCCGAGCGGTTGGAGTGTTTTAAAAATATCTTCTTTGTTCATGTTACACTTGTGTAGTGCCACAACAGAAATACGATTTTCTTTATCAGACCATTCCATGGTGAAACAAACACGAATCAATTTTTTTCTCACACACAAACAATATGAAGATTGGCTGTCAACAAGCATATGGTAAAGCCAGGGTGCGTTCAGTTTTAATACTGGAAAGGAATGTTTCTAATGTTGTAACAATATTACATAACTCAAAATTTACTTTATCATAAAATAAAAAATCTCTACTTAGGAACCCGTATCTAGAAAGGGAACGTGCCTTTTATTTTAAAAATAGGCGCTTTTAAAGACGCAAAACAAATAATTTCAACTTAAATTTTAAAGCGGTGTTGCACGTTCCAACGTCGATATAAACATTTTCGTCTAGAAATATAGGTAACTTTTCTAGGGGGGGGGGGCTCAGACCAGCTCTAGGGGCGGCTCAGCCCTCCCTGGCGCCCCCTGGCTACGGGCGATGACTGTCCTACCTTGACAACGTCCTGTCGGGGAGCAGTATCTCAATATGTAGAATACGGTCTTAGTGGTGAATTTAGGCACTTCTAGCAATGACTATTTTTTTCGAGTATATAGGCTTCTGAATATGTTACGGCAATTTTAATTATACAGAAAGAAAGCTTTTTAAAAATTACAACAGATGGCTGCTATTATTAAAATGAGGACGTTTCAGACCCTTCGTTCGGACCCTTCAGTTGTTAATTTGGGGTTTTAACGGTTGCCTACTAAGACCTCCTTTATTCTTAGCTATCTCAAAAATTCAGAGCATTTTCTGTTCTATCACAAAAACAACACATTGAGAGTGCTGATCTCAAAGTTGAATGAAAATCTGATCTACATATCCAATAATGTGCTGACACCATTTTCACCTGAAGCTAACATCAACACTATTGCAAGCACCTAGGTAAATATTTATTTTTAAAAATTTAAAATGAACTCTAATGTGGAAAACTTTTTTATTATTTATTTCACGAAAAAAAGTTACTCATAAAAGTTCTGCTTTCTGAGAAAATATTTATTAACGTATTCAACTTAGAGATATCATATACAGAGTGGCCACTAAACGGAAAACATCCAAAACTGTCTAAACTGCTAAGCGCAGAGGTCGCTACTGCTGCATGTGCCTCACTCAAACGTCAATTGTACGTTAAAGGTTATGTTTCTGCCAATTTGTTTGACTTTTACTGTTAAATTCAGTTAAAAGTGATGCTTCCCCTAGCTGTAAGCAGTAATATAACCACACTGGCTGACACATGCAGCAGTGACGCCACGCTGGAATAATTTGACAGTCAACCATCCCATTAGCTTATTTCATAATAATCCTAATTCATTGTATTCCTAGAAAGAGAAAGCTCCACTGCTTTCTCTCCATAGTTTTAGCTCAGGCTTATTGCTTAGGGTTGCTCAGATAGCTTTTTGTTGGCCCTCAGGCCAACATAACAGAATAAATAAAACCACAAGATTACGATTCATATTAGCACTTTTATTAGTTTAACAGCCTTTAAAACAGTAAAAAAAATCCAAATAAAAGAAGTCAAGCTGCCTGCTCGGGAACACCGGCAACTGTAGAATATTTTAAAACTAAAATAAATATTACACTAATATATACAATGGCAGTTGGGCTGAATCAAAATAAATTTAAAATTATTAGTATACATTAGGGGTGACCATTTACCATAGAAGAGTTTTAACTTTTAATATTAAAGCCAAGATATTGTTATCCGAACTTGTGCCAATTTTTCATTGAAGAGTAAATCATTTTCCTTGTTTATTTAAACTTTTTTTCTTAAAACTTTTACACGATATTATTATTCTTATTGGAATAATGTTGAACAACATTATCAATGTAAAACATTAAATACTCTTAAGGCCTGTCCTCACTTGCTACTCAACATTGTTACCAACAAAGTTATTCAACATGTTGTCGAATTGTCGATATTTCGATAAAAAGCAAGTTTTTTGTTACCGGTTGGTGAGCGGTAAACCTCGAAGAATGTTGGCAACAGTGTTTTGGTAACATGTTGCGGCTGCGTCTACATTAACGTTTTTGTATTTAATAGCATGGAAGTTTATCTCCGTTGTTTTATCTAGACAAGAGACGAACATCATTTTCGTTGGACATATTGGAATGGACTGTTGCAAACCGAATACTTAATGAGGACGTCTAAAAGTTGTCAACAAGTTATAAAAACATGTTTCCGTAACAGGTTTCTATATCATGTTACTAAGTGTGGACAGGCCTTTAGATTCTAAAAGTTAATCTAACACTTTTTAAGAATATTATAAATATCATTACTGTAATATGCTATATCAACGAATTCAAGTATGTCTGTATGTATGTATGTACTATGGTTTAGGAAATGTTAACGCAAGTTTCCTGGTTGTTTCTGCAACCATAAAATCATCGCATTTGATGCAATTCTTTTTTGACAACACGGATGGTTTGCTTACCAGTTAATTTTGAAAATACTCCCTCCAAATGTTGTTGCTCAGTTATTTCCTATAAGAACCAATGATTTTCTAGTGGAGACACATAGAAAACATTTAATTTATTAGAGAAATAAAAAGGTTATTTTGTGCTTTTCTATTAAAACCTCGCCCACAAAAATTCGACAGACTTATCGGATTTTTACCGGGAGCGGTTTTAAGGGAAAATTACAAAATGAAATTTTGATTTTTTAAAGAATTGTAAGTATGTCATTTTTATGGATTTATACTAAAACGTTCGTAGCGAATAACTCGAGCAATAGAAATGCTTAAAAAAACAAAATAGTAGCAATGGGAGTCGAATACTCTTAACAAAGACTACCATAATACATACTACACGGACAGTAAAGACTAATTTGTTCGTATAAAACAATAGTAAATGGTTATTCCCTAGGAATATATTTACATAAAATAACATTTTTAACAAAGAATAGATACTGTACTATAAATATTTTATGGCAACGAATAATAATAATAATTAACTATATTCCAGACAAATTGTCATGGCAGGAAGAACATGTTTTCTTTACGAAATACAGGGTGTTTAAAATTACGGGGCAGTTTTTGATTTTTAGTCTAGTCACACTTTCATTAAATCTCTCTTTTATTATAGTTCAAAAATTTTTAATTTAGATATATAGATATTAATATTTTATTTAACAAAAAATGAAATAAGCTTTATAGAGTGCTGAGTTTAATAGCTATTTATGTAACCAGTTAGGAAATGCTTGGCTTTGTTTAAAGAGTGTAATGTTCTCTTGCTTCGCTCATCCCTCAAAATTATACGAGTTAAAGAAAATTGCACTTCCTAACGTGTTTCATGCAAGATTTTTTCTAATTCTGACAAAAATATTTGGATAAAATTATTAATTTTAATTATTGTATCAAATCATCTAAGTAGGCTGAGACGAAGATATTTTTATTTCATCTAGTAGGTACCTAGTAGATAGTTGTCTGGGTTGTCATGATGTCGTTTTGAAGTTATTTGTAAAGAAGTGTCGCGTCACAAATTAAATTTTTTCTTTTAACTGAAACTGTCCGATTAGGAGACCCCAAGTCATACTGAAGAGGCAGCTCAAAATGCGTTATCTTCCGTTGTAACGGAGAAGTCGATAGAGAAATACTAAATATGTTTTTTTTGTGTTTAATTTTTTCCTAACTAGATATGAAATTAATATTTCATTACTATAGTTAGGAAATATTTTACTTTTGGTAACTAGTTACGAAAAGTAAAAAGTTTCAGAACTGTCATCGGTTTTGAAAGGTGTAGCTTTATATACACGGTGATTCAGAAATAAGTACCGAAAATGTAAAGACAGATTTAGGGGGAATATGAAAAGAAGCTAAATGAAATTTTTATCTAAATCTCACTGTTTAGAATATACAGATGTGTGACACAAAGAACATTTTGTTATGTAATATTTGCTAGTAACTAGGTATCTATTTGAATTTTGACAACCAGATTAATGCAGTATATCCAATTAAAGGATCAAAATCAGGAAAACTCGCTTTAAACTACTTCAACGCTTTAATTCGAATAAATCTCGAAACGATACCTCGTATGAAAAAATCTTAATAGTAATAGTTTTAGTAAATAAACCAGGATATTAAAAATAATAATAAAAACAGGTAATGTAGTGGGTGAAGAAGAAGTATGATCATAAATGTAGTTTCGGTACTTATTTCTGAATCACTCTGTATATGTCAAAATTAGAAAGATAATCCTTTAGCCATGCCATTTTAGAAATTCGTAAAGAAGATCATGTGATATACTTAATCACTTGCCATGTAAATTCACGTGACTGTATTTCCAAATGTCAAATAGTTAATCATTCCAACAAACCTGAAATACAAAATTAAACACTGGAATTCACTAAAAAGGTTTAATATTTAGTACTGGTTTAAATTAAGAGTGATCAGTTAGTTTAGACAGGTGTTTGTCCTGTCGTTGTTAAGAAGTCATCAATAAAAACTTGTAAGTTACTCTAACATTTTGGCGATTTAATTTGTTTCCAAATGATTTTTATCTTGCAACTTGCTAAAAAGAATTTAGTCCTATTAGTGGAATGCATACTTAAATTGCCTTTTTCTTTATAAATTTGCAAAAACACGCAGAAATAAATCAACAGAACAACCCTTAGTTGTCTTACACCAGTACGCTTACCAATTTAAACCCTTGGTTGTCAAATCAAACCGGTCTTACCGATAGTGAATACCAGGGTGAAATTTTAGTTTTAATGAAAATTAAGTATAAACCATCGCAATTGGTTCAATTGTCATATTAATTAAAACCACCCTGTGTAATATTTAAAAAATATACGCCTAAAATACTTTGCTATGTTCAAATTAAAAGCTAATATAACGGCACCTCAATATGAGGCAAGGGTAAAACAATTTGTACATTTTGGCAGTTTAAACAATAATACTACTTTGAACCGGGGTTAGTCATATAAAAAAGGTTATCTTAATCACAGAAGAGAACGAAGAAAGGCACTGGTTCAGTAAATATACTAGAACAATTTTGGTAGTTATTTAGGGGAACCAGGGGCAAGACGGGGACGCTAAGCATTTATATTAATAAAAATAAAACCAATCAATTAAAAAATAAAGTTTATTCCAAAAATTCTTTGGATAACATCCACAACTCTTTTGGCATAAAAATATTTGGCTTAACATACACTAAAAAAACTAAAAAATATATTTATTTAAAAACACACAAATATCCCATCTTGCCCCGTACCCGGGGTAATATGGGGTTTATTTACAAATATCACATGTGTGGCTGATTTTTAAGGGGTCACCTTCGTCTACGCCGGCACAATAATTATGGGACCAGATTTGGCATATTTGACAAGCAACCCATCCTTCAGTGGACTCCGAATACCTGTCACCGCAGTATAAACATTCCGTGTCATCTTCTGCTGTATTTAGAGGAACAGCATGTGTGTTGTTCGTTTTCTTTTGAGGCTGTCTTTTCTTCTCACTTTCTGTTTTCTTTTTGTTTTTTTTCCTACGGAGGGATTGGCATCTTCAAGTTCTCTTTTATACTGCGTAGAAGTTAGGATTGCAGTCTTGCCTCGACGGCATTTCTTTTTTCTAGCTTTCATTTCTACACTAGGAACAGACATTATCTGAGTTGGAGCATTGTGTTCAAAGTCCATTTCTCTGTTTAAAACCTTTGCAACTGCTTGTTTCATATTTTCTTTGGACCACTATCCTCTCGTTGATTTTTTTTTATAGTTGCGAACCACTCTGCTGCAAATAAAAAAAACCTATTTTAATTGATTATGCATTTATTAATAAGTTACTAATTTTTTAGTTGGATTTTTTACAAAAGAAATATTGGTTGGGGCAAGATGGGGTACCCGACAAATATAATACCCCATCATGCCCCAAATGACATTTTTTTTTAAAGTAATTTCTTACCTTTTACAGTCGACTTTAAGAAATAAATGTTTTTGCCAAAAGATGCCTATATACTGGTACACTGCAGAAAAAATAATGTATTTTGCTTTAACTTGATGTATACTTTTTGCCACACGATGTTTTAAGCCACAAAATAAGATCACTCACACATAAAACTAAAAAATCGATCCTAACTTCCGAACGGTGTGCTTTGAACGGATGTTTTGCAAACGCTGAGCGATGTTGTTGTCTAGCGGGTCCAAGGTTATGCAATACAGCTGTCCACACACGTTAGTTTTTGTAGTAACTAGGGTACCCCATCTTACCTCATGACCCCGTCTTGCCCCTGGTTCCCCTACTTCAAATGCAATTACACGGATCTCCAGTGATTTTGATTCTAATTCTACTGATCTGATAACGAAAATAATGTCTAATCTATCCTGTTGCGCCCAGATTTTTCAGAAAATATTGGGAAAGGTTTTTTGGTTATAATAATTTAAAAGTGCATTTTCTTTGTTCACCTTTAAATTACTTCAAATCTTTCTGCAGGTAACGAGCAAGGTGAACGCTTCCAACAAGACATAAGCAATGGAGTGGCGTTATCGAGGACGATGGAGTGTGCCTACCCTAGAGATTTGGTGAAAAGAAGTTTTCAGACAAAACGGCGTGACACCGTCTCATTTTTAATTTTTCTACTTTTTGTATTGATTTTATAGTTATCAATAAATATTTTTAAAAAATATCATTTTTGTACTGCTAAATTCTGAAAAACCCCCTATAGCTCATAATCCCTGGTCTAAAAGAGGTAGCACATAGATACCAGCCTCAAGAAAAGTCAAAAATCATCTTACACACACAACAGATCGAGGGTAGCATTTTTCTTTTTATAATATTATTATAGTTATTTGCTATAATATAAAGAACCAATGCCTAAAGTATATTTACGTAATTCACTGGCTTTCGCCTGCGACTTCGTTCGCGATATAACAATTCTACTCCATTACACACTTTGAACCCCCATTTCACCCCCTTAGTGGTTGATTTATTAAAAGCTGTAAAATACGTGTTTAACCATTTATTTTTGGAATACTTCTATAAAGTTTCGACTTAATAGGATCATCTAATATTTTTTCTCTGTACCCCTATTTCACCCCCTTAGGGGTTAAATTTTGAAAAACTCTTCCTCAGTGGATTCTTACGTTATATAAGAAACCTCTCCGTAAAATTTTAAGTTTCTACACCCAGCGGTGTGGACTGTGCGTTGATAAGTCAGTCAATCAATCAGTCAGTCAGTCAGTCAATCAGCCAGTTTCTTCTTTTATATATAGAAATAAATGAAATAAAAATTTTATTTTATATGTTTCCTTTAAAACTGTGCCGTCAAAATTTGACAGACGTCCCGAATTTTTGCTTGGCGCAGTTTAAAAGGAAAAGTATACGATTAAATTTTAATTTTTTTCATGAATTAACGTCTGTTTTATATTTTTACACTTTAGTAATTGGTTCTTAATATTATAGCAAAGAATTAAGCAACAACATTCTTTAGAAAATCATAGTCAAACATAAAGTGGAATAACTTTCCGACGTTTCGCTTTCGATTGCACGAGGCATCTTCAGAGATTCACTTTGCGAAATCAAAACACTGAATGTGCTTATTCAGAGTGAAAAATGTAATAACTGGTATTTCCAATGTAGCCTGACTTTTTAACCCTCGAACCACTTTTATCCGTAATTGAAAAGGATTTGAAGTAAATATTGTAAAATCTCACCCAAATGGAAACCGGTAAATATAAAGTAAACCACAAATGTCTCACTGTTATGAACAAGTTTTAAAATGGTCCCAAGAAACTGCATTCGTATCGCGTGAATATTTTATAATATTCGATTGGTCTAAACACATCATTTCAAAATATATTTTAATTTTTTGGCAAAGAAACGTACATTTACTGTTGTAATAACGGGTTTATGCTTAATGAGAAAAAATTTTAGTCCTATTATCTGTAAATTATTCAGAGTATAGTCGGTCCGTCCTAAGCTTTTCGCTTTCCACTTAAAAGCAGCTGCAATAATCAATGTGCCTTTTATTCTAATGAGCAACTTGGTAAATTGAATCTTACAATAATTAACTTTATTATTAGATATTATATGGGATTATGAGTACGATTTTATAAATTTAAGGACGGCTCGACTAACGACTAAACTTTTTCTCTAAGTTGTTCCGAATCAACCAACAAAATATGTGCGCATCCAAGCTAATTAAATAATCTTTTAATTCGATTTAAAATTGCGAAAAGTTTCTGAAACCTGTCCATAACAGCTGATAACTTAACTTTGATGTACAGCCATCGACAATCATTTCAGATGTTTATAGAAACGCAATGCATATCTGAAAGTTTAAGTTGCCAATGGCTGTACACATAAAATATTAAAGTTTAGTGTAATTTTTTGGTTCAGTAACATTGTATATTTTAAAATAATAAAAAGCGAAGATAGAAGGCACAGTTAAGCTACATTTAGACAGACATAATAACAGCTAATTAAGTGGCATTAAAAGAGTATTCCTAATAAGTCTAATAAATTAATTACTTTTATAATTTTGGTAACAAAAAGTGCAAGGCACGTAAAAAATATCTTATTTGCCCTAAAATAATAGACCTTATTGAGGTGATACTTGAATCTGATCAAAAATAATATAGAAGGAATCTTGACTTGTCCTACCAAATAACAGCTAACCCACTGGGTTTCACAATTTTGCATTCAGTTCCGTATTAAGCTATACAGGAACCTTAGACCGCTCGAACACCAAGGATGCATAACTTGACCTTTTTTATTTTTAGAAACTTATTTAAAGGGCGCCACATAGGTAAAAATCGAGAAAGGGTTCCTCAAAACAAGGTTGTAATCGACTTTTTGCCTATGTGATCCGCTTTAAATTGTTTTTAAAACGATTAAAACTTGCAAGTCCCGCGACAGGTTCCCTTCTTTCATGTGTAGGTATCTGAGAAATCTGCGAAACAGCTCATTTTTATCGATTGTTGTCAATGCGACCCCATTTAATCATTACAGACAAAAAATCTGCATCTGGTTCCCTTCTTTCATGTGCAAGAAAGCTGCGAATAAATTTTTGGTTTTGGGTTAAAGTACAATTTTATCGATTTTTGTTAATGCGACTCCCTTTAAACATATATATTTTTTAAATATGTCAATCATCTAAATCACTGCAAAATATATTTTGGTTTTAGAGAAGACCCTGTAGCGTATTTTGTTCTCATTGATTTTTTTCTAATCTTTTTACTACAGAATGTGGTAACTTGAGACGTGCAAGTGAATTTTTTTTAGCTTCAGAAAATACCTGTTTTGACTTCATGCTTGTAACTGGTGTGAGGCAAACTTCACACACATAAGTATGAAAGGTACTTAGGAACTAATGAGTACCTTTATAGTAACAGAAAACAGTTTGCTCAGGTTTGTACTGAGCAAACTGTTTGCTCAGGTTTGTTAACCTGAGCAAACAGCTTGCTCAGTACGTACAATGGGCGACAAAAATCCACATTTTTGCTCTGTTATGTATGATTGGGTAAATTCTGGCAGCTTTGACTATAGTCACCGTTAACAGCTAAACAGTTTCAGTCGTCACCAATTTAGTTAACATTTTAATTTAAATTTATTTGGATTATGTTGTTGTTACCTAAATAAGGCCTATTAAAAGCAATATAAAATGTTCTAAAAATGAGGTCAAATTACTTGGCAGTTGACAGAATGCTAATGGTGTATAAGAATCACTAAGATGCCCTTTTACATCAACGCACAAAACCGCCATCTGTTTCCATAAAAGATCACAATGGGATTTTATGACACCGCTGATGTATCTTAGTTTCGATATTTGTAAATTATATATTAGTGAGTTTGTCCTTTACAGAACAGATGGTCGGCCTTTCCTTTACACATAATACTCGAATCAAGTGCAATACTTTTTTCCTTACTCAACAATCTTCGGTATTCTGCTTTATCTCGGTTGATCTCTTAGATCCTAACAATCTTCTAAATCCTAAAATCAGCGCCCCTACAATTAAGTTACTTCTACCAGAAGACCGTACATTGGATCTGGAATGCAGTTTCCACAGTAACCTCCGCATTTTCCTTGGGCTACAGTAGGCTAAAAAAATAAGTTGTCCAATTACGTGAGTCTCAGACAATCTTTACAAATTCAATACATCGCATACAAATACATATTGAAGATAGGCAATAAAAATAAAGAAGTAAAGCCTTAAATTATCATTTAAGATAGGGGTTTAATTAGGGGTAGGGTATTGTTACAATTTTGTGGTGTGAACTATAAAATACTTACCGATTTTCTAATATCTAACGACGAATATGAGCCAATTTTGTTCCATCGAACATACTGAGACAATTTGAAAGAAGTATGAGTAAGATCGACTGAAAACCGGCCCTATGCGCATCCTATAACCCTACTGTAGCAGTCTCCAGAGGTGCCATATGGTATTTTAGTTCCTTTGACTTGATTTGAAAACGTAAAATCATCACCTACAAATTCGTTATCAATTTTACTGAAAGCCATTAAATTTATAGATATTTTAAGTATTATCATCATTCCAGACAACAGCTAACGGCAAAAGGAAGAACCTATGTCTAACAATTTTTTAAAAATATTATAGGCATATTATTTGCCAATACCACAGACCTAACTTACCTATTATTCGTAATGAAGTTATGTTTAATCTGACCTTCCAAAAATTCGTTACACCCGATCTTTCGTGGCCAATCTGATCACACTGGCAGTTGTCCCTCCGTTCTCCATTATAGGGACAAGAGTCTAAATTATGCAGTCTAAAAAAAGTTAAAATATCCATAAAAAAATGTTGCTTACCTATAAGAAACAAAAATCGTAACGCTCGTTTCAAGCTCTTTCGTTGCCTTTGACAAAATGGTAAGTACATCAATAAATGTAAATATAAAAATTTCAAGATTCTTAAGAGGAGCCGGAGTCGGAGTGGTTTAAATTCGGAATAATTTTTGAAAAAATAAAACGTTGTTAAATTAGGAATGATTAAAACATTGTTTATTGGTTTCTGTCATTCGATTTATCTGTACACCAATCTGTGTATCAAACCCAAGCATGTAATTCTTTTCCCTTGCTCGATGAGGCTTTGGTTTGGCATTTTCCTGATGGATCTACCCAACCTTTTGCTGGAGTGTCATGTGTATCAAACCATGTTTCATCGAGATAGATAAAGGAACGATTTACAGTTCTTGCAAATTTGCCGGGTTTCTTACAGCTGGTGTCGCTAATAGTTTATTGCTGGCAATAGGTCCACGAAAGAGCTTGAAACGAGCTTTAAAGGTTAGTGTTGTCTTTCTATGTATCTACAGCTTTTACGCAAACATAGATATAATAGAGAATAGTAGAAATAAACGTCCGGTATAATAACGCAGGATTCAACTCTAGTAATGGTCTAAAAATCTGTGGTAAGATTGAAATTAAAAATATAATATTTTTTGGACAAATATTAAAATTGATTTTTGTTGCATTTTTTGAACAATTGGTATTAAGTTTTTACCCTATGTTTCTGATGCCTACTTAGATTTCTTGATACAATAATTAAAATTAATAATTTTGTTTAACTCGTATAATTTTGGGGGATCTCGCTTCGCTCGTCCCGCAAACATTACACTCGTTAAACAAAGTAACGCATTTCCTAACCGGTTATATAAGCAGCTATTCTGGTATTTTTTTCATACGGGGATAGTTTAAGAGTAAATAATTTTTGTTGGGTTAGGCCACAAAAACGATGTGGAGGGTGTTCCTAAGTGAAATTTGTCGAAATCGGTGGATCGATAGGTGACTAAAGAACCTAATCAATCAGTCATGATCACCAATATTCCCAGACTTAAATCATCTTGATTTTTATTTCTGGGGACGCTTAAAGTCACTGGTTTATAAAACACCAGTAGAAAATGAAGAAGACCTAAAAAACCTAAGATGAAATTATTATAATGTAAAAAACCAAATAATCGGCGGCTTTCCAACAATAGGAAATACATCACCAACTGGTTACATAAATAGCTATCTTTATTTTGTGTGCTATAGTGATTCTCGGTAACATCTTAGATTTTAGACAATGGTCCATCTTTGTGTTACCTCTCTAGCTTTAGCCTGTAGCCTATATCCTACCCCCTAATATGAATTGTGTCCAAATAAACCTTTGTCTAAAACCCTTAAAGCCCATTTAGTAGGTTTGAGTGAAAAGCAAACATATTTTCATAATAAGATAATGCATGCGAGAATCGTCATTTTCACTAAAATGTGTTTTAACGCCATTCCGACATGTTAAACGGGTAATAATAAATAATAAAAATAGTAATTAAAATTTTTCAATTATTATTCATCATCGATGTAAAAATCCGCACGTCTCTGGTCAAAAATCCAAAATCCCGTCGAAATATCAGGCACAAGGAGTGTTGCGTACGTTTTATCAATTTTTTTTACCCAAGCTCGGCATCAATATAGTTTTTTTGCATAGACTCGAGAACAATTTTTTTGTCAAAATTTGTATCGATTGCAAAAACAAGTTACGATCACAAATCATTCTGTTTCCTGTGGTCGGCGGGCGAGGAGCTTTCGCGCGCGTTCCTGGTGGAAATTGTCCCGAGACAGCTTACGTCGTCATCAAGGGCTCCCCACTGGAATAGAATAGTCCGCGATAGTCTTCCCTGTTCTAATAATTTTGGAGTTCGGCTAAAAGCTTTCAAAACTGGCGGTTTTATGAATAGACTCTGTCAGTTGTAGCGAATGTGTAGACGGCTACATAATTAATAGAATCGCAGGGGGGCTCGCGTTTCGTTCGTCCTAATATAAAGTTTTGCTCTGCTCCCAGATACCGTAAGTACCTTTTTATCGCTTTTGATTTTTATATGTATTTTTATATATGTTACATGTATCATAAAACATAGCTCGACCGTAGAATTACGTAATTTTATTGCCGGCTAACGGTACCTATATGATTACGAAATTTGGGGTTATGCGCAGAAAAAAAAAGGGTTTGCTCAGGGATTATGTAAAAGAAGGGATCGCACATGAGCGCTAATGGTGCCCTCTTGCAGATACAGATGCTACTTGTGTCGTGCAATGAAACATCAAATTTTGAGAGGGGAAATCTAAAGTCCAAAATTGTGGTGTGTGTATTTTGTCTGGTGTAAAACCACACTAGTTTTTCCAAAATACATTTTCTTTTAAGTTTCTATTCAAACAATTTGAAGTTAAAAGTTCCCTCTCACGACTCATGATGTATTTTTAGTTTTTAAAGGTTTTTTTTTGTTTTTAAAAGGACAATACAGGCATAGTGTCATAGTGTCAACTTTTGTCTTACTTAATTTTTAAAAGAAGGTTTTTCTTATTTTATTTTTAAAATTTATTTAAAGTATTGGCAAAAAGTTTATAAAAATGCATTAAGAAAGGGAATTCTCTCTATCTAAAAACTTTTATCCGTAAATTTTCCCCATATAGGTCAGGCGCTGATTTAGGGGGGGGGGGGAATGCAAGGGGCGCGTGCCCCCCTAGACCCTTGTGCAAAAAGGATTTCAATAGAGAATTTTATAAATAAAAAATGTTGTAACATAAATATTAACCATTCGTACATATTCTAGAAAATATTATAAACAAAAATTTGCCGTTTATGTAAGTTCTATAATATATAAATTATACTACAAAAATATGAATAACAGGTCTATAATACGAATGTTATATAAAAAATACAAGCCTTTTTCGACTTTTTTGATTCGCATCGATGGTTTCTGAAAACATTCCTTACTAAAGAAAACAAATCATCAAATAGGTTTTTTTTCGGAAAACATCTTTTTTGAGAACAATCTTTTTGGAAAAACAGCTTTTTCGAAAACGGATTTACGAAACTTTTCGATAATATTTTCTGGAAAACCTATTTCGAAAGTAAATTTTTTAAAAATATCTTAACTGCTTTTTCATAAGATGCTCTTTTATAAACGGATTTATGAAATTCTCCAAAATACATATTTCGAAAGTACATTTTTTCAAAATGTTTTTAAAAATGTTTTTTTTTTAAATAGATACAATTTTCGAAAATGTATTTTTTCGAAAACTGTATTAGGCTATGAACTCTACTACTCTACTGCCTTGGAAATTGTTAAATAAAAAAGACGAAAAACGATCCTGAATAAACCTAAACGAACCTTTTTTGAGTTTAATCAAGTTTCCTTAGGTTTGGTACATTGCTTTCTCGTAAATATATTTTTTCAAAAGCCGTTGCTTGAATAAATAATATTCGAAAAGTGTTTTTTGAAAAAAATTAATCTCGAAAAAGATATTCTCTAAAAAAATGTATTTTTGATAAGTGCTTGAAAAAATTTGAAAAGTTGGCTTTCGAAAAATAGAACTTAAGTATATCCCTTCAAATGAACAGAAGGCATAAATAAAAAAATGCTAGAATATTTACATTTTCATATTAATCAGTTAACATTAACAGTTGGTCCTGTCGCGTGTACTGTTTTTTTAAACATTTTTTCGGTGTTAAATTAAGTAAATTTTATCGAAAAACAACTTTATCAAAATATGCTTATTGGGAAACGGATCTACAAAATTTTTTCGAAAATATTTTTTTCAAAAAGAATTTCAAAACTACAATTTCCGAAAATATAGTTTTCCAAAAATTAAATTATGAACTCTACTAGCGTAGAAAATGTCAATAAAAAAAGACAGAAAAGGGTCCTGAACTAACATCAACGAACCATTTTGGTTTTCGGTCAGGTTTGTTTTCTTGTGTCTACTGTTCCTCTGTAGTAAATTACTTTTTTAAAAAAGCGTTTTTTTTTTTAAGATATGAATATTCAAGGTCTTTTTCGAAACAATAAAAAAATGTACTTTCAAGAAATATGTTTTAAAAAAATGTAGTTTCGAATAGTATAAGAATTTGAAAAGTTGATTTCAAAAAAAAACTGTGTTATCGAAAAAGTTCTGTTGCCGAAAAAATATATTTTCGAAAAAACGTGCTTTTAAAAAATGCGTTTTCGAAAAATGTTTGTATATCAGTCCAAATGGATAGAATGCACAAATAAAAAAATGCTAGAATATTTGTAAACCGTTCTGTTTTCGCAAGAACAGGTTTAGATTTTTCGTTCAGTATGAAATAGTGTTCATTTCTTAGAACCCCAAACAATAAAAAAATGTCGATCGGGAACTTGCGCCTCCTCTTGACGAAATTCTAAATTTGCCCCTGATATAGAATAAAAGGGGAACTACCTTCCCCAAGATTGGGATATTTTATAATATTTAAAAACTTTTAATATGACTGTATAGATAAAGATATATTATAGGAAAAAATAAATATATTAGCACCTTTAAAACAAATCCTTAGGAACTAAAAATTTTTGTTAAACTTTTTAAAATTAAATTTGGTAGGTGGTGCATTTTTATTATTTTTTAAATCATCCATTTTAAATGGGAACAGAATACGGGTAAAGAATTTGTAACAACATAAAATTTTTTTTAATAAACTTTGCCTTTTAGTAAAATAAAATAAATTTTTAAAATGGACGATAATCACGCAGCGCATATATCCTTACTAAATAAAATTTATTTAATAAATGCTTAGTTCCAAACATGAATAACTTGCTTTATAGTGCATATTATGGTTTTTTTACGTATATACATGTCGCTTAAATATAATTTTGAGACATAGAAAAAATAACAAGCGCTCCTTTTTTAAATTTATTTCAAATTTAAATTCCGGAGAAAATTTTTTGAGATTTTTTTTAAGGATTTTTTGGCCCTTCATATTTTATGATAAAAATAAAAATACGCTCCGTAATAGGGGTCTCCAGTTTTATAATATGCTGAACTCTGTTGTTAGTAGTATCAGAGAATTGCACAGTTTGTCAAATATTATAACCTGAATTTTTGAATTGCTGACGCACAACGCGTACAAAAAAAGTTTACATCTACATAAATAAAAGTTCTATAAACCATATGATTATTTTGTCTGTTCATCGTTCTTATACTGCCAGAACTACTGAACTACTTACGCTGAAATTTTTTGGTTTGCATAGGAATTTGCGAGTTTAAAAAGAAAATTAAAAGCGACTTCCAAAAATCGGAAAAGTTCACAAAAAATTTTTTTTTGCAAAAGTTTACTTATACAACTAAAGGACTCATACTTTAAGTTGTGTAGGCATAAATAGGAAAAGTTCGATTTTATCTAGAAACATATAGCGCAAATACAGTTTTTACCAAAAAACAGCATTTTGGGACGTGGTTGTGATTAATATAGTGCATTTTTTTTAAAGCGGGCCAAAGGATAGAGTAAAACTATGGTTTTACATGTGAAATTTTTAATCCCATGTTAGGTCCTGTTTTTTTAGAAGTACTTATAGATATAAATCTTGACACAGGTGAATTTTAGAATCTTAAAATTATATTCATTTGACATTTATGCCATACTAAAAAATGAATGCAGGAAAAGAGGTAATTAACAAACCAGTTTAAAAGTTTTGAGTATAGGGTTTAGGACGTACTGGGGAGTAGAAGTGTAGGTAGGTGTAGGGTGTAAGTGTTGTGATAAAAGACTTCGGGAAGAGGTTCCGCTCAGAAACACAACAAAAAACTTATTAAATAGAAGTGGTTCATAACTCCGACGTTTTCGATATACAGCCGGCGCGGCCCGTGACATTTTAACGTTGTATATCTCTGTTGCTACTTATGGGACCCATGCCAAGTTCAGGTTTTTTAATGACGGCCCTACTAGGAATGTTTTGGCGAAGAAAAAAATATTTTGTAATTTGTGAAAAATAGTTGAATTTTTGAATTGACCCACCTGGGTAAAAAATTAAGACGCTTAGATATTTTATTTATTATTTTTTCTAAACAAATTTTACATCACTTTTTCGACAATTCTTAAATTTTAAGAGAAAAAAATGTGTTAGTAGAAAGTTATAGTCATTTGAATTTTCTTAAAGCTAAAATATAATTTAACAAAAAATTCAAATGGTTATAACTTTCTACTAACACATTTTTTTCTCTTAAAATTTAAGAATTGTCGACAAAATGATGTAAAATTTGTTTAGAAAAAATAATAAATAATAATAAAAAAAAATCAGCTTTTTTTCGCAAATTGAAAAATAGTTTTTTTCTTTACCAAAAAATTCTTAGTAGGCTCACTATTAAAAAACCTGAATTTGGCATGGGTCCCATAAGTAGCAACAGAGATATACAACTCTGAAATTTCACGGGCCGCGCCTGATATACAGGGTGTCAAAATATTGTTGTTGTTGTTTTTTGGATTAGTGGCTCTGGTTGAAACCAAATGGTCAAGTGTCAAAATATATTTAATTATTTCTTTAAATATAAAATAGGTAGCTAAGCAACTAATGTAAAAAAAATTAATCATCAAATCAATTTTTACTGTAATTATAGGAAAAAAGCAAGCAGTTTAAGTTTCTGTTGGTACAAATTTTTTTTGATTCTAATTGTTAATATACAAAAAATAATATATAGTAATATGATTCCGAAAAACTGGGTGTTGTCTTAAATGTCTATTAAAAATACAAAAAAAGTGAAAGGACCAAAGCTGAATCTTTAGATTTCGTTTTTTGAAAACCGTGAAATATTAAAAAATCATAGTCAGCTATTTAAATTCCGGGGAAATATACGTCAGCTGCTCATAAAAGGAACGTAAGTTCAGGCTTAAACGGAAACGATATTACCGAAGCTAAAATTAAACTATATGATAGTTTATTAATAACATTACACGAAAACAATAGTCAGCTAACTGTATAGTGGGAGAAAGACCGTCAGCTGATATGAGTAGCGAGCTGGCTGAGAACCTATATACTCGAGGGCTGCGGTCTATAGTATTACATCAGCTGAAGGTTATTTCCTCGGGATACATTTAGCTAAGTATTATTTTTATAGAGTATATACATATATTAGACTAATGCATAATTGAATTTCAGCTTTGGTACTATTATACAAATACAAAAATTGAGTAATTGTTAGGTAGGATTTAACATCAGTTGGCGTTCAAATTTCGTTTTGCTAAAAATAAGAAAAAAATACAAGCAAATTTACAGATTTTATTGTTTCTAGTGAAGGATAAATCATACCTAATAATTACTCAATCTTTGTATTTGTATAATAGTACCAAAACTGAAATTCAACTATGCATTAGTCTAATATACAGGGTGTTACAAAAATATGCTAAGAAATTTTAAGGGCAGATTCTATATCTAAAAATATGAAATTAAGTTTATATAAACATGGGTCCTCAAACGCTTCTTTTTCGAGATACAGGGTGTTTAATATTTTCAGACCTCGAGTATTCCGAAGAGATAGGAGAAATATGTGAATCGGCATCTACTATAAACTTAAATCAATAAGCAGTGTTTCCTGAACAAAACATATGTTTAAAAAAATTAATTTTAATTTTTTTGTAATTGTAAGAAATAAATTAATTTTTATCTCGAAAATGGTGCCGCAAAACGAAAAAGCTCAATATACACTTTTCACGCAGAATTAATTGGGCTTTAAGAGAACTATATCGATTTTGCAAAAAATCAGAGGCGGGCAATTGTTTTCGCTAAAAATAAAGACTTACCAGCAGGCACGCCACTGATGCAAGTACATTAGAAAATAAATTTCTGCACATAAAGGTACCCTTTGATTGCATACTGGCGTGTACTAAAATTCATGTCAATATCTTATCGCATTTTCGAGAAATTAAAAAGAAACATTTAAAAATTAAAATATTAAACACCGTGTATCTCGAAAAAGAAGCGTTTGTGGAGCCATGTTTATATATACTTATTTTCATATTTTTGAATGTAGAATCTGCCGTTCAAATTTCTTATCTTTTTATAACACCCTGTATAGTGTCCGCCATTAAGTTGGCAGGGAAGCATTTTTATTATTGATATTTTTAAAAAACTCTATTGGGGGTTTGTTTCTGCATGTCCGACCACCAAAAAAATTATTTTAACACATGTCATGTGATCACTGGTTTGGCGGGAATTTAAATGAAACTTGACGGTGGTATCGAAAAATGGGTCAAATTGAGATGATATCGAAAATTTTTGTTAAGAAAAATTGTTCAGAATTTACCGATAGTCTCATATAGGTACCATGAACCATATTAAAAATTCCGGAATCCCGAGATTGATCCCCACAAACTGTAATATTAATAAAAATAAATTATTTTTATTTATAATATTAAAATTTTAAAATAAAAACAAAACAAAATTTATGCAGAGGACATATTATAAAGGTATAAGAAGTAAAAATAATTTGAATTCTTATACCTACATAAGTAGTTAAATGAATCTTCCAGGATTGGCCATATCACGCGCTAAACATTGTTTTTAGGAAAAATACTGCAAATTATGCTAGCTTAAAGCGTTAATTTACTTAGGTTTTTTTGGACATATTTTATAGCTTATTTATTCCGGGATTTAAGTGACTAATCGCGAGATTTTCCGGGACTGAATTTTTACCGGGATCCCGGGATTGCAAGCCCTAGGGTACGGTCACACATTTATATTTTTTTCTAAAAATTGGTACATGGGATCCTCGGTGCATTCTGAACAATTTTTCTTTAGAAAATTTTTCGATATCTTTTGACTCATTTTTTTAGCTTCTATATCATTTGACTTTAAGCCTAAACTTACGCTCCTTTTATGAGCAGCTGACGTATATTCCCCCGGAATTTATATAGCTGACTATGATTTTTTAATATTTCACAATTGCAAGAAACTAAATAAAAAGTTTCAGCTTTGGTAGTAGAAGAACTGCTTCTTTTACTTTTATATAACCGTGAAACAGTTCTTTCACTTTTTTAAATTTTTAATGGACTTTTAAGGCACCACCCAAGTTAGCTCCACCGCGGCCCGCGGGTGCGATAGCTGACGGTCGTTTCTTTGATTAGCAAAGTCATAACTACAATATATTGGTTAAGGAGTGGTTAGAAAAAGCGGGTGCGAAATTTTCTTTAAAATAATTCGAGAGGAGTTATCTGAATTCACACCTTAGCGCATTACATCTTTTTGATTTTTTTTTTTTCAGTATAGTGTCCTATAATCTAATAATTTTCAAGATCTGTTTTATTTCAGAAAATATTATTAATTTTTGCGAACGAGTGATCAATTGAATTTTTTTTAATATATAATCAGTAGGTACCTGACATTGTGCTCACTATTTTTGCTTAATGTCCTAATAAGGTGAAGGAGGCCATCCCACCTAGTAAAGAGTCTGTCATTAAATTAAAAATGTAAAATATTGAATTTTTTAGCCTGATTCTTATAAATCTCTTTGTATCTTAAGGTACTCCAATGCTAATGAAACTTAATTTTAAACGTTCTTTTTGCATCTGACTTGCATGTAAATTTTATATTATTTATTCCGCACTCTGCCCCATCTCCTCTTCCTTCCTTTTTTTTTTATTTTGTACCATATAAAGCCTGTAAAAGAAAGTTTCACTTTTTTTTCTTTTTACAGGCGAACGCAATACGTACACTGAAATCGGCGGACGCGGACTTCTTCAGGTTCACACAACGGGCATTTCTGCGCTGACTGGTGTCTTGGTTGGGATGCCTTTGGACCATGCAGCAAACCGGGGTTAGGAACAACTAAAGGTGGTGGACTTGTCCACCCACCGCAGGTATTAAACCAACCACGGACGGTTTATATAATAACCTGCCCTGGTGGTCACAAGGCGGTAGTAGCACTTAAGTGTCTGTTGAGAATTTCCAGCCCTAATCCGCCCCTTGCAGGATCAACATTGGAGACGGGCTCTAATTCAGTGCGCTTGGAGGAGACTCGGGCTGTCCAAATTTTCATGTTCTCATATTTTAATCATTTCGTTATGGGCTGACGAGAACATGGGAGCAGAGCAACCTCATCGCTGGAAAGGCCAACACCTAAATAATTATATGGTAAGTCTGATTTAAATGTATATATATATATATATATATATATATATATATATATATATATATATATATATATATATATATATATATATATATATATATATATATAGACATATGTCGTAGGCAGAATGCAAATTTAGGCTATTTATAAACTTCCTAGGCATTATAGAAAAAGCCGGCAAAACGCGAGCATAAAATGCACATTTCGTTATGACTGAAACAAATTCAGGCAAATTGATAAATGTCGGCAAAACAAGAACAGAAGAATATACGAGTATATCATGTTGTGACTGATTATTTTTAGGCATTTTACAATTTGCCAAAAACGGTCCCGTCAAAACGTGAAAATAAAATGGAAAATACTATTAAGTATTGAGAATAATATTTTCTGCCACCTAAGTTCAGTTTTGTCACTAATCTGCAATGCCCTAATTATACGGACTTAGAAAGGTTTTTATGCGAACGGTGGAGCGGAGGGCACCCTAAGGTCGGAACAGGGCTAGCACCTGGTTAGGGGCCTTGACCAGTCTCTTTCCTCGCAAGCGAAGAGGGATCGGTGCGCCAGGGTGTTGGTTGGGGTCCTCTTCGGCTGTGTTGATGTGCACGTCTTCGCGTGCAAAAGTCGACTAGTTTAATATTTACGTTTTGACGGCACCGTTTTTGGCAAATTGTAAAATGCCTAAAAATACTCAGTCACAACGTGATATATATTCTTCTGTTCTTGTTTTGCCGACATTTATCAATTTGCCTGAATTTGTTTCAGTCATAACGAAAAATGAATTTTATGCTCGCGTTTTGCCGGCTTTTTCTATAATGCCTAGGAAGTTTATAAATAGCCTAAATTTGCATTCTGCCTACGACATATGTCTATATATATATATATATATATATATATATATATATATATATATATATATATATATATATATATATATATATATATATATATATATATATATATATATATATATCTATATATATATATATATATATATATATATATATATATATATATATATAAATGAAATAAAGATTACGGGGATTCGGCCAGAAAGTCTTTATTATATTTTTCTTATAATGTGCCTAGCTTTCGAAATGTTTCATTTCTTCCTCAGGGCACTAAAAAATTAAATTAATTTATAATTTATTATTTAAAATTATAGGAAATTAGTAAAACTTACATTATATAATAATAATAATAATAATTTATAATTTTAAATAATAAATTATAAATTAATTTAATTTTTTAGTGCCCTGAGGAAGAAATGAAACATTTCGAAAGCTAGGCACATTATAAGAAAAATATAATAAAGACTTTCTGGCCGAATCCCCGTAATCTTTATTTCATTTAATTTATTACACGGCCGTTATTTGTACAACAAATATATATATATATATATATATATATATATATATATATATATATATATATATATATATATATATATATATATATATATATATATGAAACAACGAAGGTTCCTTGTTCCTCTGCTGATCAATCGGGCCAGCAGCAAGTTCTCTCATAACAACAGAATAGAATCTGTAAAAAGGGAAATCAATCTAAAACTATGTGAATAATAATGAATCAAACAATAAAATATAACTAGTTAGCTAGTCGAAGCAGATTAGCGCTAATATTAAAAAGCTTATAACCAAGACAGAATAAATTCCATTATTTCTTACATATATTTTCGGAACTGATCTTTGTAATTTCTGCATCGTAATAAGATAATGAAAAAGGAAACCAATTTTAAGAGGAGTAATCGAGATTCATCCCTACTATTTTTGTTTTTTAACATAGTTGTTCAGGATTTTATATGTAAAAATTTTTCTTTAAATAAGTTAAAACCCCCTAACGCCACCAAAGGATAATTGTTAGTTGTGATTGAAAAGGACTTAACAAGATATTTTTTACACATAATTAACGTATGTCCCATAAGTTTCGGGGAAAAATATTAATACCCATATTTTGCATTCTTTTAATTATTTATTAAATTGAATTATAAGTCGTTATTTCATTATTTATTGTTATTAAAACTATACGTTTAAACTACAGATAAGGGTCCATGTTCTTCAGTAGCCACCTAGACTAACACCTTAAGAATAAAATTTGGTTAGATATTTTTATTGAAAAAAATTACTGATCAATTGTCAACCTCAGATACGACAGTGTTTATAGTTCTATTTCTTTTTGTTTCAGATTGCCTCACGCCGGGTTATTTTGGTGATAGGATGAGCATGGATATAATACGTTATAAAAAAATCATAATTTATTTTAAAATTAAGTTGCTAGCAGATCGCTATACGGAGCACCTGCGGTGCTCTTGACTCTAGGGCTTGTGAATATTGAGTGTGCCAATGCTTGATATTTTCAAGTTGTAAATTCAAAAGCCTGTAGATGATGCGTATAATTATCTCTAAAATTAGATTCTCTTTCATATTTCATTGCCATTTGACTATTACGCGTAGCACCTAGAGAACTCTTGACTCTAGGGCTCGGGAAAATTGAGTATGCAAATGCTTGATATTTTCAAGTTGTAGATTCAAGAGCCGTACATGGTGCGTATAACTGTCTGTAAAATTAAATTCTCTTCCATTGCTAGTGGACTATTATGCGTAGCACCTATAGAACTCTTGATTATAGGGTTTGGGAAAATTGAGTATGCGAATGCTTGATATTTTCAAACTAAAGGCTCAAGAATCTGTAGATGGTGCGTACAGTTGTCTGTTAGTACCATTCTTGCCATATCCATCAAAAACGTGCAAACAGAAGTGAAATACGGATCGTGGGTGTTCAGTGAAGATTCTGCTCTTTAAGGGATTGCCTAAACATCGTCGAAGTTTAGAAGCGTGATAGAGTTAGCCTTTGAAGACCATCGGATGTCTGGAAAGGGCTTAGGCAACCGATTTGCCAGGGTACGTCGACATCCCTCTGTTCGAACCTTGGAGAGTAGAATCCTGAAGAAAGAAAATGATAGCGTCGGGCCAATGGAGGAAGATAAGGAGGTGAATAATTTTATTTATTTATTTATAACCGTTTTATTATTTTTGTTAGGTCAATAGAGACTCTAGAAAGTTCATATAATTTATTATGCTTTATTAATACCGTAAAATTAATTTAGTGCTGATAAAATAGGTTTATATGGGACGTTTTTAGGTTTTGGATTAAAAAACATACAGGGTGTCCGAAAAGTCTTAGTATTGGTAAAGATAGAGACACCAGATTTTAGTTGTAACTGATTGGATAATAAATGTACTTTTCTAAGTCATGTAACTTTTTCAACCCCCTTGAGTGAACCTAGGGAGTTGAGGTCAAAAATTTTAAATTCAACCCTATGCCGTGTTGTGCCTCATTTTAAAGGTCTTAAACAATAGTCGAGGTCCGTATCTTAATTCATTTTTAAATACCAAGCCTATAAAAATTAAAAATCGCGAAAGAAATTAAAATTTAAGTACCTTTATTTTTCTTATTACTTTAAAAGTTGTTCAAACTGACCACCATGAACTTCTTGGCAGTAATAAAGTCGATTTTGGAACTCTGCCAAGAAGTAACACGTGCCATTCTCGAAAATGTGAGAAGTAAATTCCAAAATTGATTTTATTACTGCCAAGATGGTGGTCATTTTGAATAGCTTTTAAGGTAATAAGAGAAATAACGGTATTTATTTTTTTTTAATTTAAGAATTTAAAAACGAATTGTGATACGGACCTTAGGTTTGCTGTAAAAGGTTTCTTTTTTGAAGACCTTTAAAATAAAAAAATTTACCTCAGCTCCCTATCGTCACCCCTCAAGGGGGTCAAAAAAGTTATATCACATAAAAAAATAGATTTATTATCCAATAAAATACACTTAAAATTTGGTGTCTCTATCTTTACTAATAGCAAAGATATTTGCCCATACTAAGTCTATTTTTATTAAAAAATGCTTAGTTAGCCTATTTTATATTTTTCAATAAATACAACAAATAATTTCATTTGAAATGCCCACTAACAAAGCTAAAATCTTTAATTAAAAGAAAGAACATTTTAAAAAAATTCAATTATCTAGTTAATCTAGTTGGCTCGAAACATCTCGATTCGAATCTAGGTAGGGTAGACTGGGGATAATAGTAACATTTTGACTTTCCATGTCAATAAGTCTGATACTAAAAAATGTATCCTAAATTACTTCTCGACTACTGATAGAATATCTTATTGCCAGGTTTTGCGAAAATATTGTAGTTTGTCACTTAGGTTTAAAGTTAGGTTTTCACGATTTATTAAAGTCGTGTCCCGTGTTACAATCGTCCCGTACCCTGGGACAATTGTAACACTAATAATTTATATTATATTTTGTTTAAGTTTATGTTTTTTTAATTGTGGAGTGCCACGAATAAGAGTAAGAACTACGGAGAGGGGTAAAAAAGACCTCAGCATTTATCAACAAGCTTTGAAAGAAGTATCGACTTACGGTTTGTTAATTCGAGCTGCTGCAAAAAAATACGAGCTTTGTCATGTATCCCTTTTGAGATATAAACAAATCTTGTAAAAAAATAAATCAGCAGTTAACGTTCCAATGGGATACAACACCTGTAATAAAATATTTAACTCTGATTAAGAAAAATCTATGGCGGAATAGTTCTACCACGCTACAATCGTCCCCGGGCATTGTTGTTACAATTGTCCCCAAACAGCATGTCGATGTTCAGAGCGTTGTAGCTTATTTAAAAGAAGCTAAAATAATACAAGTGCAGCAGAAAACTATAGCCTAATAAGCACTTAGTTATATCCAAACAAATTTTTTAAAAATTATTTTGTAAGCTGAGAAATATCTAAAAATTTTTACTTACATGAAAATTTAGTTTAAAGGAGTAAAAAACAAAATCGTTGACTATGTACCGCTATTTGCCATAGAAGTTAGGCAAGTACTAAGAGCTAAGTCAAAGGTGGTTGCAAAAATGCTGGGCTAGCGGGATATAGTGTTGCCAGCTTTACTTTCGGAAATATTTTCACTGTTACTATTGTACCCTGTTACTTTTGTCCCCGGTCTACTACATATTAACCTAGTAACGTATTAATAAACATCAAACATATTTTAAGACCGCTTTTGTTTCAAATTTTTCACAGTTTTTAATAAATCTTTATCCAAAAATGGGAAATTTTGATGAAGATTTTATACCAGCAGATATACCGGAAGGCAATAATATAAATTTGAAATAAATAAATTATCAGTACGTGAATATTTATTTAATTTTTACTTTTCCTACGTAGGGAGGAAAAGTGCCCCTTTTAAACCCAAAATTAGGGAGGAAAAGTAAATTTTCAATGAGGGTGTTAGAAAAATATGATCTACTTCATTATTTGGATCTGAAATAAGGAAAGAGACTAAATACATTTTTTTGTATTTGCCTAAGTAGGTACATATATCTGTACTTATTTTATACAAGTCAAAAGTAGTCTTGAGTACACGATATAATAAAACACCGGCTAATTGTAAATACCTACTCTGAATGAAAATATTCTTAAAATTAATTTTAAAATAAAAACACAAAGGGATAAAATAGATATTGTTCCACAAGCATTAATTTCATTTTTTATACAAGGTAGTACATACACTACTCCAGTTAATTAACGCACCACAACGAATTTATCATAATTTTGGTATAGCAATTTTCTTTTGACCCCTTAATCCGACTGTAAAAACTTTCTTTTTAGGTTGTAGGTTCATTCTTTAAGAAAGTAAGTATACCAGTATTGTTTTGAAAAAATCAATTTTGTATAGAATACAGGGGTCTAACAAAAATGTTATTTTTCCCTAAAGTTGTAGCGCCCTATAGATTAGATCAGCCATAACTGCATTTACAACTAGACTGTAGCCTCATCTACTCTTAACATTTTTTTAATTCATTCTGATCTCTCAATTATTGAAGGAGATACAGGATTTTTTAAAGGGTGATATTTTTTACTTAATGTACTTTAAAAAATATCAACAAATAAAAATTACCGAATTATTTTATTAAGAAAATACAGCAATTATTATAAACCAATAAAATTTAAAGCAACACATTGAAGAACATAACTTAAAGATTAAAACGTAATAACAGCTTAACGCCTACACATGCCTAATCTTATTCCATTTTGATCGAATCCATTCCAGATTTCAACAAGCCTATGTCCTAAGTGTCCAAATTGTTTGGTGAAATTTTCGAAGTTCTTAGGCACCTACCAGGGATGTCCCATAGGTGTTAAACTGGATTTAAGTCCGGACTTCTTGCAAGCCCCACCAAACCCACGTCGCAAAAGCAATTTTTTGTTATTTTTCAAACACTTTGAGAAATCCTGTATCTCCTTCAATAATTGAGAGATTAGAGTGGATTAAAAAACAAAGTTGTAAATGTGAATCGCCGTTATGGCTGGTCTAATCTACAGGGCACTACAAACTTTAGGGAAAAAGCAACATTATTATTAAGCCCCTACAAAGGGCAAAGACTGATTGTTTTCAAACGATAATGGTATACTTACTTTCCTAAAGAATGAACCTATATCCTAAAAAAAGTTCTTTACAGTCGGATATGATTTTTGGCCAGATTTAATGTAAAAGAGTTCATTTTGGCATACAATGGTTGATTTCCTAGATACAGGGTGTCAAAGTGTTAATTTTGTTCTAGCCTTTTGCATTATATCTCCAACTATTTTTGAGATAATTGTTATAACATTTGTACATGGCTTAATTTGAGCACTTTTTGATAAAATAGTATTAAAAACTTCCCAAATAATATACAGGGTAATATTTCTTCTGAGGTTTATAGTCTCTTTTACTCTGCTCCCGAATTTTTTTACGATGAGACTTACTACTCTTAATGAAATAATTACCGATTGTAATACTTGTATCTAAATAATTTTTCCTTTGTTTCAGGAACCTATTAAAACAATGTGTAAACGAGGCGCGAAATTCTTTCAGGGTGGCATAGGATACAAAAACCAACCTTTTTAACACGATATTTTAAAAGGCAAACGTTCTATGTTTGATCATTTTTAGTCTAACGTACAAAAATGATGAAGTCGAGGACATTCAATCCATTTGATTCTTTTTAGTCTAACGTACAGAAAGAATAAAGTAGATTGATTATAAATCTTTTAGAATTTTTTATTTATTTGTAGTATACTTTGGAAGTTTGATTTCCTTTGACCTAAATACACACAATGTTTTAAAAGATTACGTCCTCTCGGTTTGTTCCTTTTTAGTCTAACGTACAGAAAGGTTGAAACTGATGACATCCAATCCGTTTGATCCCCTTTAGTCTAACGTACAAGATGGATGAAATAGATTGGTATCTTTTAAAATTTTTAATTGGTTTGTAGAATACTATTTGTATTTCTAGGTCTTATTAATTTCATTCTTTTTAGTCTAACGTACAGAAAGGATAAAATTGATGACCTTCAGTCGATTTGATCTCTTTTAGTCTAACGTACAAAAGGGCTGAAATTGATTGAAATTATCTTTTACCTAATATATTTAATTCTGATTAGGTACATTTTAAAGAAAATACCTTAAGGTTGGTTTGCGTACTGTCCGACTGACGCTTTTAAAGGTTAATTGTTTCAAACGACAATTGTTTTTTGAAAATGCCATTAGAAGCTCAGGAGGGTGCGACCATGAAAGCTTAAAACCAGAATTCTAAATGTACGGGACACAAGCCTAGAGGATTAGAGCAACCTGCTGAATTTGTAAAGGTAAGATATTTGATGCTTATAGATGGTCTATTTCTACATCTGTTTTAAGTTTTTAAATCCAGCGAATTATGTCATTGCTGTGTTTTGTTTCTTTTCAACATATTACAACATCTTATTTCCGATGAAGAAAGTTGCTGAATTTAAGAATACTCCTAAAAGAAGAGAGTGACTGACTGACTGACATATCAACGCACAGCCCACACCGCTGGGTCTAGAAACTTGAAATTTTGCACAACTGATCATATGATCATTTCATCATCTTTTAATGATGTTAAAATTGTATTCTAAATGTTTTTTCTCTGTTGTTTCAGGTAAGTGGTTCCATGCGTTCCTTTTCCAATCATCTTTAAACATCTCATCGCGTGCGCGTGGAATATCTGTGATATGAAGTGACTCAGGATACGCCCTTAAGGTAGTGAACAATACCCCCATAGTCTTTTGTCTATGGTGGTTAGAAGCCTTAAAGATGAAGAGACTTGATGGTGAAGCCTTTGATGGTTTAGACTGTTTAGAGCCTTGATGATGAAGAGCTTCGATGGTGCAGAGCATCATTATCATTACTTATCCAATAGATAACTATTAAAAGGTATAACAGAAGATTTTATTTGGCTGGTACAGCAAGTATATTGTCGGTTTACAAGTAAAGCACACTTACGTCCAGTTGCACAAACAGTTTAATCAAGAATTAAACTAATTGGACACTTAATGTGACAGCCCTTATGTTAATGTCTCTGTGACTCTTAATGTCAATGTCAATTAAAATTATTACTTGATTTATTACTCCCATTTGCACCGCAATATTTAAACCAGGTTTAGCTTAATCCACGTTTAGAATGTTTCCTTGGTGCCTTCGTCTTGCAGCAAAGTAATCATTCTAGACATGTTTTGGGTTAAACCAAATTTAAACACTGCGGTGCAAATGGGAATAAAAGTTTTGAGCAAAAGGCCGAGTCTTTTTTTTCGATTTTGACTTATTTAGTAACATTTTAAAAAAAAATAAGGTGAATTGTGGATGCAGTATCCATTGTTTATGCCCACAGACAGAGAATATGATATTTTGGAAATTAAAACAAATTACTTTTGATAGTTGGCTTCTTGACATAATTAAATGTAAAGATTGAGATCCAATTTTCTCAAAACTACATTTTTATCTTGGTGTGTCTTGCTTGTTTGCCAATGATGTACAAGGCGAGTTTTTTTCTAAATTGTTACGAAGCGATATCTCGAAAACGGTTTAATTTTTTCATGAAATCTGGTGAGATAATACGGTGACGGGGGGGGGGGGGTCCATATTTAATCATATTTTTGGTATTTACTCCGTCTCTCTATTTTGAGGAGTGGGAACTTTGTAATTTTAAACGGGACGATGTACTTTTGTTTATAAAATTAGAATCTACGTAATAAACTACGTAGGTACGTGTACAATTTTTTTTGATTTGCTCTTTTTTTAGGGAATCATGATTATTAGTCTGTCATGCTTGAGAAGTTGTTCGAAATGTCCCCCTTCAACTTCCAAACACTTTCTCAGTCTTCTTCTAAATGAATTTCGTACCCGCTGTAACATTTCAAGTGTCACTAATCAGCAGGCGGATTCGGTCTTTATATCATCTACGGTTGTAGGTAAAGTCACCGTCATTTTGTCTTTTATAAATCCCCACAGGAAAAAGTCAAGGGGGTTAAATCGGGGGGCCTAGAGAAATAATCGTTACAACTTCAAAGTTCGCAACTGACTTGAGTAGAAATAACGCATTTCCATGGAAACAATTAATAATTCTGAAATAAGTGAACTTGATTTATTGGTAAAATGTATTTATTTTTTAAATTCAATCAAAATTTAGTTAACCATAATTCAGTAACCAAAAGAGTAAATAAAAAAAATTGTACCCCTACGAACGTAGCTTTTTACGTAGATTCAAATTTTATAAACAAAAGTACATCATCACATTTAAAATTACAAAAACACCCCCCACCTTCCAAAATATAGAGAGGGGGTAAATGTCAAAAATATGTTTCAGGTTTATCAAAAGAGGGTGCTTTTCAATTTTCAATTTTGTTCAGTAATAGAAAATACTCCGTCTCTTTTCACCTTAAGTGTCTTTGCACCAAAAATTGTCTAACCATTTTATCTTGATATTTTCTTTTATTTTTAGGCTTTCTAAGATTAATTGAAGATAAATATTTTTTATAATGGAAAAATATCTAGTATCCATAATAATAAAATTACCATATATGAGAATCAATTGAATTTATAAAGAAAAGATAGCTAGATAGAAATGATAGAAGAAAGAAAAAAAGATTGATGTTTGTTCCCTGGAATAAGTATTTAAATTGTCTGAACATTAATGGAATACATCCATAACCACTCTGTATCTATTTACTAATTTTTTATTTTTAGGTATAATTTACTTTTTTCTCTTCAGGTGTTAATATTATAACTTATTTTTCATTTTTAGGTATTAACTCTTTTTTAGGTACCTATGCAAAATAATTTGGTATTAAAAGCGATACATTTTTAATTTTTAGCGATAAGTTTGGTTTTAGTCTTGCACATGCATCTTTACCTTGTCATTGTCTGCGCAACAGTTACAAGGTAAACTTTGCGCGTGTGCATGCATTTCTTGTTTCAAAAAAGTAATCACCCGCCCCTTTATCCCTACTACTTTAGGGTTTTCGTCTTTTAACCGTTTCCTAAAAAGAACAACCTAAAATATAACGCCAAAATGTTATACAAAAACTGTCATTTGTAGTTTACTAATTATTTTTTGGTTTTTAGGAAAAGAAGATACGTTTTTTTTTCAACTAAGAACACACGTTGGGGGACTTTTTATTAATTAGATATCGATAACAATTATTATTCTTTTGGCTTTGGCTTTTCTACTTCTCGTAATATTTAAAAAAATGTCCCAGGTGTTTTCTTGGCAGCTGTTTACTTTTCAGGTCTGGGTACGTAAAAATGTTAACTAGTAAGCGGCTGTCTGTTGTTGTCCCTGCTCGGGACCATACAATACTGATGATGGTCAAGGAAGGCCGAAACAGTTGCCGACGCCTTGGAGGAATACTAAAAAAGGTATTGTAAAGTTATTTTCTTACGATGTTGTTGCACAGGATCCACTAAGTTGAACCTTGATCAATCGACGCATTTCTAAAAGGGCACTTACACCTTCATATCATCAGTGTAATTTAATTTTGATTTTGCCCACGTGGAACCTGTGTCTGTGTACCAAACTAAATATACCAAAGTACTTGAAGGGTTCAATACAAAATATGCCTAAGTTAAATTTTATGTTTTATGAGAAGGACGTCCAATGTGTTCTACATCTCGAGGGAATGCTTTTCGAGAGAGTGTTGCTAGACTGCAGCCAATCATGGCTGTCCTACCTTATCAACGTCGGGGAGCAGTCTTTCAAGATGTAGAATACGTCCCTAGTGGTGAATTTAGGCACTACTCTCAATTACTATTTGTTTTTGAGTATATGGGTTTCTGACTATCTTACTGTAATTTTAATTATACAGAAAGAACGCTTATAAAAAATTACTACAGTTGATGGCTGATATTATTAAAATGAGGACATTGCATCCTTCAACTGTTAATTTGGGGTTTTAACGATTGTCTATTAACTCCTCTATTCTTTTTAGATGTCTCAAAAATCCAGGGGATTTCCTGTTCTATCATAAAAACAACACCTTGAGAGTCCTGATCTCGAAGTTGAGTGAAAATCTGATATGTTCAATAGTGTGTTAACACCATTGTCACATGAGGCTAACATCAACACTGATGCAAGCACTTGCATGGGTAAATATTTATTTAATAAAATACATAAGCATAAAGTTAAGACCTTAATTACAGAGTCTCTTAAATGTGGTAGAATGGAAAATTTTTTTATTAATTTTTCGAAAAAAAGTTACTCCTTATAAAAGTTCTGTTTTCTGAGAAAATAATATTAACATTAATATTAACTAAGTATATATACAGGGTATGTTAGACATATCTGGCGAACCAGTTAAGAAATCTCTCTGAAAATATGGTCGTTTACATAAACGAACATGCTCTACCTGTCTAAAATATTTTTTACAATGCAGTGTTGCCGCTTCTACTAAAAAGTAGTAGCAATTTTGATATTTTAAATCGAACACCCTGTATATTATTTTATTTTCAAAACCCCTATTAATTTCTTAACAACTTCCTTTAATATTGTTTTATACTTATCTCTTACCGTTTCTAAAATAATAATTAATTTCCAATTTTTTTGGCGGAAAAAATTAGATTAAAAAATACTGATATTTTTGAACTCTAAAATATTAAATTAAGACCCTGAAATTTGATGAAGCATTAAATTATACCGGGGGACTTTTTGCCCTATGCCCAAATCTTAGTTGCAGTATACAGGGTGGTTTTAAAATACAGTTATTTTGGTTATTTGACAAAGTGACCATAAGTATATTTTTTTAAATGTAACACCTTGTATATTATTACTGATTTGAAAAACTTCAGGGCATTAAACTTTATACATGTTCTGGCGATAATTTTATCACTTTGTCCAAATAAAATAAATAAATTCATAAGAACTGCATTTGAATATAGTTATATTCCATGATTTTTAACGGTATTTATCACTTGTATCAGTAATACTTAATAAAATATTAAAACGGCAACGAAAGTGACATGACTTTCATATCAAACAATTGTTTGTTATGGTATACTTACTAAAATCCGTATGGAAATTAAATTGTTGAGAAAATTTTACAAATAATGGCTTATAAGTCAGAAACTTGACTAGACTAGGTATAGGTACAATAGACAAAAATAAAGAGCAAATTTAAGTAGCTTTTTAAATCAGTAATAATATACAGAGTGTTACAGTAAGTTACATTTAAAAAAATATACTTATGGCCACTTTTTCAAGTAACCAAAATAACTGTATTTTTAAACCACCCTGCATACTGTAACTAAGATTTGGGCATAGGGTAAAAAGCTCCTCGTTATTATTTAACTCTCCACAAAATTTTAGGGTCCTAATATTTTAAAGTTTAAAAATATCAGCAATTTTTGAAGGCAACGTTTTCCGCCAAAGACATTGAAAATTAATTATTATTTCAGAAACTGTAAGAGATAAGTATAAAACAATGTTAAGGGAAGTTGTTAAGAAATTAATAGTGGTTTTGAAAATGAAGTCATATACAGGGTGTTCTATTTAAAATATCAAAGTTGTTACTACTTTTTGGTAGAAGCGGCAACACTGCATTGTTAAAATATTTTAGGCAGGTAGAGCATATTCGATTATGTACACGACCAAATTTTCAGAATGATTCGTTGACTGGTTGGCCAGATACGTCTAACGTACCGTGAATCACCCTGTATACAGAGTGACTACTAAACGGGAAAAAATCCAAAACTGTCCCAAGAGGAGCTTAAAAGTTTATTTTTGAGCAAAATATAATAAGTAAATGTTATTTAGAATTAAAAATTATGTTGTAAGTTTAGACTCGAGGCGAAGTATTAACAAAAAACGTTTCCTACTGCTCTTAATTATTATAATAATCAATCATATTATGATAGTTTCATTATCTTGTAATAATGTTAAAATTTGTTTTTTGAGGTTTGCTGCACCTTAGGTGTCCTAATCTCGAAGTTCTGTTTTCTGAGAAAAGAATATTAACATAATAAGTAAGTAAAAAAATTGAATGATCTAATACAAAATGTGCCTGTTACATTTTATGTTTTATGAGAAAGACGTACAATGTGTTTTATATCTTGAGGGGACGCTTTCCGAGAGAAGAGACTGCAGCCTAACACTGGATCTTTTCCAAATTGACACTAGCTACTAGAGGATAAACCGGCCAACCAGAAGTTGGGAGGACGCCATTCCTCAATTTTCTTGCTACAAAAAAAAAAGGTCAAGTTAGACCTCCTTTTAAAGATATTTTATGTTATTAATTTTCAAAGTTTTAGAAATTGACTGGGTCTTTTCCAAAATGGCGATTATTTAATGTTTTCGCTGACAAGATGCTATTAGTTCATCAATACCTAAAACTTTTGGCTATACGCCACGCATAATATTGGATCAGCCAAGATTGGACCCACTGTCGTTGTCAATGAACTGTTCGGTTGGCCGTTCGGAAGTTGGGTTGTGACATAAATGTTTTCCCATTAGCTGCAAACTTAACACAAGGTAACGTGCGTCCTGTGAAATACAGAGCCGATTTTTTAGTTCGAACCAGTCTAGTACAATAATTGTACTAGATCTAGTACAGTTTTAAGTTAAGAAATCGAGTACATCTGAAACCAAATCTAGTACAAAATATTATCGGACATTTTAAGGGATATATGTGAGAGTTTTCGTATTTCTTATAATGCTATTATAGAGGGTGGCTACACGAAAACGAAACGTCGGCATTTTTGGGTGTATACTATTTGTTGTGAAAAAACGCTCGGACACGTCGATTTTCTTTTCGAGGGGGAGCTTTTTGAGCAAACCGCTACCTGCAACCTCTTGGCCAGCGTGGGCTTCCCCCAAAATTCTGAAATGGAAAGGGGGGGCGAGATGCACCTCGTTTGAAAGGTCATTCGATTCTCTTTATCACCATACCTAGTTTATGCCCTTGACTTCAGCGATTTTCAAATTATTTAATTTTCTTTTTTGGTTATGTATTTTTTACTCTGTAAATTAAACCACTTTTAATTTAAGTCATTTAGGATACTCAAATAAAAATTGGTCTAGAAAAATGAGATTAAATTTTATTAATTTATTTCCAGTGATTGGCCAAGGGGCTCGAGTATATGTGCTCAAAAAGTTTCATGTACATGTTCGTTTGTGGAAGTTTGGGAATAACTTCATTTTTGAAATCAGAAATAATTACATATTTTATACCAAATACGGATATTTGAAAAAACAATTATACCCCCCATTGTCAGTTAATTAGACGCGCATGCCTCGTGTTTAGCGAAGATTTAGTACATCTTCATCAATTTTAGTACTTTTTCAATCAGAATAATCTAGTACCAAATAAAAAAAATTCTGGACACTGCACAGTGGTATATTTTATTTGGAAAATCATTAACTGAAAAATGCATTTTTGTACTTAAAAAAGAGGTTATCGTAAACAAACCATACAAAAAAATGGTGAAGTGTGAGACCAGCTAAGCTTGATTAGTGTTTCGTAATATAACTTCTTATTTTAATTAATTATTATATCTACTGTGTGCATCATTATACAAACCATTGATTTTTGTCAGATTTGTTCTACTCTGATTTTACAAAGTGTAGGAAAGAGACAATAGTTTTTATAACTTTGTTTCAAATTTTATTTAAAAACTGTTATACATACGCAAATTTTATACGTTATTTGTATTCTCTAGGTATTTGGTGGGCTTTTGTTTGATACCCCGGGCCTTGAGCTTGAAAGCAGAAAAAAGGTGTCTTCTTTACCCCCAAAATTTTGTTTTTTTTTTTGTATATTAAATCTGCTTTTATTGTATGACCTATATTATGCTGTTTCAGCTCTTAACGTTGAACGGTCTTGAACGAAGAGGTCTGTGACAGGCAGACACCGGCACCGAGTTGATTTCATGTGTTCGGTTTCTTTGGTGCAAAATAGGTACTTAGTACAAATTAACTACAAACAGAAAAGGCTGTTAATAAGTCAAACACTTCAGCTTTGAATTACGGTAGGTACGAAAAAATTGCTAGATGCAGATGTAAAATATGTAAATAATTATAGTGCAACTCAGAGTTTGCAACGCTGCAATTACCCCACTACCCCCAGAAAAAAATAATCTACGCCCTTGGTCCTAATAAGTTACTGTTTGCGTAATAAATTTGCAAAAAAACCTGAAAAATAAATTTATAGTTCAAAACAGTGCCATTCTCAAACCTCCAGATTTAAAATCTTATTCTCAAATTCATGGTCAAATTAGACTGGTTTAAGCGATGATAGTAAGAAAAGATTTCTATGGTGTATTGGATTTTATCATATCTTCTCTATGGATTTTATACTCAAACACGTACGTGACTCAAACTCAAAACTCCCAGAAGTTTAGGCTTGTCTGATATCGATATTGTGAGCGGTATCGGTACTTGTTCATCTCTATCAGTAGTTTAAATGTTCGGACATTGCCATTTTTTGGGGTATTTGAACTTTTCTTGTCACCAAAACAAAAATGTGAGGTTAGGAATGGAGCAGTTCATGTGCTACAGCGGTAAATTTCGTAGGATTTCTTCGGCTACAGCGTGGGGAATTTGGAACGGGTAATTTTTAAATTAATTTTAAGCTTTTTTTTAATAGTAAGCTAATTTATAAGAGGAAAAACTCAAATTTTATCACTAGAAGGATGCGTTTTACATTCATTGTTATCCAAAAATAAATTTACTTTAGCTTTATCATGTTTGGGACGGGATTTATTTATTGCATTTCTATTCATATACGTACATATTTCTATTGAAATATATTTTATTTAAACTAGGTACTTTCGTTTTTAGTTTTAATGTAATGGCAGCCAACAACAAAAATCCTCGATTAATTAAAAGGATAGCAACCCATGATGGAATGTTTCACTGTGATGAAGCATTAGCTTGTTTTATGCTGAAACAACTTCCGGAATATGCTGATGCAGAGATTGTTAGGACTCGAGATCCCAAGGTAAATTTTAGTTCAATCCAAATTTTGTTGAGATTTCTGTCTATTTTCTTAACCTGCCTAATTATAACATTTGATTCTCTTTTTTACTTGTAAGCATGCAAGTAGATATAAATACCTCAAAATAGTAGAGGTGGGCGATTCGATTCATTTTAAAGATCCGTACCGATTTGATTTTCATAAAAAATGATTCGTATCAAATGATTCGTATCACTCTACTAAATACTAAAGGTAAAATCTAGTGTCACCGAGTTGCCAACTCAGATCTCCTGATGTCACCGGTGGGTTGTCGTGTTTTTTAATTTAGTTCAAATCCAGCAGTTGCAGGGTTTGTTATGCTTTGTTTATTATATCAAATTTGTTTCACTGGCCGAGTAGCCGTGGCCCGCCTCGAATGAAACTTAGAGTTAGGAGCAGTGGCGGCTGGTGAAATTTCAAAGTTGTATATCTCTGTTCCTACCTCGGTTCCTACTTACAGGACCCATACCAAATTTACGGGTTTTAATAGTGAGCCCACTGGGAATGTTTTGGTAAAGAAAAAAAACATTTTGTAATTTGCGAAAAAAAGTTGAATTTTTGGTGGGCCTCACCTAAGAAAAAAATAAACACGTTTAGATATTTTATTTATTATTTTTTCTAAACAAATTTTACATAATTTTGTCGACAGGTTTTAAATTTTGAAAGAAAAAAATGTGTTAGTAGAAAGTTATAGTCATTTGAATTTTGTTAAGCCTAAAATATAATTTAAAAAAAAAATCAAATGACTAGGTATAACTTTCTAGTAACACATTTTTTTCTTTCAAAATTTAAAACCTGTCGACAAAATGATGTAAAATTTGTTTAGAAAAAATAATAAATAAAATATCTAAACGTGTTTATTTTTTTCTTAGGTGAGGCCCACCAAAAATTCAACTTTTTTTCGCAAATTACAAAATGTTTTTTTTCTTTACCAAAACATTCCCAGTGGGCTCACTATTAAAACCCGTAAATTTGGTAAGGGTCCTGTAAGTAGGAACAGAGATAGACAACTTTGAAATTTCACCAGCCGCCACTGGTTAGGAGTACTAGATCATATGAAAATTATTTATAAAATAATTTTACAAATTTAGTTAAAAATAGCTCTATCATGAAGACCAGACGTGTTGTATAGGATCATTTCAATAAAGTGGCAGACACAACAGCAAAATGTAGATATTGTTCTTCCGTTTTTTCTGTCAAAGGAGGATCCACTGCAAACTTATTACGGCATATTCGCACAAAACATCCAACTGTTATTTTAGCAAAGTCTAATTTATTTTTAGATAGTTTACAGTTTTTAATAAAATATTTACGCAGACTTTTGCGAAGTGTTTTCTTTATTTTGTTACGAACACCTTAATGTTTACAATTTACCTTATAAAAAAGCTAAAAATCAAAGAAAATAATATTTATTTATTATATTTTACTCATGTTAATTTATTCTTAATTAGCCCAAAACCTCTCAATCTACGACATCATTGCATGTAAACAGGCATACAGCACCCATCCGAAAAATTATAATTATATTTATATAATAAATCCATGAATTATAACGAAATACGAAATCAACCTCATTCCGATCCCGTATCCAGCGATCTCGGAGTCGGCGCGGCGGTTCGAGTGCGCGTTCGAGCCGCGTGTTGAGGTTGTATGGGTTCGTGTCTCGTACGTTTGACTATCGCATCGCGCATTGTGATACGAATCTTTTCAGAAGTGGCGATCCCTACCATTTGAATCATCGCATTGATTCGTATAATTTATACGGATCATCCTGATTCGACGCACCTCTACAAAATAGTTTAGACATCAAAACTCAAATTTATTGTCTCAGGACCTGCACTATTCTTGAAATAAACAAAAATCTCTATTTTGAGCAGTTTTGCAAAGAATCCGCTATGGCTGTAAATACTTTCTTTACTCTTTTATTAATTAAACAGTTAAACACATCATATCACATGCACTGTATTAATCAGGTCATTTAAATCTTAAATTTTACATAGTTAATGTTCGAGTTAATGTTTATTGTTTTACCAACGACCGTTTAATAATTATTGTTGCAAATTAGGGTGAACATATTGTTTATAAGTAGTATTATTTTTGGCTGTTGCTGAATAAAATATATAAGTACTTATAAAGAATACTAAGTGCCCTGGTTCTTTACTTGAATTTTTAAAATTCAGGTTTTAGATGAGTGTGACATAGTGGTTGATGTTGGAGCTACATATGATCCAAAGAAAAACCGATTTGACCACCACCAAAGAGCATTTGAAGAAACTCTCAATACTGTTCGTCCAGATCTAACAAAGAATAAATTTAACACTATAAAGTAAGAACAGTATAGGTATTATTAAGTTTATTGTAGACCATTAGCTAGGTCTAAGATTATAAATCATTGTCTAGCCATATAATGAGAGTGACATTTGATTGTCACTGATTAAATCAGCTTAGATTACTTTACGAATGTCGGACGATATAATGTAAGATCCAAAAAAAAGCCCTCAAAGTCTGCTCTGGAATCCAACATGCATGTCTTGAATTATCACTCTTGAAAGGTAACAGGTAAAAGGTGTAGGTGCATGAAAAATAGAACAGTCAAGTTCTGAAGTTTTTATTTTTAAGAAAATTAAATATGGTACTTAATCATGGCCGAACAAAAAGCTTTTATGATCAAAAGTTACTTTGGAAATGGTAGAAGGGTTGATGGCCAGTGGGTTTATTCAACACAGGACGCCATTCAGGATTTTGAAACAGAATTTCCACTCATAGTCAGAGATTTCGACCAGTTTTACCAAGTTTGGAGACAAGATCTGTGACTTTGTTTAGAGAAACAGGAAGTGTGAATAGAAAGGAAGGCAGTGGGAGACCCAAAGTTCGCACTGCACAAAAAGTAAAAGAATTGAGGCACATTGTTAATGAACACCCACAAACCCCTATGCAATGCTTAAGCCAGCAAGTAAATGTATCCTGTGGAACCTACAATACAATCCTGAAATGTGATCTGCATATGCACGCTTGTCGTCTAAGCTCATTCCAAGAATTGTTACTTCTTACATTTTCAGTGAGTGATTTATGGGTAATAATGAAATATAAAACGTACTTATATGAAAAAACTTTTTTTACTGACGAGGCATGGTTTTACCTCTCTGGTTATGTACATTCTCAACAATTGAGAATGTGGAGTTCTGAAAATTCACATTTCCTTTTAGAGAAGCCTCTGCATTCACAGTCGCGTGTGGGCGGCCTACATTCACAGTTGCGTATGGGCGGCCTACATTCACAGTTGCGTGTGGGCGGCCTTAACGAAAAGAAGGTTAATTGGACCGATTTTTTTTAAGGGCCTCTGAATTCGGCGCGATACCATAATAAAATTTTAGAAAATTTTGTAAACGCATTAGACGATGAGGAGATGCGAGAAGGTTACTTTCAGCAGGATGGCGAACCAATTCATGTAACTCTGGATAATTTAAATTTTGTGGAAGAAGACCGAATCGTCAGTCGTAATATACCAGTTAGGTCGCCACCACGGCCTTGCGATCTCACGCCGTGCGACTTTTTTTATGGCCACACATTAAAAACTCGGTTTTCAAAACCCCTTGTGAAAATTTAGAAGACCTACGGCCTAGACTTACAAATAAATTTCAGGAGATTAACAACTCCCCCCAAGTGGTCACCAATGTTTTTGATGCTGTAAAAAGAAGAATGAGAACATGTTTGGAAGTAGAAGGTGGACACATCTCATTTAGTTTAAATTTATAATTTTTAGGTTCTTTGCTGTATATGTTTTTTTTTTAATTCTGTATTAAGCAATGACAATGACAATAATGTAATTAAAAAAAAATAAACGTCCAGATTCACTAAGAAAGTTTAAGATTTAGTACTGGTTTAAATTAAGATCTTCTAGTTGATCAGTTATGTTTTGACAAGTTTTTGTCATGTCGTTGTTAATAAGACGTCATTAAAAACTTATGAATTATTCGAATATTTCAGAGATTTGCTTGGTTTCCAAATGATTTTCATCTTGGAACGGGTTGCTAGAGTGAATTTAGTTCTATTATTGCCGAAAGTGCGAACTAAATGTGCCCTTTTCTTTATAAATTTGCGAAAAAGCCCAGAAATAAATTCATAGTATAAAATTTAGTTGTCTTATTCTTACAGTTGTCAGTTTAAAACTTTTGGTTGTCAAATTAGACCGGACTAGCGTTGGAGAATCTGGCTGAAAGACTTTAGAACTTGACAGTTTTATTTTATATTCACCTATACCTTTTACCTATACCTGTCAAGAGTAATAATTCAAGACATGTGTGCTTGATTCCACGGCATACTTTGAGGAGGTTTTTTTTTGCGATCTTACGTTACATAGTTGATTCAAGAAGGATAGTAGAAAGAAAATAATATTGTAGTATTGTAGAGTAATATGGGTATATCCAACACCGTCTCAGTGGTTAATGGTATATCCAACTTTTGTCAATTGTTATGCTATTGTCATAAGTTATATAAATTCAGATATACTTCCTATAAGCTGACATTCTGTTTATACTGGTCATAGTGATGATTTTTTCAACAATTTTTAAACTAAATACAGTACGACCGCGTACCTATAATTTGCTGCTACTGATTTAAATACTTAGTAAGCTTTGTTTAGTACTAAAGCAAAGAGTAAATGGGTAACTCTTTGACTAAAGAACTATTTATTTTTAAATAGCCCGCTGTTAACTTCTTTGTCACCGAAAGGAGGCAAAGTACAAGTTGTTTTTATGCATACACAGCATGTATTATCAACCTTTGGCAAATGGTCATAGCCTCTAATTTAAAAATAAATAAAACTTTGCTCTTAACGAGGTCTGTGTGCTTTTTTGTCCCTGAAAAGAGACAAAATAAAAGCGACTTTTTGTTTACCCATATGAAGTTTTTTATACCTACACATTCAGAAAATGGCCATAGTAATAGCCTGTAACTTAAAAATGAATGAAATATTTTACAGTAACTTATAATGTTTTATGATAATGCCTATCCTGGTATATTTTGAAAAGTTGGATATTGAATAAAACTTTTAACGGCAAGTATTGCTATAGCGGCTAGTGTCTCAGGCTACAGTCCAGGAGGTCTTTGGATCGTATCCGAGTACTGGCCTCCAGCTTTTCCGTAGGACCTCCTAAAAGGTACTGGACAAAACACCACAAAGTGTTATACCACTCGCGTTCTAGTGTTTTAAAGCCGTAATAAAGTTTAGTTTGAAAATATCTGAGGACGAAAACAATAGATAAGATATAAATAATCGAATACCCAGACAAGCTCTCCTAAATACAGTTCTCCTTTAGGCTAAGTTCAGCGGGGCTAGTTTATGCTCATTTTGGCTTAGAAGTATTATCAGAAGTTTTGAAAAAACAAAAGTTTATAGCTACAAGTGAATGTTTAAGAGCATTGTTCCTTCATATTTATGAAGGATTTGTGGAAGAGCTAGATGCATTAGATAATGGTATACCAATGTATCCAGAAGGCAAACCAAGATATAGGATCAACACTCACTTGGGTGCAAGAGTTCATAGGATAAATCCAGCTTGGAATGATCCTAATCCTGAAGATGATGATATATTATTTCAAAAAGCTGTTTCATTGACTGGTTCAGAGTTTCAAGAAAGGGTTGTTGAGGTAGGTTCCAATCAAATATATGTATGTATGTATATATATATATATATATATATATATATATATATATATATATATATATATATATATATATATATATATATAGTAGAAAAATGGAAGCTTTCTTGGCCTATAGGTAACATATTAAATGTAAATGCGAAGATTTACTTCTTCGCTAGTGCAGCAAGAAGGCCGTAAATGAAAAATAAAAATAATGAGGACTATTTTTGATTCTGGTCTGGGTGACCTCCTGCTATCGATTTCTGGACCCTTACCCATCAGCGGGCAGGCTTATATATATATATATATATATATATATATATATATATATATATATACATATATATATATATATATATATATATATATATATACAGTGCGTTTTTTAACACATGTTAAATTTTCAACCACATGTTAGGACCTTTTCTACTGTATCCATACAGCTGAAACTTTAAACAAATAGAGTTGTGGGCTCTTAAATTAGGTCAGGTCAATAACTATCCTAAAATATCTACGGAGATAACTAAAAAATGCGATTATTTTTTGATAAAAAGTATCTTTCAATGCACAATGTATGTACAAGCCTAACAGGTAAACAAGGTGTGATGATGAATGTCAAGTTTTAATTCTGCCACTTATACAAGGCGTACAGAATCTAATTTATTTGACTCTTTTTATTTGATTTTCAATCAACCCAACCAGCCAAAAAACCGAATGTTACAAAGTCACTAAGTTGTGCAGTTGTTAAAAAGCAGCCGTGGAATCAGACCCGGGGGGGGGGGGGGGGGGGCAACTGCCCCCCTTACTCCTCCCTATGGGCGCCATGCAGACTTCCCTCTATGAAAAATGGTCCAATTATTCTGTTCCCAAGATTTGTGGTAAAGGGTGGTAAAGTTTCAAGAAAAAACATCCTTTTTTTATAATATCTTTGATACCACTTTAGATATTTTTGTTAAATTTGGTACGCACTTTCTATGCATCAAGAGGAATTTTCTGATGTCCAACAATTTACTTTATTTCTAAGAGTGGCGTTCGTGCAGGATTTGCACTGAATATTTTTGAAAAAAAATGGCACGCCGCAGCTTTTTCTTAAAAATTATATTTGAAGATTTCATTCATTTCGGAGCCAATTTGGTATTTTTCTTAAATTCAATATGGCGACAATCTGACGTAACCGATTACACTTTTGTCACTGGTTGTTTGACAAAAGTGTAATGGGCTACGTCAGATTGTCGCCATATTGAATTTAAGAAAAATACCTCCTACGCCGCCATTTTGAAAAAAATACAACTTGTGATATGTCATTAAAAAGGAAATTTTAAGCTCTATCCAAGTGTATAAAAAATATACTGGGTTCTATTAAAAATTCTTGACTTGGGCCTACTTCCGGAAATGATATTCAATTATTTTTTCATGGAAAGTATAAAAGTATCAATAAGCTATCCCTTCAACTCAAATTTCAGGTTTCTGACTTAAATATATATATATATATATATATATATATATATATATATATATATATATATATATATATATATATATATATATATCTCGTTTAAATAATTTTATCACAGACACATATATGATCATTCCATGAATACCATTTGTTGAATAAAAAGATTTTCATCTGTTTAGTAAACTTATACTTCTCTTGGATTTATTATTTAATAATACTTATTATTTTTTTGCGGTTTCCTGCATAAACTTTTCAATTTTGGAAAAATTTGTATAAATGGATTCGCCCATTTTTTTTATGTTACTCTCATGTAGCTAATTAAAATTTTGTATTGCTCTAGGACCTGATCGCGATTTTACTACTTCTAGATTATTAATCGTTTATGTTTTTTTAACAGTTAGTGAAATTATGGTTAGTATCATACGGACGACGTTTTAAAGGTACCACACACGCTAAAACAGGATAATCAATATAAATATACGGCGATCTAAGGAACGGGGGATTTTCGAGTACCAGCTTATCAATGGCCCTCATCTTTCTGCCATCTTTCAAAAAAAAGGAGCCGAGTAGTTTCCTTACACCAAATCAATACTTCTCCAAAACAAAGTGACATCGCCTAGAACAGGGGACATACTAATATCACTACAGCTTAGAGCTGGAAGAGCCTGGTGGTCCAGTAGTTGTACCATACAGATCTTTCCTGTCACATTCAGTGACACAGAAATTCATGGAGACATTTCGTCGCTGGAAAGACGAAGGGGCGTAACTCCATTTAACATATTTTTCAGGAGAAGCGATTGAAAATTAAGCCGGTATTGCATTGGTTACTGAACCTTCTCCTTCTGTTATAATTTACGTAATGTAACTTGTTTAGTAGACTAAGTCTAATTCTTGCAAAGACTGATGTATTTTAAAAGAGAGGTGCCTTTTTGTCTATTAACTGTTTTGAAAATATTCTTACATGGTTGACTTACGCCAATATAATTTATAACCATAAGAGAGAGAGAGAGAGAGAGAGAGATACGCCAGTTTGTATTTATTTAAATATGACCTTGGGGGTAGGTATGGTGGCCATAACTCGAAATTCGGGTTTTCGGAGTTACGCCCCTTTGTCTTTCCAGCGACGATTTCCGCTCGGTAAATGTTAGATAGAAAGATATTAGAACCAAGCATTCCGACACCAACCTAACCATCCTGTCAATCGTTTATAAGATAGTCGAGCAAATCTTGTTCAGACTGTTAGTTTATCTAATATATAATAATAATCTATATATAATTTATAGAAGTGTTTAAAGTCGCGTGTTACTGTCATAAATGTCCAAGAGTTTTGTCGTCACCTACGTTAATTTCATAATTTATTTTAAATATGAGGGGACAGGATTCATGGAATTAAAGAAAACTTGATACGGTATGCATTCTTTATTAAACATCTACACCAAAAACTAGTTATTTTATCTGTTTTCTAAACAATTGGTGATTTCCTAAAAATACCCCTTTACTGTTGAAAGAACATCTTTCTTGCTATTTATTTTTGCTTTGAATGATGGGTATTAAATGGGTCTAAAACAGTTTCGGCCAAATATATTTGCAGCTTTCGTTGATAATGATTATAACAATTTTGAAGGGATTCTCTGTTTGGTGGCCGGCAAGAGAAATAGTTAAAAAAACAATTGAAAAGAGAAAGGAATTTTACGAGACGGGTGAAATTATTTTTTTGGATGAAAGATGTTCTTGGAAGGACCATCTATTTGCCGTGGAGGAAGAACTAGGTATTGAAGGAGAAATAAAGTTTTGTATTTTCCATGATAGAACAGGAGATAGTTGGAGAGTCCAAGGAATTCCAGTTCAACCAGATAGTTTTGTTTGCAGGTGAGTTAAAAAATAGCTTTTTGATGTTATAACCAACACACAGAGCCAATAGGATCTGTAGAACCCGTTTAAAAAGTTAAATATCGCGAACATGTGTTGAGCCCCTTGTATATAGATATTATGCTTAATTCCATGCTGTGCGTATAGGTAATTAGTATTACTGTCGTATTGGTGTTGCGCAGGGTTGTCATATATACAGGGTGTCCCAGGGTGAGTATAAGTTGATATAATTTTAATCTTTTTGGGAAGCGGAATTAAATTGTCGATCTTTGTTTCAAAAACGCTTCCTACATTCCATCAGATTCGGGCCCCTGTTGTTAAAAGATCAGAAAAGTCGTGTATCTTCTCTTATAGAGTTATTTGCTCTTTGCCGTAGGTATCATTATGTCACATATCAAGATATAACACAAAAGCTTAAAATCATAATACACAAGGTGTTGCTGTATTATGGTTCTAAGCTATGAACATGATGTTATTGTAAAAATCCGCGTTTTATGTTTTTTAGAGTATTTTTACCCAAAGATTGGATGGGCGTTCGGGATGAGAAATTAAGTAGTATTGCAGGTATCAAAGGGTGTATATTTTGTCACGTTACCGGCTTTATTGGAGGTAACAAAACAAAAGAAGGTGCACTAGCAATGGCTCTTAGAAGTTTAAAAGAAGCTCAGGTAGATAAGGAATAATATGTTTGTGATGTAAGTACAACTGTAAAAGGAGGTTTTGAACGCTCAGACTGGGGTTTGTTATTAAGCTTTATGCAATGGTAAATATATCATTATAAATTTGTAATAGTAAACAAAAGTATTTAGTGAGTGATAATTAAGATTAATTAGAGAAGATTAAAGAAGATCCTTTAAGTTCTGCCGAAGTATGTTCGTGATGTTCAAGTAGGCTTCTATATTTACAGAAAATATTGTAAAAAGTTTTTGTTTGCTCAGGTAATATTTATATTTTATAAAATTACACAATTATGTGCTCTATGAAGTTGAAATTCTGGAATATACTCGTATATGTTTTAAAATAAGTGACTCCGCTGCTGGCGCGTACCCAGTATGATTGACAAATTGGTATGTTTGATTTGTTAATGGTGTCGCTTGGCAACGCCTGCGATTGCTAAGGTCTTAAATTCGTTTTTAATTACGATGATTCGAAATTTAATTGAAATGATAAATTTACAGTAATTTAATTTTGTCGTTTTATAATGGGTTTTCGCCGAATTTAACTCCAAACCTCAAGTACATTTAAGATGTTGAGCTTGGGTCAGTGAAAACAAAACGTTTACAGTTAGTGCTTTGCATTACTAATTTTTGGTGGTTCCCTCTTAAGTTTACCCCTGCAAGCAATAGTTCTTTATTTAACTTCTTGAGGGTGGCAATCAGCAGTAGAGTCACTCGCCTTTTAAAAGTAACTTTAAAGTTATACATCTGATTTTTATTTAGGATAATTTTGATTCTTATGATTTCTTTTAACTTATTAACAAAAATGTTGTACATGCTAATACAAAATAAACATCTTTTTAATTAATTGCATAGTTGAATTTTATTTGTAACTATTGTGTTACACTATTTATTTTGATAACATTATTTATTTTATATTCTGCAATATTTCCTAAAAATCAATTTAGCGATTAATTTTACTAACATCCTGAGCTATAGGGTAGATACGGAAGTCTCGTCGTGCCAGTTCAACTTGCACTAGTCTTCTTTTGCCATTATTCTAAGACAAAAAGGTAGTAGTGGAGTTAAAAGCTGTTCTTATTGTGTCACCCCGTTTGCACTTTATTGCTAAAATGTAAGACCCATTTTATATGGTTCTATATACCTTAAGGGAGCAAAATTGACTTTTCGTCAAAAAATCGTACTGTGCAGGGGGTGGTAGGGGGCGATTTTTCAAAAATGACCAAATTTTTTTTATTGCATTTTTTACATCTATGCCACCTAGTCGTCAATCTGCTTGAATCTTATTTCAAAATTTTAACCAGATATATTTTTTTCCTAATTTTAAAAACATCGCCCTCCGTGCTTTTATATGGAGCGCTTTAATGAATAATCGCTCGCCCTGAAAACTCATAATTGTGATATATTTCAACTCGTTATAACTCGAGAATCCTATGGCTAATCAAAAAAACGCTTTCCATAAACGTTGTAGATCGAACATCAGGGATTACAATGCTTTTTTAAAATTATCAGTCCGATATGTAGTTTCGTCAAAAAATTTAAAAATGTAAAACCATGTCACCGCCAGCGCGGTCTACCGTGGATATGCGCCGAAGTTTCATATTGCCATGGCCAGGCCAGGCGATAAACGACTCTATGTTCCATCGCGCGCATAAGTTCGTTTTTCGTTTATTAGGTATTGCATTTTTACTGGGAGATATGCAGTAGCTATAAAATTTAAAGCCAGACGCAACTGCAGCAAAAAATGCTGGATTGTGTATTCCCGTTTTCTATTTTATTGTATTATTTTTTTAAACTAACTTTTAACTAATAATTGTTATTTTTTATAAAAGTTTACATTGCAAAAAATATACTGCCGTCATAACGAAGAGGGCAGTAAGTATATATGGGTTTCCATATATACGTACTGCCCTCTTCGTTATGACGGCAGTTTAGGGTGTGTACAGTGTAGTTAGTGTTTACATATACTTACTGGACATTGCTAAAAGTCTGAAAGTGTTTGCGGGTGCACTGCATTACATGAGTAACTGTTGTAACAGATTTGTTATTAAGGAGAAATTTTTAGTTTTCAGGTAAGATTCTTTTAATAACAGTAGTGCCTATTAATGTTTATATGCAACACTTTTTATAGATCCGTTTAAGCAATGTATTTCGAAAGCAGTACCAGTTCCGACAGTAAACTACAGCCAAAAATCAAATTGAGACCCCTAAGAAAAAAGCTGCTAAAACTAAAGACAAAATATTAAATTACCAGTTATGTGACATTTGCCAAAAATCACCAAAATTATTTATATCTCAACCAAAATCTAAACAGAGATTTATTGAATGTACAGAGGTTCGTATGGATATCTGTCAAGGAAATGATGCTATGGTGTTGCATATATATATTTTCAAATTTTAACGATTTAAAAGAGCGCGAATATTTAAATTGGCATAGGAATTGCTACAAAACGTATACCAGCGCACAAAATATTGCCTCATACAAATCAAAGCATACGAAAATAATTACTAGTTTACTCCCAGCGGATACACCTCAAAAACATCGTTTACGGACTCAGTTTGATGTGCAAAGGTGCGTATTTTGCCAAAAACGTATACGAAATCAAAAACTATGCCAGGTTATGAGCAAAAACATGGAAGATAAAATTAAATGTATAGCGCGAGACAGTCTAATATTTTTTTCCAGAATTGGCGAAAGCGATTTAATTGCATCTGAAATAAAATATCATGCCTCATGCGTTTCTGCAGAATTGCGCAATGCAAGAATAAACCTAAACAGGAAAATAGCGCAAGTGGAAAAAGAAAATTGGACATGGAAAATGAAGCATTACTTAGTGAAATAGAGCAAGGTTTAAAAAAAGAAAAAGGGTATTCTACAGCAACAGATATTGTGAAATTGGTGGAAACATAGATTTAAGCGACCGACTCCTAGTTAAAAAAATTACAGAGTATTTTAGCGACGACATTGAATTAGTAAAATCTCCTAGGCAAAACGAACCAGGGATGTTCTTCAAAAGCTTTTCCAAGCAAGAAGCTATTGAAACAATCGTCCATCAGACTGAAACCGAAGCTTCCAGTTTATCCTGTGGTACGTCAGAACTACAAGTGTTGACAAAAATTTGCCAAAATATAGAAATGGAAATAAATAAACTACCAAAAAATGAGGAATTCAAAAACTTTAAAATTTCTGATTATAAGAAGCATATTCCACACGATTTATATTTTCTTATTAGTCTTCTTGTTTGCAACGAATCAAGCAGTGCCACAAAAGACACTGAAGTACTTAATATTTGTCAAGACATCATTTTTGCATATTCAAATGGAAGAAAATATACTCCAAAACACATTGGTCTGTGCTGATAAACAACAATCGGGAACAATATAATTTCGAGGTTATTTTCGACTGATCAACAACAATATACCTAGTGCGTGTTCCTGGACATCTAAAAAAATACTAGTATACTGTAGGTAGTGTTGTAAAATTTCCGGAAATATATTTTTTGGAGATATTTCCGGAAATATTGGAAATATATGGAAACATTCGAACTATTTATTAAAGACAAAGTATCTTTTAAAAATAACATCGAAATCAAAATTTATAGCAAAAATAAACAAATAAAAATAAATGCATAGAAAAGTGTATAGCAAAAATAAACAAATAAACATAAACTGATGCAAAAATACCGAAAAACTGTTAAGAAATTGGTACTAATTAAAATCAGTTATTTGCGAATCGCAAATCGAGAGAGAGCCACGTCCTCATCACACTGTCATCATTTGTTAAATTTGTCTCTTGAATATTTGGTAATGATTCTTTATCAACAGAACTGTTTTTATTACTTAGCTCTTTGCCATTAGTAATATTGTCACTGTTCTCGTGGCTATCAGATTTCTCATTTATTTCACTTATATCTTCATCTTCATCAGTTGTTCAAAATGACCACCATGAACTTCTTGGCAGTAATAATGTCAATTTTGAAACTCTGTCAAGAAGTAGGTAACATGTGACATTCTCAAAAATGTTTTAGCTTACTGTCTTCTCTCTGACGCACAATACATAAGACCCAACAACTGATTTTAAAACTATTTACTTTCACTTTACGTTCAAAAAATACCATGACGACTTTTAACGTTCCTTCATCTGACTCTCTTAATCTTTTTTTCATTTTAAACTACTAAACTACAAATGGTTCATTTGCACTGCCATGCCAGTGGAGCATCATATTCGGAATATTGAATATTCCTAACAAATGTGAGAAGTAATTTCCAAAATTGACTTTATTACTGCCAAGAAGTTCATGGTGGTCATTTTGAACATCTTTAAAGTAATAAGAGAAATAAAGGTACTTACTCAAATTTTTAATTTTTTTTTCACGAATTTTAATTTTTATATTTAAAAACGAATTTAGAAACGGACCACAGGTTTACGGTAAAATGTTTCTTTTTTGAAGACCTTTAAAAATAGGTGCCATATGGCATAGGGTTGCATTTAAAATTTTTGACCTCAACTCCCTAGCGTCACCCCTCCAGCGGGTTGAAAAAGTATTACATAAAAAAGTAGATTTATTAACTAAGAAACATCTCAAATTTGGTGTCTATCTTTAGTAATAGCAAAAATATTTGCCCATACTAAGACTTTTCGGACACCCTGTATACTGGTTGTTACATATTTTAGGCTGTTACCCACTATGTGATGTTTGTTTTAATTGGAAGTACCCTAAGTGAACATATTTATGATCTGTGTGCTACCCATTTTGCAATATTTCCAATGTTTCCAATATTTCCAATATTTCCGTTATCCCTTCGGAAATTTCCATTTCCATGGAAATATTTCCGGTCGAAATATTTCCATTTACAACACTAACTGTAGGTACTTACAGAAAAATCCTGACCGTATAAAGCCTGTTTTCTGTTATTAAAAAAATTAAAATTGTACAATTTTTTGTAAACAGTCTGTGTACAAATAATTGGGCTAATATTAATTTTTTAATTTTTTTTGCAATAATTTATCTATTAATATTATTATTAAAAAAATTAAGAAAACTTTAATTAAATTAAAATAAATTATTCAAAACAACTCAATCAAATCATCATCACTAACCTTTTTTACGATATCACGATTACGACTTAATTTTATACAAGAAACTAGCCTAATCACACCAAGAGCGAACGAAAAACGAACTTACGTGCGTGATGGAACATAGAGTCGTTTATCGCCTGGCTTGGCCATTGCAATGTGAAACTTCAGCGCATCTCCACCGCGCTTGCAGCGACATCGTTTTACATTTTTCATTTTTTTGACGAAACTACTTATCGGATTAATAATTTTAAAAAAGCATTGTAATCCCTGATGTTCGGTCTACAACGTTTATGGGAAGCGTTTTTTTTGATTAGCTAAAGGATTCTAGAGTTATACCGAGTTAAAGGTTATCACAATTATGGGTTTTCAGGGCGAGCGATTATTCATTAAAGCGCTCCATATAAAAGCACAGCGGGCGATGTTTTTAAAGTTAGAAAAAAAATATATCTGATTAAAATTTTGAAATAAGATTCAGTCAGATTGATGACCAGGTGACATAGATGTAAAAAATGCAATAAAAAAAAATTGGGAAATTTTGAAAAATCACCCCCTACCACCCCCTGCACAGTACGATTTTTTGACGAAAAGTCAATTTTGCTTCCTTAAGATATAAGGAATGATATAACATGGGTCTTACATTTTAGCAACAAAGTGCAAACGAAAATCTTTTTTAGAAGGTATTTTCGGGCTGGTAAACTATACTGTAGAGGGTACGCCATATATGGAGATATGTATACTTATATACTTATACGGAAGTGAAAAATAATACTACCAATTTTTACAACGCCATTTTATTGTGCATACAAGTATATTTACATATACACTTTTTAAACATATGTCTGGAAATTTTTGGACAGAATTTAACAACAGATACTCATAGGTCAACAAAACAAGTTTATAATTAACACAAATTGGAAAACAACATTACCTAAACACTATTTAAAAACAATGAGTAAGTTCTAAAGAATTTTTTCATTAGGCCAGTCATATTAGATTTCTCTTAGAAAAAAATCGGCCACTAGCTGAAATTTTGCGCAATTAACTCGTCAATATATCAACTTGTGAAAAGTCTCCATCGATTTGACATTGCTAAAAATTGTATGGTGTATCGAATGTCGAAAGTCGTTGGTTTAACAAAGAACAGGCGAAAATTGATAAATTTGTGGGTAAATGTCAATAACAGTATAATTAATAATTTTGTTAAAAAGCTCAAACCAAAGAGTTTATTGACGCCCTAATAAAAAATGGATTAAAACTTACGAATAAGGCGATACGATTTTTCGATATATTGACTACTGGACTATATGTCGGCAGTCTAGATACTCCCCAAATGTCAAGCTGATATCGTAAAATATTCCGGACATATTCGACTGTCGCATACATACAGATAAAAATTCCGTTTTATCCCCTTGAGGTTTAGAACTCTATGAACGGGCTTTCTACTCTTTCATCTTGCATTTAAAAATTAAAGATACAACGTATAAAAATTGATTTGCATCCCCCCCCCCCCCGCCCTTCAAGGTAAATCTGAAATAACGCCCCTGCTCTTACCTGGCCTGGAAAGCCCTATATCGTATGAGGCGCTGTAGATATTTTAACGTATGCCCAAACGCTAGATACTTTGGAAACGTTATCTATAACGTTGATATAAACAGCTAGATCGAAATTTTTCCGAACAACTGACATAATTTGCCTAATATGACTGGATCATATTGCATTTATAATAAAGCTCTATGCGATTGTCCTATTTTTCCTATGGATAATCAATATTTGTGGTTTTAATTATAAATGCAATTTTTTAAAACATTTTGAACACACTGTTTATGACATCAGATGTCTTTAATCCTATAGATTGTAAGAATTTTATATAAAAAAACAAACATAGAATGTTCAGCTACATTTATATTGACATTCATTGAAAGATTTAAGTACATACTTTTGATATAAAATGAGCACATTTTCTTATTGAGACACCATAGTATAATGTAATACATAAATATTTCCTAATTCACTAAGTAACAGGTTTTTAGGGATAATTAATAATTAATAACAAAATAATAAATGGTATCATTTTACTTTAACTAAAAATTGTTTGAACGTCAGGTACAGATGGGAAACGGTTTTTAATTTTAAATTGTGCTGTGGCAAACTTAGATAGTTCTTATTATTTATGTGTCGTTAATGGTGCACGCAGTGAGTGGTTTAGTAACCGTAGATATTTATTGTTGGGATAATCAGTTTATCAACACATTAAAATAAGAGCATGTGTCTAACAAAGATTATAAACGTATTTGACATTTTACCTAATTTTAAATTAGTATGTTACTGGTAGATATATGCGGTAGTATATATCTGCGTCACTAGCCCCGCTGCTGTATACGTTCACCGCAGAAAATCTCCCAAATCCACTAGCGAACTTATCCTATATTTATTTTTTCCCTTCTAGTAACCGTATCGTACTCTATTTTAATGGTGCCTGGGAGCCCAAACTGAAAAACTACCACCGCACAGTGGGGCCAAAGACCCTTAAAGATGGCCCCAATTCAGGGGGTGGGTTTACTGCAGATAATTGTTTTTAGTCAAGCTTAAACGTTTATATTTAGGTAATAAAACTACACAACACATTTGTTTCATTTTTTTACAATTTATATGGATTTTATTTGGTCACCATATAAAAAAGTTATAGTACCATAAAACGGCAATTTCATACTTATTTCAACTTATGCTTGCAATCAAAATTTACTTATCATAATATATCAACTTGGGCTTACAATCAAATTCAGTCCCGACAAATCCCGAGATTGGGCATTTAAATCCCGGAATAAATAAATCATTAAATATGTTTAAAAAAACTAAGTAAATTAACGCTTCAAGCATCATCGCAGTATTTTTCCTAAAAATAATGTTTAACGCGTGATATGGGAACCCTCGAAGATTCATTTAAGTACTGTAAACGAATTCAAATTATTTTTACTCTGCATAAACTTTGTTTGTTTTAATTTTAAAATTACAATATTATAAATAAAAATAATTTATCTTATTAATGTTACAATTTTTCTGGATCAATCCCGGAAACCCGGGATTTTGCTTGTTCGATCCCGAAAATCCCTGGATACAAATATACGTCGGTATATATATACCAAACTGCTTGCGGAATGAAGTGGAAATCCCAAATGTTTTTGTTTTACAAGTTAAAGGATTGTGAAATATATTTTTTTAATTCAAATATTTATTGTTTGCTTTTTTACGTAAAAATAAATTTTAAAATATTTGGGAATAGGTTAAAAACGGCAATTTATTTTGCGCAGTGTATTTGGCATAGAAGTTATGCAGAATCTGAAAAATAATCATCTCCACTCTCCATGCTTGAATCTGCTACTGAAACGTTAGGAGGAATTATCATCTGAAACGCTTCGTTAGGATGTTTTAATAAAGAAACGCACTGTATAATAGAGTCATTAACATGGGCAATGGTTTGTTTTGCTGTTTAAAAGTACAATATTCCTACTTTATTAATTTATAAAAAAAAGTCAGTGTGGAAGTAAACTATAATACTACCAAAATAGTATAATTGATGAATTCTGAAACCTATTTGTAAGAATCTATTGACACAAGGTATTGAAGAACCATAGCACAACTAATATAAACCAAACAAGTGCCAACATTTAGTACAGCCCTGAGGGTATTGAATCCATAATTAAGCAAAGCTTGTAACGCGTATACTAAAACAGTATTGACTTCGCAAAATCGTACCAATAACAATAACCAAATAATATTTAACACAAATCACTATTTGATCGCACGCTAGTGGTCGCCTGAGATATTCTCGCTTGAGAAGAGTCGTGCATAATATTAGGGTGGGGAAAATAATGCAGTGGTATGTGTAGTTAAGAAATATAAGCAAAGGTAATTTCAATGTTCAATGAATAAATGCCAAGTTTCTGGGTTCCGGGCCCCACTGTGCGCCGCATAAATGCGAGATAGGGCAAAATGGCGACTTTTTCACCGAAAATTAACTGATCAATTTGTACATGCAGTATTTAAACATTTATTTTGTTAGCCTAGCTTCTATTCAGTTTTTTTTTTATATTTTTTTATGGTTTGATTTCAGTGATAAATACTACTTTATAGGTTTTATATTCAGTTATAATTATTTATACTACTTGTTTTTGATATTTGTTGTTTTTTATTACATGCCGTATTATTGCATAATGCATAATATTAGGGTGGGAAAATAATGCAGTGGTATGTGTAGTTAATAAATATAAGCAAAGGTAATTTCAATGTTCAATTTCATATTTTGAATAAATGCCAAGTTTCTGGGTTCCGGGCCCTACTGTGCCCCGCATAAATGCGAGATAGGGCAAAATGTCGACTTTTTCACCGGAAATCAACTGATTAATTTGCACATGCAATATTTAAACATGTATTTTGTTCGCCTATCTTCTATTCAGTTTTTTTTTTAAAATTTTATGGTTTAATTTCAGTGATAAATACTACTTTATAGGTTTTATATTCAGTAATAATAATTTATACTACTTGTTTTTGATATTTCCATTCTGGGATGTGAATGCCAATGCAAATTCAGAAACTACAAATAAAAATGGCGCAATATCTGAAGTTGTAGTGAGAGTTACGCGATTCCATCCTACAATAGTACCATTTCCAAGAAAAATTTAGCACCACACGTTATGTACTCTATATAGGATGTTCGCGCAACAAATTTGTGTTAAAAATTGAACAGTTTGTTTGTTTTTGAAGACAGATTTGTTGACCATTTAGATTTAATCACATATTTCTAGATCATCGATTACTAAACCACATTCCGTCTTTTAACAGAAAGAAAGCAGTATAATTGCTTAAGTTTAGAGATCAATGCACAAAAATAGTAATACAAAATTGATATCTAGAAATTAGCATAAAACCAACCGTTCCCTTTTATAAATATCGGATTTGGCAGCGGTATGGCGAAATTTAAAAATTAAGCAAAAAGCAAAAATATTTTAACTATAATAAGCTAATTATAAATTATATAATAAATAATTTACTAAGTAACAAGTACATATTATTAGCCTATGTACAAATATACAAAGCGATAATACACTATAAATATGTCGCTTGACACTATTCATTTTTTCTTTAAGATTTGGCACATATTTAGGAAATATATTCTTGTACTACAATAATAATAAAAATGTTTTATGATTTAATATATTTCACTGTTTGTTGTTCACTGATCAGTGATCAATAAATAATTTTTTGAAATGTTTGATCGTGTGTTACGTACACGTATATGTATATATCAAGAGTAGGTATCTAATTGACTCATGAGAAGCAGAAAGGTTTAAAGCCAATTTTTTACTACCATACATTATCGAGGGTTATGTAGATTAAATCCTACTTATTTTATGGATAATAAGATGAGTATAAATTAGAGAGCGTAGGGGAGAGTCCCACAGTACCGGCCAGCATGCAGTATCGGCCAGTTGCTCTTACGAGCCACCGATAATATGTAGATGGTGCTCATATGCCTATTACTTGTTTTGCACTACGTTCACATAAGTACCGGGCTCGCGCAGCGTCAGCCTGTCGCTGCGCGTTTATGGCCAGTGCGACGATTTATGTTGAGCGGTTCACGTTTACGGCCCCCCAATAAAATAAAAATACGTTTTTATATGAATATTATCAATTTCAGGAAGCAGTTGATATTGGTATGTATTCTTTCTTAATATAGCTACATAAAAAATAAGTTATCATTCAAACATTATTGGTATTTTTTTGTTTGTGTTCAGATATAATTTTTTTTCGGTTCCTTCAGTATCGGCCACAAAATTTTCCGGCAGTATCGGCCACAACTTCTCAGACAGAACCTCAACTTTCAGTTTCTCCTGGAAGAAATTCTGACGTGGAGTACACAGCACAGCAATCAGTTGATAGGTTTAGAGTAATAATTGCAGAATTATCACCGATTGCTTCAAAACGGAGAGTTACTGCACGACGCCGTAAAGCAGAAAAAAGTGAAATTATGACTGATTCACCATACAAAAATATGCTTGAACAAAAAAAAATACAAAAAGAAAGGATTGAATCAGTAAAATGCGGTAAAAGTGGAGTGGAAAAAATATCGTTATTAGAAATTATTAAAAAATTAAAATAAAAAAAAAAATAAAAAATTAAAAAATTATTAAAAAACATTATTAAAAATATCGTTAAAAGAAACAAAAGGAGCAAGAAGGAAAAAGAACGTGAAACGCAAAAGACAAAAAAAATAAAAAATTGTTTTAAAAAATTATTAAAAATATCGTTAAAAGAAACAAAAGGAGCAAGAAGGAAAAAGAACGTGAAACGCAAAAGACAACTGAACCTGAACAGAAAACAACATGTCCTGTATGTCATGAGTCATACGATGAGGACTGGATTCAATACGGAAACTGTAAGGCATGGGTCCACGAAGCTTGTGCCAACATTTCAGACTTTTCACAGCAATACATTTGTGATTATTGCATTATATGATGTGCCATATGTGTACTGGCCGATACTGGCGGCCATTTTTTTCATCTTTGCTTTTGATATGTATTGGAATTTTATGCATAAAACCAATAGTTTCTAAATTAATCGATGTTTTATTTGTAGTATTTATAGCAGAGAGGGTCTTTTTTATATTTCATAGGTTGTTTTAAAGGTAACTACTGATAATTTTGTCTTATCCTAAATAATCCTTAGGGTGACGATACTGTAGGACTCTCCCCTATATTTTTGCTTATTAATTATTGTTATACGCCGAAATGACCAAAGTCAGTGACTTTCGATTTAGAGTATAGTCAAATTACATTACTGGCGCAGTCAAGTGAAAACAAGACTAATATTTCTGCCTAGACTAGGCTGGAACTACCTCCTCAAAAAATTATCTTTGAGGACTCCCACGAGGAATTAGCTTTCTGTTAGCGAATCGAGTAATTAAATAGGTAATCAAAATAATAATAAATAAAAATATCGTTCTTTTGAATTCATTAAAAAACATAACTTCTGAATTTAGCTGCTTAAATACATGATAAGGAAATAAGATAACATACGTGTCTTCCGTTAATCATTCCATATTCAAACCCGAGTGCGAGCGGACTGACTGAGTAGCCGGCTATTACCTGAAAGAAGACTTGCAAGAAAACTTAGCTTGCATACGAGATTATTTTAAAAAGTTTGCCACACTAGATATATTTAACATGTTATAAAAATATACTTCACCAATTAAACCAATTATGTAAAAATTATACTTGCTTTACTCTAATAGCAAATTTTATGTGCGTGGTTTAGAAGTTTTTAATGTTTATCGAAAACACAAATTAATAGTGTCAAGTTACATACAACAACCCAGAGTTTAAATGATTAACTAAAGAAACTGACGGACATTTTAAATATTTTTTTTTTATTTATCACAAATATATGTTTTCGCTGATTAGATAGTTCATTAGGCCGTTCAGAAACCTCACAATAAAAACATAAAAGTTAACTTTCCTTAGTTAACGGTTTAGCCATTTCGATCTGACACTTATAACTGTTAAAACGAAATGGTTAATATTTAAGGAGAAATTATATTTTTTTGTTAATTTGGATCTTTAAAAATTCTATGTACAAATAGATATTTTAATATCCTCTTAGAGTATAATATATTTAAAATGCACCACGCAATTTTATAGTTTTATCTTTTCATTGTACGGGATTGGACGAAAGTGTTTAGTTGTATATTATAGTAACTCTCATTATTACAGGAAGTGATATGATGTTCTCTCAAAGTATCTATTGTGTGTGTGTGTATGTAGGTTAATGGCACTGGTTAAGACCAAATGGCCAGCATCCTCTCAAAGTATCTAAATATTGCTTTAAAATTTTTCAATCATTGTGGCCAAAATGTCGAAAAGTAAAGAAGACATGTCTGTTATAAATATATTTGTATTAAGTAGTGGCAGTTAGTCATGTCAGTACGTCAGCTTTTTTCTCTCACAGTCAAGCAGCACTTGTGCCTTGTTATTCAGAAATTAAAGTGCAGTAGATCATTTATTTTTTTATTTAGCCATAGTTTCATCCGTCTAATAAGCAATATAAAAAAAAGATAAGTTACTGATTTGCAAAAGTTCCACTATAATATTTAGGTTTGATCTATTTGAGAATTATAAATTATATACCTCTTTGTTTTAAAATTGTTGCATATTAGGTAGAAAAGTGGCTTTAATCATTTTTCTAAATGTTAAAACTATTTAGGTAATTTTTTTTCTAAGCACTGTTCTGCACCAAAATCCTCCCTACGAAACTAATAGGTATTCCGTGTCTCTTTGACTTTGGTTAGTCCAAAACTGAATTTGCTATGATTGTATCACGCACCAATTAGGAGGGAGGGGCGGTCCGTATTCTGACCAATAGCAACAATACACTGTATAACATTTATATTTACCTGCAGTCCACATAAAATGAGGCCTTATGAAGATTTTTGTTAAGGCCTTAGACAAAGAAGGAAATGCTTTTCAGTATTTAAAGGAAAAATGTCCACGTATAAGTGAGGCCAAGATAAAAGTAGGGATTTTTATTCCACCACAAATTCGAGAACTTTTTCAAGCCGTTATTTTTGGAAGAACACTGAAACAAGGGCATGGAAGGCATTCCGTAATATTTGCGTAAATTTGGGAAATACAAAATCAGAAAATTACAAGTTTTACGTAGAAGAATTTGCTGACATCTTATAGAACCATAGGTTGTAATATGTCGTTGAAACTACATTTTCTACACACCCATTTAGACTTTTCCCTGGGAAATTTGGGTGCAGTGTCAGATGAGCATGGAGAAAGGTGTCACCAAGGCATTGTTCAAATGGAAAAACGCTACAGCGGAAAATGGAGCCCGAATATATGTTGGCCGACTACTGTTGGACTCTAATAAGAGAAACCCCTACTAGTAACTACAAAAGAAGAAAAATAACAAGATAAATAATACTCTATGTAGTTACATTTACCGCAATTTTGCAAACATGACAGAAATAAACATCCCTTAAAAAATTAGAACGTTGTTACATTTTTTTAGAACAAAATATGTTTAATTTAACTTTGCTCGAATTATAGAGTCTTGTTCGGACAATCGATTTGGGCTTCGTTAGTTCGGATTATTAGATGTTCGGATTAAGGTGAGTTCGGATTAAAGAGTCTATACTGTATTTACAATTAAATAAATAATATGATGCATTTTTTAACCAGAATAAAATAATAAAACACATGGAAAAAATCTAAAATGATAAAAAATAATCATTTATTTTCTTTGGGGGTAATTTTGTAGAGAATTAACATCTATTTATTCATGTAGAGTGAGCTAATTTTATTTGCAAAATTAAATATAGACACTTTACAATTTATGCAATAATTTTAAATCGGAAAGAGGTGTCGATATCGACTAAATAAAGGCCTCTCAAATAGAGTAAAAATGCTTTATCGTAACTTATTTTTTTTTAGGAAACCGTAACAAGTTTGAGATTGTTTCGAATAATATCGTTAAGCATATAAATTAACTTTTAAATCGTTTAAGATAAAATTAAATCAGCTTAGAGTTCTTTAAAATGAGCCATCGTTTGTTAGAGTCGGTTAAAAGAAACTCAAGTTACAGCATTTTAAAAATTTTAAATTGTCCTTCACCCTGCCGTTGCCAGGGTAACTAGGAAAAAATGTTTAGACAAAATATGTAGGGGACTGGACATAGAGTCTAAAAAGTTTATTTCTGACCTACACTGTAGATATTTTGAGATGTGAACGATTTTTGTAACACTATAGCAAATGCACCCCCTAGCAGTGAAATTAGAAAAATATTTTTAACTAATTTCTTTTGGCCATGTTTGCTTTGGGCTAAAGTTTTTTATCCCAAAATTATAGTAGGAATGGTTTCCGAGATCAAGCCGCTCTGCACACTCTGCAGCCTTAACTGATCACGCTGTATAGTGAAAACTATACTATTTCTAGTGTACTAGTTGTAACAGTTTAGAAAAAGAAGAAATTAAAATTTAAACATCGTTAGTACTGCTTGACTTGATTGGTGGGATGCTAAAAACAAAATTAAGAATATCACCGCCAATCCCTGTATATAAAAAAGGGAGTATTGTATGGACTTCTTGCTAAATAATAATATCTATTAATGCTTGACTTTTTTATAAACATTTCGAAATCTTAAAACAAAAGAGATAATTTAAATAAACAATAATCATTACGCCTATGGTCTGGATATTTAGTTACTTATTTCTGCAATGTCTATTTTAGACAAAATATCCCTAACTTCCTTTAAATATAAGATTGCAGTGTAGAAATAAATTGCTTAGTTATCAAACCGTAACTCTATTCGGCATAACTTTGAACATACATTAGGCCAGTAATGTCAACTGAATACAAATAAAACATTACTTTCGTTAATACTGCACCCGGCCGCAATTATGAATATACGAAACAGGCTAAAAGTTTACAGTTCAGTGCAGTACAGGAATGTAGCCAGGTTTTGATTTCAAAGGGGGCAACTAAAGTTTTGATGTAACTTATGATGTTTCTTATCAGTCCAATTTAAATCAGGTCGAAAAGTAAAATTTATCTTTACATTTTAATACATTTTTATATTTTGCCATCGGTGCGGAGGGTTTTTGGAGGTAATAAAATTCTATCCGAATTTGATGTTCCTAAGCAATTTATTAATGCACTCCTCAATTAATAATGTACTCGTAAACTCATTTTAAAATATCTGTAACTTGCTTTTAAAATATTTCGTGCTCTCTCGTGTATCAATATAGAAATATGGACAACAAAATGGCCGTCAGTTTTGGGAGGTACATTGAATAACAACAATTAATTGATAGGTCTGAGCACCTGATAACCTATGTCTACCATCGTTTGGCTCAGTCTGGTGGCCTACGTTAATTCAAAGTAAAGGCCAAAAAGCCACATCAATTCAACATTAAAATAGTAGAGTCAGTGGTTTTATTAGAACATCAATAATATTGGCCATTATAAGACAAATATAATTTAAGGATTTTTTTTTGAGAAAAATTCTTACCATCGAAATACTTGGGCTTAAAATAGAAGCAAATAAAAAGCCTGTAAATGGTAAAGATCCTTTAAAAAGTAAAAACAACCCATTTTAATTTGTACGATTGCCATACAGTTTAAAAACCATTTTATTGCGAGAAGAATGGAAATATGAGACGCTTAACCTAGCGACCCAGTGTTAAAAGTTATTGACTATTAAAACAAACAATATATTTGACACTAACAGCAAGCTTGAAGAAGCCTACTGTTTGTAGAAAAAGGATGTATTAAATCAGGAGAATTTATTAAATTCAAATTTATATTTATACAAAAAACAGAATTTGTGTTTTAACCACTGACTATCCTAGTGTACACTGCGAATAGAAACGTATAATGCTATAAATACCTTTTGTACTAGTGGGAAATTTGGCACATGTGTTCTGTACGTTTGTACTGTACTCTAAAGAGATAAATAAATTCTTCATGTGCGTATATAGCTTACTGCATAATAATAAAATGCAAATAAACAACAATTGAAGGATACTGTAGTCTTGTTGATGGGTTTTTATACCAGTGGTGGCTGGTGAAATGTTAAAGTTGTATATTTCTGTTGCTACTGACGGGACCCAAGCCAAGTTCAGGGTTTTTGATAGTGAGCCTACTATGAATGTTTTGGTAAAGAAAAAAATATTTTGTAATTTGTTACAATTTGTTTTGAAAAAAAGTTGAATTTTTGCTTCGACTCCCCTGGTTAAAAAATGAACACGCTTAGGTATCTTATTTATTATTTTTTTCTAAACAAATTTTACATAATGTTGAAAATTTTTAAATTTTAAGAGAAAGAATGTGGCAGTAGAAAGTTATAGTCATTTGAATTTTTTTTTAAATTATATTTTGGGTTAAAAAAATTTTAAGTGACTATAACTTTCTACTAACACATTTTTTTTAAATTAAAAATTTTCGACAAAATGATGTAAAATTTGTTTAAAAAAAATAAATAAATAAAATACTTAAACGTGTTCATTTTGTAACCAGGGGGGTCAAAGCAAAAATTCTACTGTTTTTTCGCAAATTACAAAATATTTTTTTTTCTTTACCACACTTTTAGTAGGCTCACTATCAAAAACCGTGAACTTAGCATGGGTCCCGTTAGTAGCAACAGATATATACAACTTTAAAATTTCACCAGCCGCCACTGGTTTATACTCCAAGACGCGACTGTTGGCAAGCCTACGCTATCGGGTATAGCTGGGACGAGAAAAAGTAGGAAATCGACAAGACAGTTCGGCCCAAATTTTCGTCTTGCTTTATAACATTATTTAGAGAGAGATACAAGCAGAATGATAATAAAGTGTCAAATATCCCGAAAGGGCCTGCAACGCAAGCAGTAGGTAGCACAAGCCAAACTTGGTGGGAAGCTCTCAAATTGTGTTGCAATAAACTTAACAAACAATGTAATATTTGTTTCTTTGGTAAAATAAAAGTGGTACTATATATCTACCGGAACTTTTAAAAATTATTTGTAAAGGGTCGGATTTTCGTTAAAAATTTAAATATTTGTTTAGAGGACAGATATTGAAATAAATCCAAAAAAAGTAATGTTAATAATGAACTGGTTTATTTCTGCCTAATATATTTTAAACATAATCAGCTACTTTAGTTGCTACATAGCGTGTGTTAAAAAGGTTATTAAGCATCACACTTCATTAAAATTTTCATTGTTCGGTTGTTGTGTTCATAAGTGTATTTTCCACATCTTGTCATTACAAGCCTGTTTTTGTCCTGAAACCCGATAATGTAGCCTTGTAGGGTTTCCGAAGGTCGCTGCCCAAACTACTAGAGAAAATTTGCAAGCAAATTGTACGTCCATTTGTTGTGTATTTATAGCACTATAAAGTGAGGCATTGTAGGACACACTGAAAACATTTAACAATAGGTTATCTACAAAAAGCCGCCTATTATCTATTAAAATGTTTAACGTCTCTAAGACGATTAAATGGAAACATCGATAATACAGTTAATTATGCAGAATTATTCTAAATAAAAGTAGATTGTCATTTTGTGTATGGAAATTCAACGAATCCCTTACTTGTCCATAACGTAGGCCTCTATATAAATACTCTAATATACATACAGTAATAACATACAAATATTTTAATTAATAAGTATTAATATAGATATAGATTCATAGTAATAGACTTTAAAAAGATCACAACACAGAGTTTAAGTGGTACCAAGCCTTTGGGGTGGCACCTTTTGAGTAAAAAATCTACGAACTCATCACTTGCCTTAGATAATCCACTTTAATGGCACATAATAAGACATACTTCCATACAAATTCGCTAATCTTCATATATACAATTATCTCTATATTTAGAGTGTAATTTCAATGCGTTTTACTTAAAATAGTGTTAAAATTGTAAAATGAAGTTGTCGTTGCAGTTAAGATTTGAGACCTTATCCTTAATTAGTTGATTCACAAAAGGGATATTAGGTGCTGCACTTTGACACTTTGTTTTTACATTTTAATTCAAAAATCTAATCCTTTTTCCAAGACACGTTTGCAATTACCCTCTAAACTCGCTACTACTTCTAAGATATAATAAAGTCATACAGAATAGTTAGTACCGTTTTCTTATTAAAATAACTCTAATATAGGTAAGTTTACTTAAGAATAGTTCATTGTTATTACATACATAGTATCTAAAAAAGAAAAATTTGTAGAAACACACTGGCTTTTTGAGCAATTCCTCGAACAACCTAGATTATAGACTATTCGCTGGTCATAATACCAATATAAAGTTTAATCAGTTTTTTTTACTCAAAGGAATCCATTTCTTGATCATAAGTTCATGTATAAAACTGTTTTTTTTTCTGTGCTTTAAAAATGTCCATAGAAAAGCAGAGCTACGATGAGTGCTTAAAGGGTGTTACTAAGTAATCTAACACATTATCCGAGACGATTCTAAAGTTAATTTGGAAAAAAGTGCACACACCGCTTTGTTTATGAGATACAGGGCAATAACGCTGTATTTTTTAAAAATTTAATTTCTTTTAAGGATATTTTAAATTTGGTATATTTAACAATTTTGGTAGTGTAAAAAATAAAATAATTACATTACAATCATAAATAATCTACAGGGTTATATTTTTTTCTGGTCATATACTCTGATAACCTCAAAGGATGTGTGCGGCGACACTGTGTTAGTTCACTATTTACAGAATTTTTTGTCCGTTGTATTTTCTCATGATATTTTGCACAGTTTGCATAACCTTGTACTTTTTAGCATAATGTGGGTTTCTGCATTTCCTATTTTTTGGAGATACAAGTCCTAATAAATATTTTTTGATTGTTGTTAATGTTCTGCAAATAAATTTTTCGGGGAAAAAAAACTAGGCACAGGATATTACAAAAGAGACTAGCAAAAGACCAAAAAAGTTTTAAATCAATTATAGAATATAAGTGTTCATCAGCTGAGTCAGTATCGTCCCAAAAATCGCTTTGGGTAGTTCAAGGGTACGTGATCCACCTTGTTACAAGATCACCTTGTTACTTATCGTAATTATTTTATTTTGAGCCACTGAAAAAATTGTTATGCATAACAAAACAAATTTGAATTAATTAATTATTTACAATTAATTCTAAAATCCTGAAATTGTTTAGATTTCTTTAAAATACCCTGTATAAAGTCAAGTACAACGTCTAACAATAAGGTGTAAGAATTAGAAAAAAAATTAAATGATTATTTATGCTTCAGGAACGAACAACTGTTAGAAACCAAAAAATTACTGTTTCATAGTTTTTATCTGTTACAGTTACGAATACTACCAGTAGCGGTTAGTGTAGAATAATAGATATTTTTCGTAATTAGGCGGTTTAGAAATTTTTGTCCAAAAATTTTCGTGCGATTTTTTAATAAATGTTTTAAATAATCCAAATCTCATTTTAATTACAACTTTATACGTGTCTTATGACGAGCGAGTTGTTTTAAGTAAACTATGGGCAAGTGACTCTGTTCGTATTGTTAAAATACGTATAGTTCGTTATAATACCTATGGCCGTTTGTTTTTTGATATTTGATTTAACAACTGAGTTCAGATCTTATTGCTCATTTTTATTAAATTATTCTGAATATTGCAATGTGGATTTAAGAAAAACATTTAAATTTTAAATATGCACGAGTTTTTACCAAGTAATGAAATGTGTATTTTAGATTTTTAATTTGTGTGATAGTGAAGTTATATAAACTGCAAATGTTAGGAAACAGAATATTCACATCGGACTACAAAATCAGAAAATAACTTACCTGTTACGGCAAGATTATTTTGTGTTAATTTTATTCAGGGGTTTATCAAATTAAAGTGGAGTAAAGAGTAAGCTTGAATGGATGACTTGTATCTTATTTATTTTTGTATTATATCGCTAAACATTTTTTTTTACTTGAAATTCTAAAATGTGCAAACTAATGAGTTATTAAAAAAGATACAACTAGATTTAAATTAGAGTATTTAATAAATATAAGGCAATAGAGTATTCAAAAGAGTCCTATCTGATTAAAAAATATTCATATTATATTGGAAGTTTAAATTTCGACATGTCTGTGAAGAAAAATAATTTAGTATATACCTTTATTATGTTTAGCTAATCATGTTTAAATATTTAATGTTGATTAAATTACCATGGGTATGCACCTTTAAAATTTATTTTAAATTAGCAAGTTATTTATTTGCATTGTAAGAGGCATTTTGTATTTTGGTACTTATTTATTTGAGACAACAAAAGTAGAAACTCGAATTACAACCCAAGTTTGAGTTGGATGACGCTTTCAAATTATAAATTAAAAATATGCAAAAAATTGGACAATTGAAGACTATTCCGTTGCTTAACCGTGACTGTAATCAAATCAAAATTAATCAATTCATATTTTGTAAGATAACCGAACATGCATGTTTGCAACTTCACTTTTTAGGTTAAAATAAATAGTGTCACACAATAATTTGTTTTTTCTATGTAATATAGCTTAAAAATACTCAGTAATCGATTTGTAAGTTAAAAGGTTTGGTTGCCATTTTGTAAAGCTCAAACAGTTTATTTTTCTTTTCATGAAATCTTTTTCTCAATCCACTTTGCAAACTCTTGAGCTCTTATCATTGATAGTAACTTGTGTGCTCTACTGTAATGTTGTGTCTCACTCGACAGTCGGAAAGGCACTAACGTTACGTTTGACGTAACGTAACACAACCCCAATAAATATTAAATATAAATCTCTGTACTCTATGGATTGAAGTTTTATACAATTCTATACTATCTATATTTGTTTACCTCTTTAATACCCTAAAATTTTAACTTTTCGCTAGACTAATGTCTTTTTTTTTTATAAAATCGTGCAGTATTTTAGCTTTGTTTTGATCTGACTCATTTTTGTTGCTTCGTTTGATTGCTCGTGACCATGTTTGATTTCTTTGTACTTCGTTCAACTAAGCTAGATGTTTTAAAACATTAAATATCTGGTCAAGATTTAAATCAAAGGCCAACTAAAAATTTTAGATATTGATTGAATATTTTAAAATAATTGTATCTGTTCGACAAATGGAACCTTAAAGTAATAATTAGTTTGCAGTTTTCTTAAGGCAGCATAAATCTTAATAGAAACGTAAAAAAATATGACGTTGAATTTTAATATAAAATATTGCATTTCTAAAAGTAATGATATATAGGGCAATAGTAGATTCCTAACAGAAATATTGGAATTTAACTTATTAGGTCCGAAAGTTGATATTAAGAGGCATTCGGGGTATTAATGTGAGAAATTGAAATTCGATTTTCCTCAATATTTTACGAAGTTTTTTTAACGCGTTAAAAAAATAGTAACGAGAATTTTCTCGTACGGTACCCTTCGTCACAGATTACTCCTACCAGATGCGAATCTTACGCTTTCGACGGTGGCCCAATTTAGAGAATTTATATGGTGGCGAAGCACCATATTTAGTCTGTCGCCGAACGTTGAATTCCTCGGTGTTAGCGTGTGCGAGCGTCTCGGTGGAAAAGATAGCAGGCTAATGTTATTACATCAGTTTTGTTGCGTTGATTTTATGGTTTAAATTGTGGTTGTACCAGGTTGTAGTGTAATTTTAATAAACGATATACGTTTTTGTATTTGTTAATGATATAATTTTATATAAAATGCCACACAATATCATGTTTTAATATTTTAAAATATAATCCATAATTTCTCTGAATTAAAACCTACCAAACGCGTGGAAAATTCCATTGACAGCATCGACGCTCGAAGCGACTGGCCGCCCTGTCCGTATCGCCAAGACCGCAGAATCTTGATATAGGAAATTTATTAAGAGATTCGCATCTGGTAGAAGTAATCTGTGCCTTCGTGCTGCAAAAATGCTTCAACTCCTTGACCATTAGACGTATGGAACTTTAATGATTGATTTCTCAAAGCGATTTAAAAAAATAACTAACTGGTCACTTGTACTGTAACAGCACACCTCTTAACGTCATTGGTTTTACTAAACTTCAATTAAATTTATCACTTAATTAAATGGTTTAAGAAACCGATCATAAAAGTATTATTATATTATCTCCACCACTTCTCAACCAACGCCTGCTATGGTAAACAAGACAAATTAATGTGGAAAATACGTTTCATCCGTTGTTACAAGGACAAATATTTCGAAAACGATTAACTTTAGCGCCATTCAAGTAGTACACAGTTTTTCTCTAAAAGAGACAAAACAATAATATTTTTATTTAAAAGTTGTTTTTAAAACATAAAGTATGCATACGTAGTGCCCTCTACTCTTTAAAACATAATTTGGGAAAGGATTGTTTTTTTCTATCCTAGAAAATTGTTTGTAATAATTTGTGAGTCAATATATTAAAAACTTTGTAATTTATTGAAGAATTTGAATTAAAATTTTTATTTTAACACCCTATACCTCTGATAATATTTCAGGACTTAATAACTTCAGCCAAATTGCAACATTTCGATATGAGAAATTTACTGTCGCCCTTATGCATAAACTTGAACCAATGTGCAGCATAAATGGTTTTTAAGTAAAACGTTGAAGTAAAAAGGTCGATTCTTCCAATTTATTGACCTTCCTTCCTAATCTATCTAAATAAATCTGAGACTTGGCAATCACTTTGTTTCTCAACATCTAGCTTGGTTGATCGGGGCATATTTATATTTTTTTTAAAACTAGATATAATTAAAGTACTACAAACTAAAAGGGCTTGGCACGGAAGGTTCATAGCTGCTTGAAGAATAGTCCTTGGCTTCCTTGGACTCTTTAGATTCCTTTGCTTCGCTGTTCCGGCGTTTGACTGTATCAGCGTCGGGGGGCCTGTGCGATTTCATGTGTGCGCTTCGGCTCTTGATTTTTGAAAATACTCTATAGTTATAAATAAAAATGATTAGGTTTGTTTGACAACTGTTAGCACCTAAATTCTTATAACACTTTTATTTAGTTTTAATAAGCAACAAAACACTGTTTAGATATTGTGGACGAATAACGGGTTTGATGCTCAAGGAAGCAGACGACCTAGTATTAACAAGCAGGGGCAAACATGACGGCACGTTGTCTGCCAGAATGCAAACTGCCCTAAACCTAGTAGAATCATGGTGTTCACAGGAGGGGCTAAATATGAATCCGAGTAAAACTCATAGTTCCCTTCACATGAAGGAGGAAGTTAAATTTGACACTTCCAGTCCTGAAATCAAGTTCTTGGCGACAGTCCTTGGCCAAAGGCTGAATTGGAACTCACAACTAGAAAGGACTGTCTCTAAAGCCTCAATGGCAATCTGGTCCTGCCGTAGGCTTTTCGTTAAAACATGGGGCTTAAAACCCAAATTGGTCATACCTGACTGTTGTAATGCCCATTATCACATACGCCTGACTGGTGTGGTGGACAAAAACAGGGAGTTACAATGCAAAGGAAGCTGAAGAAATTACAAAGGCTTGCCTGGAGGCAATGCTAGACTTCCTTCCACTACATTTACCCAGACAACAAAACCTAAGTCAGGAGATCTGACTGGCCAAAATACTAAGACATCCAGTTAGAGGATATGACCAAACCAACTGATTCAATGCCAAAAGTGTGTGACTTTCAACGCCCTTTTCAAGTGGCTATAAAGTATAAGCGAACCAGCGCCGCAATTTACGAAGGAAGTGTGGTACACAGATGGATCAAAGATGGCAGAGGTGGTAGGAGCGGGGGGCTTTTGGGCCAAAATGCCGAATTTCAAAGCCTCTGGGGAAAGCACCTTCCATCTTTCAAGCAGAAATACACGCGATAGATTTATGCGCCACCGAGTGTGCCAACACAGGCCTTAAAGGAGCAAAAATCTACATTCTATCGGACAGACAGGCAGCTATAAAAGCATTAGCTTCATGTACCTTCTACTCCAAACTGGCGTGGGACTGCCGACAATCCCTCAATCAACTAGCAAAAAAGAATACTATAACTCTAATGTGGGTGCCGGGCCATAAAGGTGTGGAAGGCAATGAAATTGCTGACCAACTTGCTAAAGAAGGAGCACAGGCACCTTTTTATGGACCGGAGCCCTTCTGCGGCATCATTAGAGGTCACCGTATGGAAAGCCTCAGGTAATGGGAAAAAGATCAGAAAACAGCCCACTGGAGAAACCCTCCAGGACAAATACAGACAAAGAGAATGATTAGCTATCGGCCTGACTACACAAGACAGCTCCTCGAGCTTCAAAAGAATGAACCTAGACTGGTTACTTGCCTTCTCACTGGACACGGCCCTTTGAGGTAACACCTCAAAAAGATGGGAAAGACCGAAGAACACTGTAGATTCTGTAACGAAGCGGATGAACTGCCGAATACTTGCTCTGTGAATGCAGAGTAATAACTCGTCAATGATAAAAATTTCTCTGGTCATTAGCTATTCATGGCAAGATCAGGTAGATCAATTAATGTAATACCAGAAACTGCCTCAAGAAGTCACGTGCCATAAAAGCAGAGGAAGAAACATTTCTGCAGCAGAGCTCATTGCTGACGACATATTTAAGACCGTATTGACGGCAACACGATCAGATAGTTTTGCTCATTCACGAAATATGAATATTCTAACAAAGAAGATGTAATATAATTAGAGCTAGCATCCGAGGCCTGCATTTCGAGTACAAAAAATTCAAATTTGCGGCAGTCTGACCGGGTGAATTAAACTATAACACCAGTCCAGCCGGAACTGGATTCCATGGAATAAGCGAAGCAAACAATGCTGAAATCACCAATCAAGGCTATGATTATGGAAGTCCTGAAACTCAACAGGAATCCACTGAGGCTGGAGACGGATCTCGTAACGGTCACTGCACCTTAAAACATCAAGATGTATCAAGATGAAACTCTATGCAGATTATGTAATGAAGAGGAAGAGACATACGTGAATGGGCGGCATTAACTCGGAAATTAAATTACCTAGGGGATTCCGATACCCAGGGGTTCCATGAGATAGTAGCAGAGTTACCTGATAAAGATAACAACCCTTTTAACTGACCATATAACGCCCTCATGAGTTGCAGTGAAAAAGACGTTGACCCCTCAATTTGTTGTACCTTCCAATCAATCTCCTCTACAATTTTAGAAACCAGTGCTCGGAATGGACCATAAAATGAACTTTAATTACGTGAATACTCTGTGAAATTAAAAAGAAAACTTAGACCTTTCTTAATTGATCTTTATTTACGGTGTTCGGGTATACCGGAAATCTTTGTTAAAGGTTTAGGTGCTAACTAAATTATTTTTTCTTATTTAAATAGCCTATTTTTGAGTATAGGAATTGAAGAAACAGAATAGCTAAATCTAATTTTGATAGAGAAGGAAAGCAGCTGGTGATATTGTGTTAGTATTGGAGTTTTCCATTGTCTTATTTTAAAACAATAAAATCATTTTCTTTTAGTATATTTCTGGTTTTGCTGAAAAACCGTTAATTTGCAAATATTTATTTATGCATTAAAGCTTGGCAAGATCCACCGAAACAACTTTAATCAACTTTAGTTATGAGAACGTACTTCTAGGTAGCATAAATATTAAGATAACGTAACAGTGGATTTCTATCGATTTTGATGTGATTGCTAAGTCCGAAGTTGATATTAAGAGAAATAATCAACCTCCATCCCTACTATTTTGTTACTTGTTGTTCTGTGCTCAATTATTTGCTATAAAAACCAGTGATTTCCCGGTAAAGACCCATAAAAAAGACTTATAATTTACTGAAGAAATCAAAATTGCTTCTTGTACTTTTCCTTTAAAACGGCGCGGCGCAAGAATTCGACAGTCGTGCGAATTTTTGCAGGGCGTGGTTTAACAGGAATCAAAAAATTTGAATTTTTTAGTCTTTAATGTATCTGAATCTACACTCCCTGTTTATCTGTTAAAATGAATTTTTTAGACTTAGTTTAGCTAAACTGCAATATTGTGAAGTTGCTTTATTGCTTACTAGTTTAGTACAACTGAATAATAAAATTGTAAAGAAACAAATACAGCTAGATTTGAGTATAAGGGGGAATTTGAAACAAATATAGATGAAGCTGAGATCCTTGGAAAAAGATAGTATTAGGAACAATTTTATACAGGGCGTTATGAAATTCACTGCATATACTGAAATGGGTGACTTCTGGGGTAGTCTACAGACATGCCCAATACGCCCCCCCCCCTCAAATCGCACATTTTTTTAATTTTAAAAAATGCCCAAATATCGGCCCTTATCCGACGCTTTTGAAGAGCCTGGCGTCATATGATCCAATATTTATAAAGAAAAAACATGATTCATCCGGGGCATTGCCAAACTTAAATATTATCGTGATATCTCATTTTTTATCAGTTTTACAGTGGGTTGCACAAAACATTTAATCAAGTAGTTTTAATTGACGTTTAGAGTCATATTTGGCAATGACGTTGGCATAAGTGCTGTCACATTACAATTGTCTTATTAGTTTAATTCGTGATTAAATTATTTGTGCAACCCGACGTTAATGAAAACCGAAAATAATCCAAAGTATTTTTAATTCCACAGGCTTGTTTTACCAAAAATGTGTATTTTAATGGCAATTTCTTTACTTAATATCGGAAAATTAATATGAAATCGGTTGAAATTGTAACCAGAACGAAACAGGCTATGTTATACCGCCAACACAAAGAATTATGAGAAAAAAAATCTTTCATTTCAGCATTTGTCAAAAAAAAACATTATTCTGTTTCACAAAGCACGTTCAGAATGATATTTGCCCTTTTGTCAAGAAAATTATTGTAACTTACCGATTTTTTTGAAAAGATCCCCTAAATGAATTTTTCTAAAGTCGAGATGTATCTAAATCGCTTTTTTGCACCCGCAAGCGTTACATAATACGTACATATTAGTGTTAAATTTAATTTAGTTTTCAACCCGATTAGGCTAATTTAAGAAACACTATAATCAAAGCACAAATTAGATAAAACTGGGTAAAATATTAGTTAACAACCGATCGACGAAGGCCATTTTCTAGGTAGCAAAAAGAAACTACATTATTATTTAAAACTAAGTTTTAAAGAAAAAATATTGATAATATTCATAATATGCACGAGTGTTTGTATTGTTGCCTATGCAGTAGTGTACGTTAAAATAAACCAAAACCAGACAGGGGTAAAATTATTTCAGATATTTAGATATTTCAACGCTAGTCGCAGAAAGTTTGTTTTCGTTTCATATAAATGCGAATTGCAAAATTGGCGGAAAAACGATAAAAAGTCTGAATTGCTGAACGCCGTTACTATTTCCACACAACTTTTTTCCTATCTCTTGTGCAACAATAAGTATTGTTTTTTTTTGGGTTGCGTATCTTTTGTTAGGTCAGGGGTAAAAGAATTTGAAACAATTAGTTAGTATGTCTAATAACTAGAGTTTAACAAATGGGGGTAATTCCAGAGACGGCTTCTAACCTAGTTGGAAATAAAATTAGGATTCGATTTGAAAATAAAATACAAATATTTATTTACCCACATTGTGTTATTTGAAAGTGCGAGATACGAAAATATCATACAGGGTGTCTGAAAAGTCTTAGCATGGGCAAATATCTTTACTATTAATAAAGATAGCAACACCAAATTTTAGTTGTACCTTATTGGTTAGTAAATCTACTTTTTTACGTAATTTGACTCTTTCAACCCCCTTGGGGGGTTACGCTAGCGAGTTGAGGTCCAAAATTTTGGATGCAAACCTATGCCGTGTGGCCTCTTCGTTTAAAAGTCTTCAAAAAAGAAACATTGTTTTAGTATTTTAGTATTTATTTATTATTGTAATTCATTTTTAAATGGCAAGCCTATAAAAATTATAACTCGTAAATCGTATAATCGGGCGGGGCACAAGTCGACCATTAGTCGGCCACTTGTGCCAAACAGTACAAGTCGGCGCTGCTATGTTTTGTTGTGTAGGGCACTTTTTTCTAACTTTTTTCTAACTTTTTTCCAACTTTACTTCTTCATTTGTCGTTTTTATATGTTTTGTTTTTGACATCTGCGCAGTAGACCAAAATGCGTACCACGCGCAAACCGAGCGTGCTAGACATGCGCACGGAATTTCAGGAGTTGGACTTTGGTGTCTACATTTGAACCCATTCATTTTTCAGAATATATCTCCAGTAGTTAAGGTACCACTACGTATTTAACTTTATAACTTTGTTCCCAAGTTTTTTTCGACTTTATTTTTCAGTTTTTGCCATGTGCGCAGTAGACCAAAATGCGTACCACGCGCAAACCGAGCGTGCTAGACATGCGCACGGAATTTCAGGAGATGGACTTTGGTGTCTACATTTGAACCCATTCACTTTTAAGAATATATCTCCAGTAGTTAAGGTACCACTGCGAATTTAGACAACAAAGTACATCCCCTGAAATTTCGTGCGACTGTCTAGCCCTCTTGGTTTGCGCGTGGTACGCATTTTGATCAATGGTAAAACTTTTTCCCCAAGTTTTTTTCGACTGTATTTTTCGTTATTTGCCACCGCGCAGATAGCAAAAAAGAAAAATAAAATCGAAAAAACTTGGGAAAAACGTTATAAAGTTAAATACGCAGTGGTACCTTAACTACTGGAGATAGATTCTTAAAAGTGAATGGGTTCAAATGTAGACACCAAAGTCCATCTCCTAAAAGTCCGTGCGCATGTCCAGCACGCTCGGTTTGCGCGTGGTACGTATTTTGGTCTACTGCGCACATGGCAAAAAACGAAAAATAAAGTCGAAAAAACCTTGGGAAAAAGTTATACAGTTAACTACGTAGTGGTACCTTAACTATTGGGGATATATTCTTACAAGTGAATAGGTTCGAATGTAGACACCCAAGTACATCTCCTGAACTTGCGTACGCATGTCTAGCACGCTCGGTTTGCGCGTGGTACGCATTTTGGTCTACTGCGCAGATGTCAAAAAACAAAACATATAACAACGACAAATGAAGAAGTAAAGTTGGAGAAAAGTTAGAAAAAAGTGCCCCACAAAACAAAAGATAGCAGCGCCGACTTGTGCTGTATGGCACAAGAGGTCGACTAATGGTCGACTTTTGCCCCGACCGATTATACGATTTACGAGTTATAAGTTTTATAGGCTTGCCATTTAAAAATGAATTACAGTAATAAATAAATACTAAAATACTAAAACAATGTTTCTTTTTTGAAGATTTTTAAACGAAGAGGCCACACGGCATAGGTTTGCATTCAAAATTTTCGACCTCAACTCCCTAGCGTAACCCCCCAAGGGGGTTGAAAAAGTCAAATTACATAAAAACGTAGATTTATCAACCAATAAGGTACAACTAAAATTTGGTGTCGCTATCTTTATTAATAGTAAAGATATTTGCCCATGCTAAGACTTTTCAGACACCCTGTATGATATTTTCGTATCTCGCACTTTCAAATAACACAATGTGGGTAAATAAATATTTGTATTTTATTTTCAAATCGACTCCTAATTTTATTTCCAACTAGGTTAGAAGCCGTCTCTGGAATTACCCCCATTTGTCAAACTTTACTAATAACTTATTTTGGCGGACCGCAAGAGTTGTGGTGTTTAATAAATAAATAACTTTTAGTTTTTTAGTGCTGATAGTAAAAAATACTGCTGATTCTTTTAGGCATTGTGTTTTAATTAGTTAGTGGACCGTTTTTACATTAATGGCTATACCTACTGTTTTGTTAGTGTTGATAAGTTTAATGTAAAACCTATTCTATTTTGTATGGTAAAATCTTTCTACAGGAAGTGTATTTTACAGAGATTTTACTCGAAGAGTAACAAAAACATTAGTTTTCGTTTTTAATAGTGCAGATAGTGCCAAAGAACCGTGGAATATTTGTGTTTACCTTTTGTTAATTTTTATTATTAGTCGAATGCTCTTTTTTGCATTAATGGCTGTACTGTGGTTGTTAGTGCGTATTTGTTAACCTAAAATATATTCAAAGGAAGTGAATTTTAAAGGATTTTTAATTTAAAGGTAACAAAAACATTATTTCTTATGCTGACTTGTAGCATCAAAAAAATTATTGATAGAATTGGCAACTTTCATTCATACTATGTATTTCTTGCCTGTGGCGGGTACCATCGGTTAGAGAAAGTTTACGGACTTACTATCTTATTTATTGGGAAGCGCCATTTATGAATATTTTTCTCCAATCTGAATTCATACTAGGATTTACCGGTTACAGTATATGCAGTGAATTTCATTGCACCCTGTATATGTATCTTGAAAGTGTATACTAGTCTCTTTTGGTCAAAAGGCATCGAAATCGATCAGCCATCTTAACAACCTGTACTTTTTTGTACATGACGATATAACTTGAAAACTATTACACACATTAAGAAATATGAAACAGGGAACAAACAGCACAACAAATATATTAATAAAATACTTTCATAGGTTTACGCTACATTTAATAATTTTAGGATACACACTTAAAAATATTATAAAAACAAAGTGTTAAAAGTGTTGCAGATAGTGACGTAATCAGTCGAAGCAGTTATGTTCTAAAACCTACGTTATAAATAAGTTGTCTAAGTTGCATTATTAAACATTTTTGAACGTTTCGAAAGACAAAGCACTTTAAGCACTGCGTTTAAGTGTAGGTAACAGCCATGCATTTAGTACTGTATATAAAAATCTGCTTGCCAAGCTTTAATTTAAGAAATATTCAAATTAAATTTTTGTACGCTAGTTTCTAGCTAAGCTTTATCTTTCTGTACTGATCTATACCAGGCTTCATGCAATTTTAGTTTTTTATTAGTATAAATTATAAACTGATCTTGGCAAAATCTTTCAGTATTTTGTTGTGACGTGCTAACGTGCGTATTTGTAATATCCCAAATAACAACTCCAGTAGCATAGAGTAAGTGGGCAGAAATAATAATAACACTGCATGCTTTAAAATAAAGTCTTTAACAATAGGCACGAGTATTGGAAGTTGTAGGTAGGTAACTAAAGACATTTAAGTACCCCTCGAGTTTTTGGGGATAGAAAGGCGTGTCAAATTGGCACTGGAAATAGAATAACTTGTATTACTACAGAGTAAGCAAGCTATTTAGTGGTACTATAATACCTAATTAAATTTGAAAGACTAAGCCACTGGATATAACGTGTACATTTAGTCCTATGGATACATACCTTTGACGTGTAAAAGTAATATTTAGATTGTGTTATCAGAACAGAGAACAGAAAAAAAAGTCAATAAAAGACTCATAAGCTACCAGCAAATAATAAATCAGTTTTATATATATATATATATATATATATATATATATATATATATATATATATATATATATATATATATATATATATATATACATATATATATATTATATATATATATATATATATATATATATATATATATATATATATATATATCCATCTAAATGTTAATTTTTTATAGCATGTGATACGTCGGTGAAAAGGTAAGGGCTACAAAAACATAAAAACTCAAGATGACTCCTATAAGAAAAACAAAAATTAGTGTCATTAAGTCGAAACAAAAGATGATCGACAATTTTCGTGAGGACTAAATTATTCACCATAAAATTGTTCTAATAATGTAACAGTTTAACAGCTGTCGAATAAGTAGTTTACGTTGTATTAACGTAAAACAAAAACGACAATTTTCAGTTTTTTAAAATATCTCAAAAACGAAACGTTTTGAGCAAACTCTAAAAAGGCGTTTGAAATTAGCATAAAATTCTCTAAAACCTTCCTAATTTAACCTTCTTTCTATCTTCAATAATATCCGAGATCCCAATGGTGAGCTTCGAATTTGGGACACACTGTATAGGCACATTTTCGAATTGAATGCATTACACACGTTTATCATTTCAAAGCTACAAAACCGATAAAATAATTTTTTTTTAAGTTGCCTGAAAAATTAATCCGTTTCCATCAGTCGATAAAAGTAGTACATTCCACAGTTGAACTTTTAAATTTCAGCGGAAATAAAAATAAATTATCTTACAAAAATTACACTTCAATAATTCTGGTTATTAATTAATTATAAGAGGCAAATTACTTACTTCTCTGATGAGAAAATTGAAGCATAAAAGACGAAATCTTCAAAAATGGTTATCTAATTTTGTTCAAAAAAGGGGGTAACCAATATCCCAATGGTGAGCATCGAATTTGGGACACACTGTATAGGCATTTTTTGTTATGCTAGTCTCTTCAAAATCAACGAAACCAAAAAATGTTTATAAAATAATTAGTAATAATAAATTAGCATATTCCTAATTTGAAACAGACTCATATGGCTCCTTTCGTATTCAATTTTTTGAAGCATGTAAGTAATTTTTAACATACATCATGACTGCAAAGAACTAACAGATTATCGTGGATAATATTTTCCCATGCTTATATATCCACTACTTTATAATGGTCACTTATTAATTTTTTCTCTAGAAGATTGTTATTATTTTTCATTCCCTTTTCAATCTAATACAACTTACCACTAGGGTTCGTAAACAGGGTGCCTGATCATGGGCGGCGCACACAGGCGAAAAATCGATAAAAGTCGGACAGAACCCTATTTTCAAAAAGTTCCTAAAATACAAAAATTAGGCTTTAGCCCTCTACCTTAATGACCAATCTATGGTACCTGTGCGCGCGAGCACTGCGAGGCTCTCCGTTACTTCCCTACGTTAGTGCGAAGAACGGTTTGTTGGAGAGCGTATGGGTTACGGAAGATAAAGTGCTATTTTGTTTATATGTATGTTGGTGTTTTTCGTGGATTATTTTATTAAAACTTTTGGGATAATTTGTGTGTTTACAATGAATTTCGTTTTTTGTTTATAAAATTAATAGGAGGATAACGGTTATGGTAACTGGCCAAGTAGCACAGTTGTTTGTATTTTTATCTTATTATTTATCTTTACATGGGGATAAAGTTAACAATACGGTCAGATTCCAGTTTAAAACTTTGATTAGACGTAAGCCTGAAGTTTTGTTTTGCAAATACAACAATGATTTTATGCGACCAAGTGCGACCCTTAACAAAAATGGCGCATTTATACAGTTATGTTTGCTCTAATCTGTACTATTAATAAAGTTGTTCAAAGTGAAAAATCTGTACATAAAGCAGAAATGTAAAAAAGGGGTTTCTATCTTCTATTTAAGGTGTTCTGAACCAAAAGCGACAGTTTTTAGAATATTTGTCTGTCTGTCTGTCTGTCTGTGTCTTTGTTCCGGCATCACTTAAAAACTACTAAAAATAGATCTTAATTGGACTTTTACCAAAAGATAGGTCTTATAGCCAGTTAAATATTGGGGTATATTTTATTAGGTTAGGTCAAGTATAGGTCAAGTTGACGAATAAAATGTTTAAACCTGTATTTCCTTTTTATTACAATACTTGTTTTTTACTATAATTAGGTAATTTTAACTTTAAAATGATTTAATAGACTAATGGTCGTTTGCACCACCAAATTTAAGGCAAGTATAGTTATAAATACGTTTACTTTGAATCAGTAATAAATTACGTAATAACATTTAAAACTATACTTAGCTTAAGTAAGCCTTAAATTTGGTTGTGCAAATGACCACAAGTCTAATTACTCGCGCAAAGTGGTAGAATAAATAATAATCAGGTACTGGCTACTTAATAAAATAATTACCTAGGTTTAAATTGTTTTGGGTCATAATGGGAAATTAACATATTATCGTTTTTTCCGAAAATTCTATCCTTAATACGCAAAAATAAAAAATATATATGTAACTACTAAAAACCAATAATATTTCAAATCTAACAAGAAAATACAAAGAAGTAATCTAATTCTGCTTTCTAAGACAATACTTATTTTATTGATTTCTAGAGCTACAGTTTTTAATCTTTTGGCTTCCTTGTATATGTTACATAAAATTTACCTATCAAAATTTCTTTTTTCTTATACACTAACTTTTATCAAGAATCACACTTTCTGAGAAATCAATATTAGAGAAGTTTTTTCGTTGGCGCCAACTTTTTTGCACTGTTCTTGCTACATAATCCTAATGTCATTACCATGAGATATCGTTCAATGTAATTAGGCTTAAAATATTTTTTCTTAGTGAAATAGTGTGTAAAGTTAATATTAAAAATATTTTGTTCAACAATTAATAACGTGTAGGTTTTGTCCGACTTTTATCGATTTTTCGCCTGTGTGCGGCGGGGCCGTAAATAAACCGTTTAAAAGTAAGAGATAATTTACATAATACTCAAACACTCTCCCGTAAATATTCTGCGACAGCAGGAGACTTCTACGATCGTTTGGTAACCTGTTCCCACCGCAAAGCATGTCGATGTCTTGACATGTCGATGTATTAACACGGTGCAGCCGCGAATCGTGACACATCGCGGTAGTTATAGTTCCGGTGCCGATGGTCCGGCATTCCGATATACGAACCCTACTTATCACTTCCCAATCATTTATCTTGTCTAAGACAAAAATTCAAACCTATTTACCATGGATTTATTAAGAAAGGATTCGATGTTCCGTATACTGTGAGCGTATCGAACGTGAAGCCTGTTTATTTGTTCTTTGTTATGAAAACATTTGCCCTAGAGGTCTAGTTTACGAACTTTAAGGAAATACGTAATTGAATCAAGAATGGTAGTCGAAAGAGATAAAATAGCATTGGAGTGTTGGAGCTCAGAAGTGTTCCTGTCTCTTCTGGTTGCTTAGGAAATACGTCTGAACACTCGGTTACACGTACGTCTTTGTCTAATGAACTAGAAAAGAAAAAGTGCGATTTATAGATTTATAAATGACACGGAGCGACTTTAAATAAACCTTTAGAAATAATATAACCTATAAATAATAAAACCTTTTTAACTTAAATTTATTATTTATCAGAAAAATAAAATATTTTAGACCTTTTATTACTTTTAGTAAATCTTGTGATGCTTCTAACGTATTTTTTGTACAAAAATACAAGGTAAAATAAGATGTGGCCAATGTTTACAAATTGTGTTTACAGTGTCGCTTAGAATGGTTTGTTTTGGCTTCAAAGAATGTTAAATCATCCCGTATTCATTCTTAATAAATCCATGCTATTTACAGATTTTTTGCAACAATTATGGCATAAAAAAACGAATTGGATTAGGTGACCTTTAAGCATAAAGCATAAAGTAATAAATCTGTTATAGTTATCAGTCTTATCTGAGTATTAATTATAAACACATAAAAATAAAAAGTAATTTATGAACTTTTCATTAAATTACGTTTAGGCACGAGCTGTAACCAATGCCAATTTGACCATAGAAAAAATAAAAGATACCTTTTGTCCGTTCACTGGATGTTGTGTTTAACAATGTGAAAGGAACGTATAGTATTAGCACGTAAGCAGAGGACGCAACAACACACCGAGCATTTACCTGATTGCTTTAGAGCTTTATGACGAATGATGGTTACAACTTACTTCCCACAAATCTTACAGGGATACTCTTGATCGGTCGAGTCGGGATGACAGATTGTCGAGCTCACCGAAAAAGATGAGGAGTTCCGTCGATCGGCCGCAGAGGGCGTGGGTGAGTTACGCGCCGTACCACCGTGGATGCGTATATGACCGTTAAGGGCAGCTCGGGAATTGAAGCTCTGAAAAACAGAAATAGCGGCATAACATTTATATAATTTTGCAGTCAAATGATAGCAGATCACAAACATGACAGAAAAAGGAAAAGCCCGAACAAACCTTTTGTAGAACCTAAAACAAATATACCTCAAGAAGAGCGCAACTAAAGATATTCTTCTTGTGTGTTTACTGTCCCTAGTATAGTACATTCACTGTTAAGATTCACAGAGCAGTTGCTTATGGATATTTACATATTTCTTGCATAAAGCGAAAGACGAAACAAAATATGTTTATTTTTAACTTCAGCGCAGAGCAAATCTGATACAACCCTGATAGATGAATACAACCCTGTGGATGCTACCTGTTGATTTATGTCAATGTTCAATATTTTAGTGAATATACTATACCGGTATTTACAATATAATTAGTTTGCAAATGCAAGAAACATATCGTGTAAAATGCCTGGGTTTCAAATGTGAATAAGCAATAAGTATAAATTAAAGGTTAGGGTAATATAGTGGCATTTCTGGGGTATGCGTCATGAGTATTGTTACAATAAAGTACTCTGTTAATTTTAAGCTGAAAAACAACAAGGTCAGGTCAGGTATAGAATTAATAAACAAATAAAAAGCAGCATTGTCACAACACTCAAAGCTACGACTTACAGCTGAACAGTCTGGATATTCGCAAAGAAAGTTCCTCATAGGCGATTCACTATCAGCGATCTATAAGATAAAATTTTGTATAAATATGAGGGAAATAAATACATTTATCGGAAAAGAATGTAAAATATTACAATTAAAATATTTTTAATACAAAAGTCATTATCAACATACAATGCCAGTTGTTCCTACACTTATGAGGGAGCATTTTGAAATCTTCCTATTTCCTCTTAAGGAAACTAACCGGTTTTTGTGTATACCTATATAACGTACACTTAAAAAAGTATTTTAAGAATTATTACTGTTTCAGTACATTCGATTTTGTGAGGCGTAACTATATATTTTGACAACACGCAAGTATAATGGTCCTAAGTCCGGATTACTATGCTACTTTTTAAAAAAAATGTAAAGTTGAAGAAATACATGATACGTGTATAAACTTACCAACAAAATTTTGCTTTATGATTTTTTTGGTATACTCACAATAAAAATTTTCTAATGGAATGCATTACACACGTTTATCATTTCAAAGCTACAAAACCGCTAAAATAATTTTTTTGAAGTTGCCTGAAAAATTAATCAACTTCCATCAGTCGATAAAAGTAGTGCATTCCACTGTTGAATTTTTAAATTTCAGCGGAAATAAAAATACATTATCTTCCAAAAATTACACTTAAATAATTCTGGTTATTAATTAATTATACGATACAAATTACTTCTCTGATGAGAAAATTGAAGCACAAAATGACGAAATCTTCAAAAATGGTTGTGTAATTTTGTTCAAAAAAGGGGATATCCTTTAAAGTAAGTCACCTAAATTTAAACAAAGATGTGGGAACTAGCAACATTAACACATCACACCGGTAACTTTTAACAAGTAAATATCTTGAATTACAATGAGTTGCGAAATATATTCTACTCTATTCAGTAGAATATATTTCGCATATTTTACTCTATTGAGTAGGATATATTTGCCGCGTATGATTGCTAATAAATATTAAGCTGTTTTATATAAACAGTACTTTCATGAAAATATTTAATACCTACCCCCAATAATCTGACATCCGGGTAAGGCTTATCCTCTATATCTGAGACATTCTTGTGATTCTTTTTCATTTGCCTTAAAGCTTTTAGCCTGCTGTACTCGTCTGCACAAACTTTTTTCCATATATAGTAAAATTGTACACACTGTTTTACCGATTTTGATTTTACCTAAAATAAAAAATAAGAATCGGAAATATAAAATAAGAATTTTAAATATAACATATTACTAACAAATCGTATTGAAAACTTGCTCTCTTTTTCTCTCTCCTAACTGTGAGGTAGATTTTTAGTGTTTCGTGAAACGGAATATATGGAATCACTTCGGTGACCGTCGGTGTGTCTATCACAAGCGATTTTCTCTAAAACTATTCGACGTAAAAATTTGAAATTTAACACAGAGAAATTACGATTACGATTTAAACCGACCAAATTATAAACGTGAAGTATAAAAAGTTGAATTTTGATTCTGGGGTCAATTTCAGGGGATAAATTGGGAAATGGAAAATTTTTCAAGGGCGTCGTGTAGGGTGTCAAATGAAAGCTTATTAAAGCACGAATACAGCAATATAGATATACAGTATGACCAGAAAAGTCCGCATCATATGGGATTTTTTATTATTAATAGCTTTATTCGAAAATTGACTTTGGCATCAATTTCTGCTTCGATCGAGATGAAAATTAACCAAAAAAATAGTAGCCACGTGATTCGTATTATCTGCCAAATTTTAATGTTTTTCAAAAAAAATTCTAAAGTGGGATGGATTATTTCCCAAAATACCGAAAAAAGTTATTAGAAAAAGCTTTTCCAAATGCAATTTTTGGCCCATATTCAAAATTTCAGCTGAATAAGATAATTTTGATGTTTTGCCCATTTTTTTTTAAATTGCACCACAAAATAAGACTCAACGCAACCTATATAAAACTTCTTAGTTTTGGCAATGCTTTATTCCATTAACTGTACGTGTAAAAAAATAGCGCACGAAATAATGCAACTATAGGGTCTAACAAGCGCCCTCTATGAGCTCTGTAAAAATAGAAGTAAATTCATATTTTCCATCCTTGAAAAACCCCTACCCCACCAAATTTCATGTCAATATCTCAAAAATAGCTTGAGCTAAATAAAAATGTATGACCGAGAATTAATTTTAGACACCCTGTATCTCATTAACAATCAATAGTTTATTAAGGTATATTTGGCTCAAACCTATTATTTCTTGTTTAGAATCTAGGGCTGCGGACCACCGGTTTAGGGTGTGTTACGTTGTCCTGCTGGATTAAACGGTGAATCGTACTTTAACTGGTAATTCGAAACTATTAAGCAAGTATGTATCATACTATTCTACATTGTACCTTATTACATTGTCAAGAGCTGTTTTGATATATGGAGAGTAGCTTGTAATTTCTTTTAATATTGTAGTTTTTTTAGTTGTTACATTGTTAATTTGCTTAGTAAATACATTGTGACACATCTTGTATAAACGGTATATCATCCTCTAATTAGTAATGCGAAATTGAAAAAACTAAGTGTCATACCCTATGGCATTTTGACAAAAATAAATCTAATGCTCAGTTGTTATTCGTTTTAATAATAGTCGAGGTCGCATTACGTAATTAAGTAAAGTTGAGACAATCGAGTCTCAATATACTGCGCTGACGCTGACAGAGATTCAACATTCCAACACTTTCTTTGCTCAAGTTCTTTCGACGGCCGTTTTATTGGTTAGGTAGAATAGCGATGGCTAGATGTCGCGACGCCACCATAATGTATCATTATTTGTAATTATCCTTTCTTAAAATAAAAGACCTGTGTATTTCTGTATTTTTTGCCTATTCTCTTTTCAAGATGACTAAGGTTCCCGACCAAAATTTGTGAAGGGTACCTAATGAAATTTCAGGTGAAAAACTGGAAAGTCATTTGTCTTTGTATTATGTTTTGATTTGTTGTGGACATTCTGTGGGGAACTAACATTTTTTCAGGCAATTTATTCATCGTTGTTTGGAAAGCCTAAGTGGTTTTTAGAGACAAGCCCGGATAGCTAAAGCACCCACTGCAGTTTTCCCATTTATTTTTCAGGCTCTAAGCTTGAAAGCTTTTGTTTCTACTGGTATACACCACTAGTGCAATATACGGGCTGTAGCAAAACATTCTTTACATGTTATGCTAGATTGCTAAATACAAATGTTGTTAAAGTTTGATGGTAACTGAGACCCACGATCGAACACTGGCCTATATCACCCTAGCAGCCAACCCTACCCTGGCTAATGTATACAGGGCGTTTCAAAAAATGTGCCATCGCTTAAAGGGAGATTCCTTGTAAGAAGCTAAGGCAAAAAGTTCATATAAATAGATGCTTCATTTCAAAGATACAGGGTGTTAAATGTTGTATTTTTTTTATTTTTTTCAAAATGGCTTCATTAATTTTGACTATGAAAAGACTTTGACAGGTCCTCTAGGGGCATACATATGAGAAAACGGTACAATATTTTTCCAATAAACATGTACGCCACTGATTTTTTTTACATTGTCGTATATCGGTCAAATAGTACGTTTAGTTCTTAACAAAACTTATCTCTTCATATTTTTCAATTTTCACTTCGTTTATTAGGTAAATGCAATTTTATTAATCGCCTTGCTGGTTTAGTTTCCCCAACAGATAATTGGACATCGGTTTTAACATGTAAAGACCATTTAAAAAATTTAAAATCCTGTATCTTTGAAACAAAGCATCTGCGGATTAATGAATTTCTTTCAAAGAATCTCCCTTTAAGCGATGGCACATGTTTTTTGAAACACCCTGTATATTATTTACCTCTTCCGCAATTCTGTTGAAATCCTTATCAAACTTAAGCAGACACCTGTGAAAGAGATCTGTTTCTGCAGACGACCATTTGTCGCTTTCGCTGTAGGAATAGGCCAAAAGTGGATGATCTGCCGGTAGGTGTGGAGTCGGGTGCATTATTCGCAACATAGCCTCCTAAAAATACAAAAGCATATTAGTTTAGTAATTTACTACCTACACAAAGCCTGTTGACAATGAACCCGAAAAAATATATTTTTTTGGTTATGCAAAAGAATTCTACTTCAGTAAAAAAAATCTTTACAACAAGAAGCATCATGAAAAATTAGTTAAATTTACAATTATACAACTAAGTTTATTTGATACTATATGGTGTTAGCAATTAATAAACAATAACTGCGGTTTATTCCTGTATGATAATAAAACAAGTTTTTTTGTTGGGTTTGGCGCATATTAATTTGGACCATAACTCTATCATTAAGATAAATATGTTTTTTACGTCATAAAATATCGCACGTAATTTCTTGAGGCAGACATCTGATCACGTTGGCGTTAAACACAAAAGTTATAATTACATACTTTAGTATTTAGAATGTGATTTTGAATTTTGTTAGTTGTCAAAATGGTTCGCGGAAAAGCGTTGTCTTACGACGTGCGAAATTCCATTGTTGCTGCCCACCAAAAGGGAGTTAGTGGGCACAAAATTGCAAAAAATTTAAGCATTGCTTAACGAACTATTAGAAACATTATTGCGCAGTGTAATAAAATTGGAAATATTCGGATTATGGCTAAAACTAGTCGTCCCTCGAATATTACAAAAAGATATGAGCGTGTTCTCCGTGCACTTACCAAGGAAGATCGCCGAGCTCCGTCGAGGGAAAATGGTCAGATGCGAATGGTAGAAGAGTTTCAAAAGACACTTGTTTGAGGAAAATGAAAAAATGGGATACGAGTTCCACAAAGTAAGTTTTTAAATAAAGATAAAGAATCAAAGTTGTATGCATGTTTACCGAAAAGTACGACATTATATTAATAAATTATGTAGATTTTAGAGCAATTTTTTTTAAGTGTAAGGGCTGGCCGTTAGGGCCATTTTTCATACACAAACTATTTTACCTATAAATAAACCAATAAACGTTTTATAAATTATCTTCGAGTTGTAATTTTGTTTGGTTCAAAAATTTTATAACAATGTGATTTGGTTTGAATTCGGTAATCCGGACAAATCACTAATCCGGACAACCCCCTTGCAATTAATTGTCCGGAATTTTACTGTATTAAGGAATTATATGAAAAAAAAAATATTGAAATAACAAAATTAGATTAGATTCTTTGGCATCTACCACGACATTTACAATTCCTGTTGTCAATGTACCTATTGTTATTTAAAGAAAATAAGTTATTTATTTTTTAAGAAGTAGAGATACGTACATTATCTTCTACGAAATGCTTTCGTAGATTTTTATAATTGTGACATCGTCACAGTGTGACAGTGACAAATTGTGAATCCCTGAAATTTCTGGCACCCAGCCGCTATTTTGTCAATTTAAACCCCTGACTGTCAAATTAAACCGATCTTAGCGATAGTTAATTTATAAACTATGTTTTATTTGGACATGGCGACAGGTATGAACATCACATTTGCATCCTTATAGATTAAACCTCGTGAACGGTAGTAATCTCCAGAAGGCAAGTGCCCTATTTAAATTCAGTCAAGCTTTGAATTGGTCATTAGGCTTTAAAATTATTTCATTATAGTAAAGAGGTATAGAAACACTACGCAGAAAATTGTTTCCAATTGCAACATGTATTTTAATTACCCTTAATTGCTGTTTTAAAATTGGTCTTTTCTAAACCTTTTTTTAGAGAGCTTAGCACCAAAATACAATTTAGATACATCTATATAAAATTTTGGATCATTTATTCTAGAGAATAACAATATTAGTGACATGAACTAAAAAATACAGTGTTCCGCTGTTGCATTAAAGTGCGGGGATTCAAGTCCCCGTACTTTAATGTAAGTACTAATGCTATGTCGCTAATATTTTTATTCTTTACAATCATTACGGACGATACTATTCTGTTTTATTCTAAACTTACATGAATATTTCCTCCACACAGATGAAGCAGATGCATGGCATATTCTTTGTTTCGACCTCCCCCGGGAATTGCCGCACAACACGCAAATTGCAAGTACATGTCAGCTAGGGAAAAATGTTCATTAGGAACCATAAAAGCTTGCTAAACGCAAAAATGGCACAACTTAAAATTTATTAGTCATTAAATTAAAATAACTTTTCTAGCTCATTAGTCATCAATAAAAAAAGATATATGTAACTCTGCATGCCTTGTTGTAAAGCAATCTACGGATTTACTTAACAACGAAAATAATCTTCGTTTATACTATGCACTTCAGCCAGTACCTACTGCATTCGGCAAGCGTTATTTAAAATAAGAAATAATGAGTATTATTAGTTTTTTTCTGGTAGTATCTTGCAGTATGAATTTTGTTTCCTTGCTGTATTAAAAAAATACGGCAAATTTTGCTATGCAACTCGAAGAGGCATATATCCCGGAGAACAGCTGTTTTAGCATTATTTTAGTCCATACTGTATAGTCATCTTCAGGGGATTAGTATATGTATAGGCTCGTCCGTTACTTCTTATAAGGGAAACAAAATGAAACAACTTCATTCTGATCCACCAAATCGGTTGGCAGGTTTGTTTGGTGATAACATTGATACCGTATCCAGAGTAACCATCATGACAACGGATCTATTGAGTAGGTGATATAAAATAATATTTTTTCTACAAACGTGTTAATGCATTTTTTAACACGCCGCAGACGCCTTAAAAATGTTACTTTATGGCACTAGTGTTAAAAGTACTTTATAGCACTAGTGTTAAAAGTACTACTATGGCAACTACGACGCCAACAATGGTTGTTAGATTTTTTGACAAATGTCAACTTCATAATTTTATATTATATCTACGATGCTACTTAAAACTATGTGTTTCGAATATGTTAAACTTTCTAAAAATTGTAATTGTATTTTTGTTTTTTATTGTCGTTTGTGGAAAAAATTTTGTATGATATTTGTGTTAAAAGTACTTTTAAGGCACTCATTTGAATTGCAGAATTCGCTTCGCGCATTCTGCAAACTTTCAAATTCGTGCTGTAAAATTATACTTTTAACACTTATATCATAAATAACTATTAAGAGCTTAGTGTCCGTTCTAAATATAGAAAAGGAAAGTGTTTATGGGATTGGGGACAAATGTGTTCTGCTCTTGCATTAAAGTACAAGAAGGCTGGGTAGACAGTAAGCTTTCACTCTCATTGAGGATCATCAGACTGACGTAACCTCCCTCTCTCGTACCGGGTATCTTGCTTCCGCTCGTGTTTTGTTTTATGTCTTCTATAAAATAGTAACAGCTCTATCTTATTGAGATGTGCAATTGAATTATAGTAGTTCCAATAGATGCCGTTGGCGCATATTACCGTTTCATTTTTAGCAAAGGTATTTACCATGTGGGATTGCTATTGGGGAAATTGCCTGATGGGTTATGTCAGTCTGATAATCTCCAACAGGGGTGAAAGGTTACTTTCTACCCGGCCCGGGGTTTTCCATTAGTTCTTGAATGCCCCGTACTTACATATTTGTCCGCTGTACGACAAACATTTTGCTTTTCTAAAATAATACTTATTTGGAGATATTTAGAAGGGACATTCTAATTTTTCAAGTGTACATCGTGACAATATTCCGGTTTTGAATCTCTTTAATTTTTTTAATTATACAAAAAACTTGCCTAACTTAAAAATCATTTAATACCTTAAAATAACCCAAGAAACTAAAAGCCCAAGTTTATTACCTCTTGATTATAAAGGACTAGTAATTAGGTATGCCAAGACACATTAAAGTGTACCCACGTATACGTTTTACCGTAAGTAAAATATTTACGACCTACTCGTACTTGATTGTATCACTAGTTTTAATGAAATGGCGAAAAGGGATAATTCATTATTTTACGTTGGTCGATGTGTTGAAGAAGTATAAAATTCAGCTGTAAAACAACCTTTAAAAAATCAAATTTGGCTCTACACAAGCATTATAGAGTAATTTTTATGATTTCAAATTATTTTTTTTTTATCACGTCTGACTAAACTAAGTTTATATTGTAAAAGTATTATTTCAACGTTCTTTGTATTGCTGTTATCAATCTAATTTAGGAAGTATAAACTATAAAAATTAAGAAAAAAATTAAATCTGTTTTTAAGTTTAGGGACTTACTCTCGGAATCGCTGCAATTACTAATACCAGGATCCCACAATAAATCCTCATAAAGTGGTTCCGGGCTAGTTGGTTTTGGTACAGATCTATAAGTTGGAATACTGCACTGATTTTGAGGTCCTATGTTTATGTGCGGCGTAGAATCTGTTTCGGGTATAGGATCGTTACTCCAACTTGATCCATCTTCTATGAAAATACAATATTTCATTCTTTTAAAAATAGACTATATTTTTAACTCCATAAAGTAGAATGGGCTCTGTCACTAAACTTTGGTTTTAGTTACATTGCCTAGTAAGAGGAAAATATCATTTTTGATTAGATTCTGAAGGAAAATGCTTGACCTGTAAGAAAATATACCTTTGATCCGTCACACCTTTTTGAACAACCTTATATATTGCAAGTAATTTTCAAATCATTGATTTTTGCAGAACTTCTTTGTAAAAGTGTTAATCCTTTATGAGCAGTTTCGTAAATTGTTCTATGTTAATGGAACCTGAAAATCTTAAATTTCAAGCTAGAAGTGCATCTACCTGATTTTTGCTTTAAACTGGCATAAAGTCCGGTTCCTGGCCTTTGTGGATTTAATATAGGTTGTGGCGTATATTGTGCCGATCCCTGGGGTTTACTTCGAGTTGTTCTTAATTTTGATTGGTGAAATACAGGTAACTGAAGAGGCTCTGTTCTTAATCTTTTCCTTGGTTGCCTTACTGGGCTATTATTTGGTATCCTACGGACAAAATATACTATACATACTGAGAGTCAATCAATATTATTAAACAACAAAATTTAAATCGAATTTGGGTTGTAGTTCAACTTCTACATTTCCACTATCTTTCCCTAGATCAATACGGTATTAAGAAGCTACTTGCACCAACGGTATCTATTGTAAAACTGTGCAGACACTGAAATACATTTACGACACTTACGTTGTTGGACTGAGAAACACGTCGTTGCAATCTTCCCTTTTGGCATCACTAATAACTTTACTCCTATTAGTAACTAATTTCGTTGACGATGGATGCTGAATAGCTTTAGTAACGGTAACTTTTTGCACTTTTACTCTGTCTTTAGAGCCACCATCTTGACCACTAGTAGTAACGAGTTGAGCATTGGTCATAACAAAATTTTTGGTTGGAAAATTTCCTCCACTTGTCTGAATAAGTTTAATTTCCCCATTTGTGTCTAATAATAATCCCGTAAAATTTGCACTGTTTAATTCTATAAGTCCATTGTTACTAATCAACCTGACTGGAACTCCATTAAGTTGAATCCTTTTCTTGGGAACAGAATCTTTTGGTTGACTTGATAGTAAGGGATCATCAGAGTTTGGAAGCATTAGAGTAGCAGAGGAGGTAGCAGACGTCGAACCTACAACAGGTCTTTGTTTAGAAAAAGAAACAAAGTGGGGATAATTGTAAAGGCAAAAAATTTTTAGAATTTATTCAGGTTTCACCGCATTCGGGCTTTTTTCTGTGCTAGTAATGAATTTGAATTTTTTGTTAAATTGTATTTTAGGTTTAAAAAAATTCAAATGACTATAACTTTCTACTAACACATTTTTTTCTCTTAAAATTTAAGAATTGTCGACAAAATGTTGTAAGATTTGTTTAGAAAAAATAATAAATAAAATATCTAAGCGTGTTAATTTTTTACCCAAGTGGGTCAATTCAAAAATTCAACTTTTTTTCGCAAATTACAAAATATTTTTTTTCTTTACCAAAACATTCCTAGTAGGCTCACTATTAAAAAACCTGAATTTGGCATGGGTCCCATAAGTAGCAACAGAGATATACAACTTTGAAATTTCACGGGCCGCGCCTGTTGTTCACTGTATGGAAATAGTAACGGTTTTTACTGTTCTTGTGTATTAGTCATATACAGGGTGTACACTGCTATATATTGTACGAGCGATCCTAAAAGTCATTAAACCGCAGTAATTTTTTTCCAAAAAAAGCTCATAACTTAGGAATAATCGTAGGCTAATTTTTCATGACATGTCATATACAAGGTACCTATGCCATAACCGTCAGTGTTAATAAGTATACGTATAACGTAGGTATACGCGAGGCCGCGGGTAGAAGCTACATATATTTCAATATCGTTAGTCGTAGGTATGTCGCAAAGCCTTCTTTATTAATACGTACCCCATTGATTTGGCAATCCGGACGTCTGACTTTGTGTCTTGGGCGATGAACTAAAATTATTAGAATGATGTGGAGAAGGCATCGAAGTAGAGACAACCCTCGGGGAAGCTACAGGAGTTAGGCCTAAGGAATCATTTTCTGATTGTGAAGGAGGAGTATTCGAAAGGGAGTAAAGATTATCTTCATTTATACTTTCTCCAGGAAGTATCTCTTGGATAGCTTCTTCCACTGCCGCTGAACTGGACATAGTGCTTGTGTAAAAGGCTGCAGACAGTGGGGATGATGCTTGAGGTGGTTCATCTAGGCCTGTTCAGAAATATACAGTTAGGTTGTTTATGCAACAAACAAAATGTTTTTTCCTATTTTCCTTATTAAGTGATTCTTTTTGGGTTTATTTTATCCTTTAATTATCTAAAAATCCTTCCCACTAATTTAAATCGCTTATTTTTTCGTTAAGTTATAAATAAATAGGTTTATTTGCATCGGCGACATGCAAAATTTAAAAAATTTTGAATTTTCGAAAACTGCCGTGAAAACAAAGAATTGCAATTTATTTACTCGAAATTATTAAAATATGATGTGTCAAAGTTTCGCAAAAATGCCACTTTTTGTTGCAAAATTGAAAGATTCCTGGACCGATTTCGGCTTGAAATATACATGAATAAGATTTTAGAAACCTTCTACTTTAAGTGCAGGGATTTTCATTGGAAGAGTTACGCATTATATGTCATTTTTATGAATTTTTCGATAACCCTACAACATTGGAATTCGCCATGTATGCATTATGAGTTACAAAGACACTTTTGACGACACAGCCAATTGGATTTCGTTTTACAAGTTTCGAAATTCGCGCGAAAATTTTCAGTAGAAAATCCTTTTTTTTTTTGTTAATAAAGACCAAAATAAATGGATAACAGCACCCACCTTAAACATTTAATTTATTTAGAGAATAGAAAATATATTTCTGAATTATTTGGGTTATATGCATATTCCCTATTGTATTGAATAGTCAAGGAGCTTTCAGAAAATGAGATAAAAAGTTAACTAACTTTTGTCGGTTGCAAACAATGACACTTCCTATGTCTAAATTAAAAAAAAAGTATCTAGGAAGTTAGCTTAGGGCCATTTTTTTACATTTTTCCTTGTATCTTTCTACCTTTCGTTGCGGACCGTGTTTTCAAATTACCTCTTTCGACAACTTGTCCGAAATCGTCATTAGGCGACACCAATGGCACACTCATATTTTGCCCAAAACAGGGACTCTGACCTTCATGACTTGCAGGTGGTGTGGGATATGCAAAGCCAGGTGAGTCATGCCTTAGCATCGGGCTCTGTAGCGGAGACTGCGCTGTAAATGTATGAGGTGATCGAGCATATTGCCCAGGGGAGTGTGTGTGATAATTTGGAGACTGTATTTCCAGATTTTTCGAAGAGTGATAGGTACTAAATTCTGCTAAGCTTTCTGGAAGGGGGGAGTTCAATACGGCTTGCAAATCCTGGTTGACTGGATTTATTCGGATAGATTGCTGGGAGATTGTCATCGGTTCTTCATGTAAACTTGCAATGTCATCCAAGCTAAGCTCCTGAAGTTGCTCATCGCCTTCATTTTTAATATCGAGAAGTCCTTCGTCTTTAATGTGTAACAAATTTTCGTCTTTAATTTGCATCAAATGATCGTCCAAAGACTCTGACTGGAATGGTATTTGGGAAAGCTGATTAGGGTCGACCCCTTGAAGCATCATGCTATTATTAGTAAAAACTTCATCTTCCAAACTTGGAGTAACAAACTGAGGCTCTTCATTCTGGTACATATCAACACTATCCAAAGAAAAAGAGTCTGATCTGTATTGAAGCAAATGGGAAGAAGTTTGACCAGGATCAGAGGTAGTGCGTTTTACGGAGATCTTTTCTCTCTTTACAATAAGGTCTGCTATAGCTTGAGCTTCTTGGTAAGATTTGGAGGCTTTAAAGGCCTCCGCATCGGAATGTCTTCGATTTTTATCAATTGTTTGTTGTGGGGGAGCTGGGACTACAAAAGATGAGATTTTTGGATCCATATTCACTTGAGTAGCTGAGGAAATGTGGGTAACAGATTCTGAATGAGAATTGGTACTGGGGGAAGAATTTCGCTTGCTAATTATTTTTTCCTCAATCAAAGCTCGCACACTGCTGCTTGCTGTTTGAAGTGGTGGTCCAGTTTGTTCCTTCTTGTCCGCTTTCTTACTGTCTGGATCCTAAAAATACAAATGTTATTAATGTATTTTTTATTAAGAAATGTCATATGGTAAATTACGTCTATATTTAAAATGGTTGATTTTATCAATTTAAAAAGTAAACGTTTCACGGCCATTGCGTGCTTCATTATAAAAGTCTATTAAGTTTTATTGTAATAACTAAATAATTGTTTTCACAAAATCTGCTTTTCAAATGGAAATAAAAATTTAGGACTGTTTTGTTTTATTTATTATTAAATGTGGGCGGGACAGAGAAACGGCTGTAATAGATTGTATTTTCGTATAGGGTAGTATAGGGTATATTAAGGAAAGTTGGTACACACGTGAAATGACATAGTTAACGTTTTGATGGTATTAGAGCTTATGCGTTAACTCTTGTAACACTATAACATGGCGTTCGCACTATCATAGAGTAACTTTTAACTGCAGTTCATTTTAAACGGTTTTTTAGTGGACGTATTCTGACATCCATCAAAATGTTTTGCATAATTCAGAGTCAGGTAGCATACGGGCATGGTAAAGTGTATATTTACGTTTCAATGCGTTTTATTGTGGCTAACCGTTTAGGTATTTTCTATCTAAACTTACCACTTTTCTGTAAATAGACTGGTTAACGCTTTATTCGCCATCTCCCCTTATAAAGTATGGTGAATTAACGTTAAAACATTTTTATAAAATAATAATCCTTAGAAGATGTATATGGACAATAAAGCTCGGAAATGGGAGAAATTATAAAAGAGTTTTATTGAAATATTTCGGTTTTGCTTCAGAATTTTTTTTATTACTTATATGTTTAATTAAAATTATCTCCATGTTTGTTAATACAGTTTGTTAAACTGGAATTAAATGAACTTAATAAAGTCTCTTGTATAAGTTTATGGTATAAAAGTAAGATACATTGCGTCACCTATATGAGATAACGCAGCGATGAGAAGAAAATAAGGTTAGTTTTCATTAAAATTTATCCCCTAATTCAGGCCCGTAGCCCGTAGGTCAAGGGTAAAATTTTTTTATTTTTAAATTATACCTAATTATAATAAGCTTTTTTAAAGTGTTAAAAGGCGATATCTCGAAAACGGTTTAGAATATTTTCATGAAATTTTGGTGAGTTTATGGGGAGTTGGGGACATATTTAAACATAGGTGACATTTCCTCCATTTTAACGGGTGGGAGGTAACTTTGAAATTTTAAATAGTATGATTTTTGATGAATTTTAATTAGGATGGAAGAATTCGAATCCACGGAAAAAACTACATAGGTAAGTGTACAATTTTTGTTTGATTTGCTCTTTCCGTTACGGAATTATGTTAGTTTTGATTGAATTTAAAAAATAAATAAATTTTACCAATAAATCAAGTTCACTTATTTCAGAATTATTATTCGTTTCCATAGAAATGCGTAATTTTTTACTTGAGTCAGTTAAAAATTTTGACGTTTTAGCGATTATTTCTCAGTTTGTCGCTAGGTTCCCGGGTTTGACCCCCTAGACTTTTTCTTGTGGGAGTTAATAAAGGACAAAATGATGGTGACTACACCTACAACTTTAGATGATATGAAAGACCGAATCCGCTTTGCCTGCTTATTAGTGACACTTGAAATGTTACAGCGGGTACAAAATTCATTTGGAAAAAGAGTGAGAAAATGTTGGGAAATTGAAGGGGGACATTTCGAACAACTTCTCAAAGCACTACAGATGATAAGTAAGTTGAAATTGAACGGTAAATAATTCTTTTTATTTTATAACCTAATAAATCATAATTCCGTAACCGAAAGAGCAAAACCACTCAAAATTGAGAAATGGGGTAAATGCCACAAATATGACCCCCATCTCTCTATTAACTCACCAAAATTTCATGAAAATATTTTAAAAAGTTTTCGAGATATCGCCTGGTAACACTTTAAAAAATCAGGTAAGATTCTAGTTTTCCGCGATTATTCTTCTTAGGAATTTTGGGAGGGGATGGACCCTCAACCCCCTTTGTCTTAACCCTAACCCACAAATGATAAAATTTAGAGTGATGTTTTATTGTCACGATTTATTAGGTTTGTTTCTTCATTAGTTTGAAACTAGTCAGAGCCAGTCATCATAAGGAGCAAAACAGTTTGCTGATCGAAACCGGACAATCTCATTGGTTCTGATTGATTTGAAACTGCTGCAGAAACAAACCCATAAAAAACTGCTTAAAAATAATTACAGCTCTCTTCATTTTTGGTTAACTTTGGCCTCGACACACACAGGTAAGCGGCCCTCACACGATCAGAATTACTGAGAGTATTTTAAAATTCAGCTTACACGATCACTATTTATATCAATATTTAGTTTTGTTGCGGTTTTTGTCGGGATAACACCGTCTTTTTCTAGCTAGTACTTTTTTAAATTAAAAAAAAGGACAAAAGGCGTTCGTTGACATTGTGTTGTACCGTAGAAGTTTGAAAGGCAAGAAGCAAAAAAGACGTTGGATCAAACAATGGATATGTCAGCGTGAAAAATACATGCTTTTAAATTTGTTAAATTATATTAAAGAAACGGATCCAGAGGATTATCGAAACTATTCCAAATGACCAGTGATGTGTACAATGAGCTTTATACTATCGTAAAGCCTTATATTACCAAACAAGCCACAAACATGGGTCAAGCAATATCAGCAAATGAAACACTACCGGTAGCTCAGTGTTTTTTAGCTACTGGAAGATAATTTGAAGATCTGGAGTTTTCAAGTAGTATTTCTCCTACAACAATAAGTTCTGCCTGACTTCAGGTATTGGTGACAGCACGGGCGACGTGGATTCCATGGCTGCACTTGATATGCTAATGAATTACAGGAATTACTGACGGTCTAGCCCTCAGACGATCAGTATTTTCATCAGTATTTTGGCTCCGCCCAAATACTTTCATTATCGCAAAAGTATCGTCAGTATACTGATTCTCCATCAGTATTTGCCCTCACACGGTCAGTAATATGGACGGTATATTGAAATACTGTCAGTAATACTGATCGTGTGAGGGCCGCTGTAGATGACTTAATACATGTGCGTACTTCATCAACGTTCATGCCATAATAACGTCAGTGTGTAGGAAAAATAGCGTCATGTTTTTGAATCTACAATGAAGAAGAGCATCGCGTTATTCCTTCTGTTTTCTCTTGAAATCTTTCATGCGCATGCAAGTCTTAACGTATGGAGGCAATTTAACATGAGGTTTTCAGTACCATCAGTAAGAATTTCAAAATGGATTATTTTATATTGATTCCGTTTTTATTATATTAACAAAATGATTGATAGAAATGTCTGACATAAGGTCAATGTCTCAAGAATTCATGTGGGAGTTTATAGAATTGTACCGGGAGCATCAATGCCGATGGAAAATCAGATCTAAAGAAGATCTAGAAAAAAACAAAATTACTAAAGCATATAATTTGTTACTTGAAAAATCATTCAACAAGATTCTACAGTTATTAATTAAAATAATAAATATCTGTCAATATAAATGCCAGATATGTATTTAATTTTTAAATGGGCTGTTGTTAAGAGTTTTGACTGATCTGGCTGTAGCAAAAAATCATAAAATTCCAGTGTAATTTAAGTTTAACTTTCTAAAAATCATATGCCTTGTGGTCTCAAGTTGCAGTATATTTCGCTCTTTGGTTCACTGAGCAGCGATTAGAGAGAATAAGATTTTTTCGACATTTGCATTGTGTGCTTTTAGCACATAAAAAACTGGCATATTTTTAATAATTGAGAATATATGTACTTCTAAGGATTTGCTGCGAGCTTACCCGAGCGTAAGTATTACGTCCACTACGTACGTAGTGGTATATTAGAAATATTATGTCCTATTGCACCGTGGATATGGGACCTAGCGAAAATCCGGACCAGTTACCAAAGCCCGCCCGGACGCCCCTAAAACCCGGACATGTCCAGGGAAATCCGGACGTATAGAAACCCTATCCAGAACTCTAAAAGAAGTTCTATAAGACTATATAGACGATATATACGTAACCCAATGGATTCAGTCGCTATAAACCGCTGTGCAGTTATGGCAAGTCTCATTACTGTGTCTTTAGGTTCTATTAATGTTGCAAAATTTAAAAGCTGTAAATAGGTATTTTTATTCATCCTGAGGTAATTGCGCCAGTCATCTAGCTCTAATCGTAGTTCTTCCATCAGTAGATTAATATGTGATAATATTTACCGTTTTAGAAACCACCCTTTACAACACAGCCGACTGCTCTTTTTATCTCGCTTTGTTTTCTCTTTAAGCACATATGTGCACGCTACGCCACTGCTATTACGCTAACCTCCTTATCAGTCAACATTCTAGAAACACCGCCCTTTTTAAACTGCTGAAATATTAATTTAAGTTCGTGTGTACGTTATTGCATGCACGTTGATGAATGTACGCACATGTATTAAGTCATCTACGTCCTTGTATAGTAGATGTCTATATAATCTCATTTAGCAAATGGAGCAAAAACACCAGTCTAAATATCTTTTATGATTTAGTTATGTGTGCAATTTCTATTTGCAAAATCTCACTAATGCCAAGTAAAAAACGAAAACAAACCGACTCGATCAAATATTTTTTAATCGTTTGGTTTTACTTTAGTTCGTTCTTGATTAATCTGGTTTCATATATCTAGCTAGAGCATAATATAAAGGCTTAATATATCGCCGGGACTCCATTTTAGGTTTTTACTATTGTCATTTTTGTATTTTACTAACATAAAAAGGAAAGTGCCCCACTGCTATTAATGGGAGAGTCATGGTGGGTGACTGATTAAAAAATATGCTATATTGTCCGGAATAAAAATTAAATTTTTCGTTATTAAAACTCCATGAATGCTTGAGCGTAACATATACATAAAGCCTAAACATACAAAAAGTTGAAAACTCGTTAAATTTTTATATTAAAATTATGGTTTGTTGTTCCAGGTCAGCTCGGATTAAAACTTCAAGCGGAACCTTTTTTTTTTGTACAAAGCTTCTGTAAAAAACATGTCGTGGTCACAGACTTTCAGCTTATTGCATTAAAATAAATTAAAAGCGGGTTTGTTATGTCATTAACAGACCACGAAATTGAGATTTAGACAAAAAAATTTCAAAAATTTGTAAGCATAAAAATAACAAAATAAAAATACTGTGAACTTTTGCCGCGATCCTGTGAAAAATATTAAAATATTAATTGTAAATTTGATAATATAATTCGGGTTTTGTAAGTTTTATAAGCCAATCTGGTAAAAACCTCATCTTTCGAAATGCGATTCGCGTTTCGGAATCAGGTACCAGAATGTTAAAAGAATTTCATAAAAAATGTATGGGAGATTTTTGAAAGCAGTTGTTGTCCTGGACATTTATTTTAGTTAGATATATACAGGGTGTCTAAAATAGGTGATACCACTATTGCTATCTCCGAAACGGTAAAAGATACGAGGTCGGTTAAATTAGAGAAAATGTGCCATTTTTAGTCTCTATTTATATTCCGTTTACGGAGTTGCCAAATTCTCTATAGTTTCTTATCTACAGGGGATTTTGTAAAAATAGTCAAACATTTAATTCTTAAATATCTCGAAAATTATTATAGTTACAAAAAAATTGTTTTAACAAAAATCACACGATTTTTTACCTTCCCTAAGGCAATGTTATTGTTTTGTTTTTATTCAGTTACTGATACTAACTTGTTTTTTTCAAATACGGACCTGGACTTTTTGCTCCATTTTTTGTAAGAATGCTATATACCCTTTACATCTGTGTATAACTTGAAAATATTGTCCGACGTTTAGATTAAGAATAGCAACATCATCAGGATTTTCTAACAATACGGATCTGGGATCTTCCATGTTAAGGCACAATTCATAACCTACCGCTATGGTTTGTGGTTTTTGTGCAAGTATAAGGTCAGTATAAGGACAGTAAACGGAAAACGTCAGTTATAGGCGAATGTCCACAGTATTCTTATTGAGCGACGTCGTGACAGCCCTCCAACCTAGTAAACTAGGCTAGTCAGTTTTAATAGGCATTTTTGGGCCTATTTTGTATATCTAGTTAAAGAGAATGTATAAACGTAATATTAATCAAAAAATATTTGGTACTTAGTCACCAAAATCCTGATGAATCGATTTGGATTCAAGCTGGAACCAAAATTTTTGTTTTTATAGTAAATTATTAAAATGGCGCTGACATATTTAAATTACTGTGTGTAATACTTATTCCACAAGTGATTTGTGCGAAAACAACTTGAAGAAACCTATAAGACCAAAGTAGCGACGGCTCCTAAAAGAAAAATAATTGGCAAATGCTTATAACTATCGTTTTCATTGTGCTACATACTTCTTAAATTTGAGGGGAATTTGGACCATTCTGTGTCACCATCGTGGGATCAGTTCACTTTTTCGACCTCCGCGTCCGATTTGATCATTGTAAATCTTTTAAGAAAAAGCTCAGTACTTCTTCTAAATCAATGCCAAATCAATAAAGACAGAAAACTTTATAGTAATAGCTTTTGGAAAATTAATTCTGTTTTCCTTATTTTGCAGATTGAGAATAAGTACAAAATTAGCGCTTCGAGCATTAATAATCTATATCGCAAAAACAAAAAAGGGTAAGTTCTTTGAGGAAGGTTTTTTTTAATATATTACGGAGTAGTTGTAAAGAAGTGAACTGGACACTAACGGTCTAAGGCCCAGTATTATAGGTTACATTAATCTTCAAAAAGGTTAACTGGTGGAACAGGCACCGGTTATTGGTCAGTCCTCGTTAGCTGTAACCTGTGAATTTTAAACCAAACCTATAAAACTCGGCAAAAGCACTAACAGTTCGCATTTTACTAACTACGGTAAGACACCAGGAAATGTTGTGAAATGGTGCACTTACTTGAAAAATGCCAGGTCCGTTCTGGTAGAATATCCTGATGATGCTATTCTTGACCAAAACGTCGAAAATCATAATCAAGTGATACACACATGTAAAGAGTATGAAGTGTTATTTCAAAAAATGCATCAAAAAGTCCAGGTCCGAATTTGAAAAAAACTAGTTAGTATCAGTAACTCAATAAAAACAAATGATATAAACAAAACAATTACGCTACTTTAGAGAAGGTAAAAAATCGTGTGATTTTTGTTAAAACATTTTTTTCCTAACTATAATAGCTTTCGAGATATTTAAGAATTAAATGTTTGACAATTCTTAAAAAATCCCCTGTAGATAAGAAACTATAGAAAATTTGGCAACATCGTAAACGAAATATGAGTAGGGACTAAAAGTGGCACATTTTCTCTAATTTTACCGACCTCGTATCTTTTACCGTTTCGGAGATAGCAATAGTGGTATCACCTATTTTAGACACCCTGTAGGTATAGGTAACAGCGAAATTGAAAAAATAGGACAACAAAGTCCACCTATGGACTAATTAACATCTGAAGAGCAACCATCAACCACTATGAAAATGAATCGGCGCATGCGTTGACATTGAGGTTATGTTTGCTGCAAACATTTTGTTCAAAATTAAAGTTCAATGTTTAATGCTATAGGTGTTACGGCTTAGGTGTCAGGTGATCGATATCTTTATTAAAAACTTTTCATGATGGATGTTCCAGCGAGAACCTATAAGAAAACTTTGGAATAAATAGCAACAACCACCATAAAAACTCCCTTAAGGCTCTGAAAGCTTGACGTTAAGAGTCAACTTTGCTTATCAGCACGCCAGCAAACTTTACCAAGGGTAAACACCAGCCCCGGCCATGATGGTCGTGTTGTCTTATTGGATAAATTTATATTGTATCGTAATAAGACCCCTGTATAAATTACACAGGGTGAGTTTTTTAAAGTGTTACAAGGCGATATCTCAAAAACACTTTAAACTATTTTCATTAAATTTTGGTTAGTTAATAGGGCGATGGGGGGACATATTCAAACATATTTTTGACATTTACCTCCTCTCTCTATTTTGAAGGGTGAGGGTAATTTTGGAATTTTAGATGGAGTGATGTACTATTTTTATAAAATTCGAATCTACGTAAAAAACTACGTAAGTGTACAAAATTTGTTTTGATTTGCTCTTTCGGCGACCGAATTATGGTTAATTAAATTTTGATGGGATTTAAAAAATAATTACATTTTTTCGAATAAATCAGGTTCACTTATTCCAGAATTATTATTCGTTTTCATGGAAATGTGCCATTTTTATTTAAGTCAGTTGGGAGTTTTGACGTTTTAACGATTATTTTTCAGTTTATTGCTCAATTAAACATGGAAGCGAATTTTAACGTCCAAGATGATATGTTGTAAATTTTTGGTTTGAAAAAAACTACAGGGAAGCTGCACTAGTATTGTAGGCGAAGAGGTTTTCTAATACCCCAAAATCTCATATGGCATTTAAAAGGCTGGAAACCAGAAGTCGTACTACTGGCAGTCTGAAGACAAAACCGCGAGTTCGGAAGCGAACTAAAACAGAAGGAAATAGGGCAGGTGGCGTTTTAGGAGCGGTAGCCATTGACCCGCATGAAGGTACCAGGTAGATATGCTGGAATGAGTCAAAAATCAGTTCTGACCATATTGCTCTTGTTCAATTTTCATTCATACCATATTATGTACCACCAAGAGCTATATGGGCAAGACTTTGAAAATCGCGCTAAATTTTATTGCAATTGGGTCACAAGACAAACGCAAGGAAATAACAGGTTCCTAATGAATGTTCTAAACTGCCGGTCAAATTAAAGAACATAGCAATTTTTTTTCTCATTTTCAACAATTCCTAAATTAATTGAATTTAATACCGCGTAGGCCCACCTTGTACCCGCCACACTTCTGCTGTCCTTCTCGGCATACTGTCCACCAAGTTTCTAATAAATTGTTGGGGAATAGATTCCCATTCTTCTCTGACAGCAACCGCCAATTCTTCCACATTCATAAATTCTTGCTCTCTCTGACTTAATTTTACTTTAATTCTACTCCACACGTGCTCAATCACATTCATATCCGGTGATTTAGCAGGCCAGTTCATCCGATTAATTTCATTCTCTCTTAGGAATTCATTGACGATCTGAGCTCTGTGTGGGCGAGCATTGTCGTCCACCAAAATAAAACCATCACCAAAGTTCTCAGAAAATGGAACAATAATTTCATTCACACACAGATCGCGATATCTAACGGCATTCATGGTTTCATTCATCAAAATTACCAAGTCTGTCTTACCATTTCTCATTACTCCCCCCCAAACAGTCACACCTCCACCGCCAAATGGCTCCCTGGCTTCCATATGTTCTTCAATATATCGCTCATTCCTTTCTCTCCACACTAATATTCGGCCATCGGATTGATAAAGTGTATAACGGCATTCATCTGTAAACATGCAACAAGACCATTCTTCTATTCCCCAGTTTAAGTGCTCTTGGGCCCAAGTTCTTCTAGAACGTCGGTGGATGGGCTTAAGGAATGGGCAAGCGGCACGTTTTCTTGCATTTAGACCTCGGTCATGTAGACGTCGCGTCGTTTAATGGTACTATTGGACACCACCGTTCCCGTTGCCGCCTGTAACCTAGCTTTTATCCGCGAGGAATTGAGGGTTCTTCTTCGCCTCGCCGCTAAGTTTACAAGACGATCTTCTCTGGGGGTCGTTCGTCTTTTACGTCCACATCGTCCAATCCTCCTGTATACAGGAATACCATGATTTCGGTTCCTTTCTATTGCCTTTCGAGCCGTGTTTACTGTAGTACCAAGCAAATCGGCAATAACAGTATAGCCTAGCCCTCGTTAGTGCAATCTAAAATTTCAATTTTCTTAAAATGAAATTCTTAACTGAGGAAAAAAACTTACCGAATTATGTTTCGCAATTCATTTTCCCCTAAAACTGGCATTTTTAATACAATAAAAGCAATTCAAAATCTAATTCTTCTGGAGTTACAATTTTTTTGTGACAGGTTTCAATTTTCGTCATTATTTAATACGTTTCCACGGTTTTCGACAATTTTTATTCAGCGGTGAGGTTGTTGGGCCTTCTTGATATTATTGAAAATTTATTTAGAACGGCGGGTACAAGGTGGGCCTACGCGGTATTAAATTCAATTAATTTAGGAATTTAATTATTACTTTTAACTTGTTTTTAAAGGATCCTGTATGAATTGATTTTTCATGAATTGCTCTTGCTTTTGTTTTCTGAGAACTTTGGTGATGGTTTTATTTTGGTGGACGACAATGCTCGCCCACACAGAGCTCAGATCGTCAATGAATTCCTAAGAGAGAATGAAATTAATCGGATGAACTGGCCTGCTAAATCACCAGATATGAATGTGATTGAGCACGTGTGGAGTAGAATTTAAGTAAAATTAAGTCAGAGAGAGCAAGAATTTATGAATGTGGAAGAATTGGCGGTTGCTGTCAGAGAAGAATGGGAATCTATTCCCCAACAATTTATTAGAAACTTGGTGGACAGTATGCCGAGAAGGACAGCAGAAGTTTGGCGGGTACAAGGTGGGCCTACGCGGTATTAAATTCAATTAATTTAGGAATTTAATTATTACTTTTAACTTGTTTTTAAAGGATCCTGTATGAATTGATTTTTCATGAATTGTTCTTGTTTTTGTTAGTTGTATATCAGTCCTAAATAAATATACCCACGAGGATTTATTTTAGTAAAACGTTGCCGTTATTAGGTCTATCAGCGGTTAATATCGTAATAAATATAAAAAAAATTAATTATGGAGTACCGTATTTTTTAGATACCCTGTATATTACCGCTTCAGTTAAATCAGCTTTTTCTTCATTTTACATTGCAAAAGTGTCTGAAGTTAATTTAAGTTGTGTTAGAAAATATTTCAAGAAACAGCTAAAAAAATAAGAGTTAGAATACCTAAAAAAATAAGAGTTTGAATAAAAAGTGATTATCTTTTGATTGAGAAGAGTTATCAAAACACTACCAAATACCTCCCGAGGTACTAGTCTTAGCTTCACCTAGAAGATATAATTGTAGTAAAAAAATTTTTTTTAGCAAAATGGTGGGATAATAAAAATTATAAAAATTGCATCGCTTTTTTCTGCACCCTGTATATCATAGAAAACCTGATCTCGCACAAATTTCCAAAAATTAGACCAATATACGAGAGTCGAACTTTAATATCCTGAAATCCGTTTATTCCTTTCAAAGTTACAGGTTGTTGAAATTGAGAAAAAAAAATGCTATGTTCTTTAATTTGACCGGCAGTTTATTTGCTGAAGAAGCTACTCCCTATAATAGTGGGCAGGTAGGATTTTAAGTTATCCCTTATCAGGATAAATTTAATTTATTTTTTTGTCTGGTTCTTTTCTTTTGTTAAATAGACACAATATGCACTACTGGGCGTCGGAAAATCCCCAGTGGATAAAAATTCAACATCCCTGGTCAATTAATGCCTGGTATATGCCTGTGGCATAATCGGGGATAGAGTTATTGGTCCGCATTTCTTTGAAGTACATTTAAATGGACAAATGTACACAGATTTTTTAAGAAAACAATTACCCCATCAATTATATCAAACCCAAACAGGACGAAGCTCCACCCCATTATGCAATACAGGACCGTAATCATTTGAATGAAATATTTGAAAGCAGGTGGATTGGATGAGTTGGTCCGGTCAACTGGCCTGCTAGGTCTCCGGATTTGACCCCCCTTGCCATTTTCTTGTGGAGTTTTATAAAGGACAAAGTGATGGCGACTGCACCTACAACTTTAGATGATATGAAATACCGAATCCGCTTTGCCTGATTAGTAACACCTGAAATGTTACAACGGGTACGAAATTCATTTAGAAAAAGAGTGAGGAAGTATTAGAAAGTTGAAGGGGGACATTTCGAACAACTTCTTAAGCATGACAGACGATAAATAAGTTGAAATTAAATGGTAAATATTTTTTTTTCATTTTATATAAATCATAATTCCGTAACCGAAAGAGCAAATCAAAACAAATTGTACACATAATAATATGTAGTTTTTTACGTAGATTCGGATTTTTTAAACAAAAGTACATCATCCCCTTTTAATATCCCAGAGTTACCCTCACTCCTCAAAACAGAGAGAGGTAGTAAATGTCAAAAAATGTGGAATTCTCCCTATTAATTCACCAAAATTTCATGAAAATATTTTAAACCTATTTCGAGATATCGCCTTGTAACACTTTAAAAACTCACCCTGTATAAACAAGCCCGTAAAGATCATACATTAAAATATTGACTAGATCTTTAAGAACACCCGTGCAAAAAGTTAGTAGTTATGAGTCAAATAAGTAAATAAAGCTATAAAATATATCAAAATTTTTTAATCTAGTACGGCTATTTTACTAACAATAAATTATTGATGCTGTAATGAAATATTGTAATATACAATAATGCGGTTTTATTAATTGCCTAATATTAACATGCTTTTGTTTAGCTAATAGTTGGGGCCCATTCAAAAAGCTTTATGTAATAAACAAAGGCTTGTTGTCTATAAAATAATTAAATGTTGATTTATGCGAGCGACTGAAACAGTGCGGCTGAATGATGTTTTGTTTTGTTAGATATTTTTAAATTTTCACTACCAGTTTTAAACAATGCAAAAATGCAATAAAAATGCTATTGATGAAATGATCTATTTTATTACTTTTACTATGCAGAAATTTTTCATCGTATATGTCCAATGATGCTACATTCTACTCTTGTCAATGCAATGCATAGTTTGGAATAATTTTAAATTATTAGCTGCGAAAATCCTTACGCTATACCCACAACGAATTTTTATAATTGTTCTTGACGGATTTTTATTTAGAGAAGCATCAATCGTCATGCAAGAAACACAATAGAAATTAGATTAGGGTGTGCGAAACTTGTAGTGTCAAAATCTGGCAAATATTACAAGAAAGTGTACTACTGCAATAAGGAATACGCACATATTTTTTTTATTGTATAAATCATTTAAGGAAGTCATTTCAAACCCAAAAAAAATATTTTGAATAAAATTACTAGGATAATTTAGCTACAAAACATGTTTACTTTTCGGTATAATTTATTACAATTTAAAAAGCAGCCATTTATCCTTAGTGAAAAGTGACGTCAGGAGATCAGCAAAAATCTACATGTTAACGTAAAGCTTAACTTAAAGTCGAACAGGCTTGATTTTCTCGGAAACAGTCAGAGGGAGAGAACTCGAATTTTTTGGGTTGATAGAGGAATAGTTCAACTAGCTTCGGTAAAAAATTAGTTATACAGGATGTTTCGTTTCGGGGCTATTAAACCTCAATGTCGAAATTTCCGCGATTTCCGTCGAAATCGAGTACAGGTCGCAAATGTGAATTAAATCGACGTAAATTTTCGGAAATTGTAGGGGACTCGAAGCTTCAGAAGTCCACTGAAACTGGCGAGGATCAGAATATAGCAAGTAATTCTTTTGAATTTTTTTAGGTCGAAAAATGTCATTTCCAGACCCCTCTTTGATACCTAATAACTCGAAAACAAAACGTAATATCGAAAAACGGACTCATAAGCGAAATTTTACAATCTTAAATTCTTTTTTTTTGCAATACATTTACCTAAACCTAAAATCACTAGAAAATGGAAATACTTGGAAAAATCTTTAAATTTATATTTTTGACCCAAATATTTCACGGTTTTTAATTTTTTGTGGGGTCAAAATGATTCAAATTAAAATCCCATATACGGGATCGCAAGGAGCTCGTCAAAGTATGTGATATCCATATTTTTAGTTTCTTCAGTCTCTATAGGAAGAGAGCAATCGTCGATTAAATTTAGATTTTTTTACTTTTTTTGCCATCGACATCGGTACATTTAAATCACTCTGTATTTTTTCCTATCTATTTTTCCCCCAAGTTTTAGCACTATCTTATAAAGGGATAATCACACTGTAAAATGAAGACCGAATGGGTCATCCAGGAGCGTATTTAAGGGGTAAAATTCGGATTTTTTTTTATTTTTTCCGACAAATTCTATTTCTAACCAACATTCCACGCTATTTACCCTATCTAGTGATTCTTTTTGAGTTTATTTTATCCGTTAATTATCTAGGAATACCTCCCACTAATTTAAATCGCTTATTTTTTCGGTAAAGTTATAAATAAATAGGTTTATTTGCATCGGGGATATCTAAAATTTGAAAATTTTTGAATTTTCGAAGATTGCCATGAAAATAAATAATTGCAGTTTATTTGTTCGAAATTATTAAGGTGATATGTCAAAATTTCGCAGAAATGACAATTTTTGTTGCAAAATTTAAAGGTTACTGGGCCGATTTCGGCTTGAAGTATACATGAATAAGATTTTAGGAACCTTCTACTTTAAGTGCAGGGATATTTCATTGGATGAGTTACGCATTAAATACCATTTTTATTCAGTTGTCGATGACTCTAGAACACTGGAATTCGCCATGTACTCCTGATGAGTCATAAGTTCAGTTTTGACGACACAGCCAATGGGATCACGTTTTACAAGTTTCGAAATTCGTGCGAAAATTTGCAGTTTTAAATCCTTTTTTTTTGTTAATAAAGACCAAAATAAATGAATAACAGCAACCGCCATAAACATTTAATTTATGTAGAGAATATAAAAAAATATATTTCAGGTTTATTAGGGTTATATGCATATTCCCTATTGGACGTAATAACTTCTAAAGTTACCATAATCTCAAATGTCCCGGCAGAATGTATGACAGATATAAAATAAAAACGGTTAGCAAAGTAATGAAAGTAACACAAAAACACATTAGAGTGTGAAATCTCTAATTTTAAATCCTAACTGTAATCTCATAACAAATAACAAATTAATAAAAATTGACGATTTTATAAATTTGGGATTTTGGACATTTTGGAATTTAACAATTTTATTACTAACATCTTAAATCATTATATTTTATATGTATGTTTGTGCTTTACGAGAATAAAGAGAATCCCGAGGTATTCCATAATATTTTGATCGAGACATAAAAGCCTATGAGTTAAAAGATTGATTAATTAACGCATTTGCGTGCGATCGGCATTTTGTGGTCACGGCTGCCAGGATCGGGTCTGAGAACTACGCCATGCGGATCATCGGTATGACTGTGAGGTGGCCCAGTATTTGCAAGCTTTATTTCTAATCATGTAACAATCAGAACGGTGCGGCGCGGCGCGGCGCACACAGGCGAAAAATCGATAAAAGTCGGACAGAACCCTATTTTCAAAAAGTTCCTAGAATACAAAAATTAGGCTTTGGCCCTCTACCTTAATGACCAATCTATGGTACCTGTGCGCGCGAGCACTGCGAGGCCCTCCGTTACTTCCCTACGTTAGTGCGAAGAACGGTTTGTTGGACAGCGTATAAGCACAGGTTGCCTGTGGTATAAGTTACGGAAGATAAAGTGCTATTTTGTTTATTAGGCCAAGCAACAGAGCAAAATATTAGCGATATTTTGACATTAATACTATTAGAAAACCGCCTGTGCCATCATCTGAAAGACGATCCGTAGATGATTCCTGTTATATTTCCAACTCTGAAATTTTTTCCATTACTTTGTTATAAACATTTTTAAGCAAAAAAACGCGATTTTTTTTGTTTTTTGCTTATAAAATGGAAAGTAATGAAGCAATCTTAATGGTCTATACGGACGACTTGTAGAGAATAAAAATACGAACAAAATGAGAGGCCGAACGTCCCGATAGGATAAGTAGCAACGGAGAAAATTCGGAAAAACCGGAAAATTAAGAGTTTTGTTTTTTAATTCATAAATGGACCATTTTTAAAAGCAGGGGGTTCAAACTTTGGGAAAAAGTAGTAATTTATAGCTACTTTATGTGTGCAAAACCCCGACGCTGTCCGACCATTTGTTTTGCCACAATCGTCATTTTAATTTTTCAACACACTATTTTGCAACAGGTCAGGATGCTCTATGGATCGTCCGATTTTAATTGTTGAAACGGATTTGAAAAGTACAAGTTTAATTGAACAATAAGTATATTTTAGTTTTTCCATAAAATGCTACGAAACCGGTTGAAAATGCACGTAAAGATGCGTGAAAATGGCCGACCGCGCGAATATTGGCTCCCCTTCGCTCCGCTTCTCTCTCGCTACTCGATCGATTTCGCGCGCTCGGCCATTTTCACGCATCTTTACGTGCATTTTCAACCGGTTTCGTAGCATTTTATGGAAAAACTAAAATATACTTATTGTTCAATTAAACTTGTACTTTTCAAATCAGTTTCAATAATTAAAATCGGACGATCCATAGAGCATCCAGACCTGTTGCAAAATAGTGTGTTGAAAAATTAAAATGACGATTGTGGCAAAACTAATCGTCGGACAGCGTCGGGGCTTTGCACACATAAAGTAGCTATAAATTACTACTTTTTCCCAAAGTTTGAACCCTCTGCTTTTAAAAATGGTCCATTTATGAATTAAAAAACAAAACTCTTAATTTTCCGGTTTTTCCGGATTTTCTCCGTTGGTACTTATCCTATCGGGACGTTCGGCCTCTCGTTTTGTTCGTATTTTTATTCTCTACAAATCGTCCATTTAGACTATTAAGATTGCTTCGCATTACTTTCCATTTTATAAGCAAAAATCTAAAAAAATTGCGTTTTTTTGCTTAAAAACGTTTATAACAAATTAATGGAAAAAAATTCAGAGTTGGAAATATATCAGGAATCATCTACAGATCGTCTTTCAGATGATGGCACAGGCGGTTTTCTAATAGTATTAATGTCACGACAAATTTCTCTATTGCTTGGCCTATATATGTATGTTGGTGTTTTTCGTGGATTAGTTTATTAAAACTTTTGGGATAATTTGTGTGTTTGCAATGAATTTCGTTTTTTGTTTATAAAATTAATAGGAGGATAACGGTTATGGTAACTGGCCAAGTAGCACAGTTGTTTGTATTTTTATCTTATTATTTACTTTTACATGGGGATAAAGTTAACAATACGGTCAGATTCCAGTTTAAAACTTTGATTAGACTTAAGCCTGAAGTCTTGTTTTGCAAATACAACAAGGATTTTATGCGACCAAGTGCGACCCTTCAAAAAATGGCGCATTTATACAGTTATGTTTGCCCTAATCTGTACTATTAATAAAGTTATTCTAAGTGATAAATCTGTACATAAAACAGAATTGTAAAAAATGGATTTCTATCGTCTATTTAAGGTGTTCTGAACCAAAAGCAACAGTTTTTAGAATGTTTGTCTGTCTGTCTGTCTGTTTGTGCCTTTGTTCCGGCATCGCTTAAAAACTACTAAAAATAGATTTTAATTGGACTTTTACCAAAAGATAGGTCTTATAGCCAGTTAACTATTGGGGTATATTTTATTAGGTTAGGTCAAGTATAGGTCAAGTTGACGAATAAAATGTTTAAACCAGTATTGCCTTTTTATTACAATACTTATTTTTTTTACTACAATTAATATTAACTTTAAAATGATTTAATAGACTAATGGTCGTTTGCACCACCCAATTTAAGGCAAGTATAGCTATAAATACGTTTATGTTGAATCAGTAATAAATTACGTAATATCATTTAAAACTATACTTAGCTTAAGAAAGCCTTAAATTTGGTTGTGCAAATCAGGTACCTACTGGCTACTTCATAAAATACTTACCTAGGTTTAAATTGTTTTGGGTCATAATAGGAAACTAACATATTATTGTTTTTTCCGAAAATTCTATCCTTAATAAAAGTAGAAAAATTAATTTTAACGTAGCACTAGTTTGTGATATACACATGGAGATGCAAAAATTAAAAAAAATATCTACTAAAAACCAATAATATTTAAAATCGAACAAGAAAATACAAAGAAGTAATCTAATTCAGCTTTCTAAAAAATACTTATTTTATTGATTTTTAGAGCTACAGTTTTTAGTCTTTTGACTTCCTTGTATATTTTACATAAAATTTTGCTATCACAATTTATTTTTTCTTATACACTAACTTTTATCAAGAATCAAACTTTCTGAGAAATCAATATTAGAGAAGTTTTTTCGTTGGCGCCAACTTTTTTGCACGGTTCTTGGTACATAATCCTAATAATGTCATTACCATGAGATATGATTCAATTTAATTAGGCTTAAAATAATGTTTTTTAGTCAAATAGTGTTTAAAGTTGATATTAAAAATATTTTGTTCAACAATTAATAACGTGTAGGTTTTGTCCGACTTTTATCGATTTTTCGCCTGTGTGCGGCGCACGGTACAGTTAAAGCCTTGGATGAATTAAGAATGGATACGGGATGATTTAGCATTCTTTGAAGCCGAAACAAACCATTCTAAGCGACACCGTAAACACAATTTGTAAACATTGGCCACATCTTATTTTACCTTGTATTTTTGTACAAAATATACGTTAGAAGCATCACAAGATTCGCTAAAAGTAATAAAAGCCCTAAAATATTTTATTTTCTACTAAATAATAATAGTTTAGGTTAGAAAGCACTTAAATACATTATTTCTAAAGGCTTATATAAAGTTGCTCCGAGTCATTTATAAATCTATAAGTCGCACTTTTTCTTTTCTAGTTCATTAGACAAAGACATACGTGTAACCTAGTGTTCAGACGTATTTCCTAAGCGACCAGGAGAGACTACAACACTTCTAAGCTCCAACACTCCAATGCTATTTTATCTCTTTCGACTACCATTCTTGATTCAATTACGTATTTCCTTAAAGTTCGTAAACTAGGCCTCTAGGGGAAATGTTTTCATAACAAAGAACAAATAAACCGGCTTCACGTTCGATACGCTCACAGTATACGGAACACCGAATCCTTTTTAATTCATCCAAGGTTAAAGCGGAGTCCAGTTGTTGATTGTTTTGTTCTAACCTCTTGTGTTTGAGCCATAGTATGTGACGTGATGTGACGTATCTAGATGGAATTTTTGCGATTTTTTATCACAAGACTTACTAATTTTTTAAAAATTATCTGTAAAACTATTTAACAGTATCAAAAAGTACTAGTGCGGCAAAACAGTTTATATCAAGTTGTGTTTTGCAGTAAAATTCACATTAAACTAGGCTCATTAGTCAATAAACAAATTTGATCTCTGACAGTCTCTTATAAAAACGATTTCTAGAATAACGATCCTCGAGCATATATACAGGATGGAACAAATTCGATGCCCACAATTTATATCTCATAAAAAGTAAGAAATAGATCCATGTTTAAATTATAGCAAAGTTGTATATTTTTGTGAAACAAAAACGAATATAACTAGAAGTCCTTTTTTGTTCATTTTCTAAATGTGTTCTTAAAACCAGCGATTTGAAATAAGCTACAACGTTTTGAACACCCACGTGGCTAAATATTTCTAATTTTTGAGTTTAGGTACTCGTATGTTGAGCTTCTAGGGCAACGTTGTCAAATGAGTCAAGAACTACTAATTTAAAAAAAGGTAACTGAAATATATTATTATGCTCGTACAACTGGAGTAATTGGATCGCTGTCGTGGCGTAGTGGTGGCACACTTTTTGGTAGTTTAGCATTTCAATATCACCGAACACGCAAACAAAGATTCTCTAGGAACAGTTTTAGCTGGTACTGGCAGTAATTGGAAAAAATTTGGACATGGTTAAAGCACAAATTATAAATTAACATTTTGAGCAAGAGAATGAAAGTTAAATAGATAAAGGCTAATTTTCTCTTGCTTCAAATCCAATTAATATCTTTGAGTGATCCTACCATTATTAAGTAAAAATTAAATAAAAACTCGTAACAGCATTATTGGGCGTATGCTTATGGGTTTTCGCAGTTATTCAAGCTAATGCAGATGGCAACTATATTTGCACTAAATGATTGTAATTTCGAAAAATGTTAGTTACCTCGTCAGATTCGGTACTAGATTTTTCAGATAATCTAATCACCTAAAAAGTAGATAATTATTAGACACTTTAAGGGATGTATTTAGTGTTTATTAAATTTCCTACATTTTGGGTCAAGTATACTTTAGTTACCTGCTCAATTGGAGTATTAGCTTTTTCATGCATTTTAGCCACCTAAAAAGTACACACAGGTTAGAAGAAAAAGTTTGGTACAGCTTAGGTTCGACAATGACAACAAAGGCAATTCATATAGGATTATGGATAGGTATAATGAATAGGACAACAAAAAATTGCGAATACCAGTGAAGCGATTCTTGATGTTACCAACTATTGTTTAAAAACTATACGCTCTTAAGACCGGGCCTGCAGAAATTTATATTGTAAACATGTTCCTACCAATCAAGAGAGAGGTTTGAGTAACAATAACTACAATAAACACTATATTATGTTGGTGTAAATTTCACTTTTTAGAAATTAAAATTGTGTCAGGTACGCGCTTTTGGATTCTTTCAAATGAAAGTACAATTTTGTCATAATTTTTTATAGAAATTTTGTTGCACAGATTATTAGGTATTTCAAATTTTAAACAATTATTCTTTTTTTTTATGTTCTGACAGCCCACGAAGACCGAGGTCTAAGTACTATGTACCGTGGGTGTACTGGGGAAATCCGACTCACACATCCAGAGCTGGAAACATCCGTACGGACTTCACCAGCCCCGAAGCGGGATTCGAACGCGCGCCTCACTGTTGCGAAGCTGGCGCCGCACCAACTCGGCCACTGGAGACCCATTCAACTTTAAAAAGGAATGGGAAAAAATTGTTTTTTTTTTAACGAAATAAAAGCAATTTTAACAGGTTTCAAAATTTGCAATAAAGAGAAAATAGCGTACTCAGACACTCGGTTTTGATGACAAATTTAAAATTATCTTAAAAAATACTTAACTTTGGCTCATTTGCAGAGACATCGGTGTAAGGCGCAATTTTGCCTGAAGCGGAAAGAGTGAGCAAACTTGGATATTTCTTGTTTACAATTTCAGTTACTCTTTTTCCGCTTTATGAAATTGAGTCTTGCATTGAGTCATTTAATATTTATTTTAGTTTTATTTTATTCACACCGCCATTTCGTTGCAGAATTCAATTCCAGAAATTTGCGGATATACGATACTATTAGCTTTAATAAGACCTCTCCAATAGTGTATCGTGTACATTCGTTTATAAAAAGAATCCAAAATGACGTAATTCGTCGCCATCTTGCTTTTTGCAACAAATAATATTGATAGCAAAATATAGTATTTATGTAGGTAATCATTGTATTGTCCTTTCAATTTTCTATCATAGTTGGTTCTAAAAACAAAGGAGAGGAGTCCCGCAAGGTCAGCAGTGTGCAATAATGATTATAGATTAAAATATATGAGTTTCTAAGCAGCACAGTTTCAATGCATAAATGACAGAATATGTTTTGATTTAATACCTTTTTAAAATACCCTCCATGCAATCTCATATGACCGTTAAGGGCTGGAATATTTTTAAACCTTCTCTTGCACAGATTGCACTCAACTGGCTTCAGAATTGGTTGTTTATCCGAAGTGGTGGGGGAAGGTGCTGATGGCGTTGTTGTGGTTACTTTGCCTTGTGGACTCGGAGCACCGGTCGAGATTGTTTTGACTGGCATGCTGGTTTGTTGCTGTTGCTGAAAAATATACAATATTTATTTACTAAATTGCTGTAATAGCTTTTTGCATTGGTCAATATAGTGTTCATTAAATGCAACCACATGTAAAAAAAGGATGACTCAACCTGTAACTACTAGGTCTGCCAATGAAAAGCGCTATAAGTTATTGTCAGTGTCGTTTACTTATTATTCGTAGTGACGAGCAGAACAGTATTATTTAAAAAATCGCCTACTAATAATAAAAGAGTAATTGAATGACTGACTCAACTCATTCATCAACGCCCAGTCAAAACTACTAATGCTAAAAAGTTGAAATTTTGCACACAGCTTCATTTTACGCCATAGACGTCCACTAAGAAAGGATTTTGCAAAACTCTCCCTCTAAGGGGGTAAAAGCAACCCGTAAAAATTAAATTATTTTTTATTTTAAAAACTACTAAGTTTTAAGGAAAACCCCAAAACATGGCACTTTTATTTTATTTTTGCCATTTTATTAATACCACTTTTTTTCGAGTTGTACTTTTAGCCCTAGGGGATAAAACCACACCCCTATAACTGATTTAGCAAGGCCCAGCCCTAACTATCACACATTGAAAGTTGAAATTTTGCATACAGCTTTAGTTTAGGTCAATAAGACGTCCAATAAGAAAGGATATTGCAAAAGTCACCCTCCAAGAGGGTAAAATCAACCCCTAAAAATTTACAGCCAGATTCTCCAACGCTAGTCCGGTCCAATTTGACAACCAAAAGTTTTAAACTGACAAGTGTAAGAATAAGACAACTAAGTTTGAGAATGTGAATTTATTTCCGAGCTTTTTCGCAAATTTAGACAGAAAAGGGCAATTTTAGTACGTACTTTCGACAATAATAGAACTAAGTTCATTACAGCCACTCGTTCCAAGATGAAAATCATTTGGAAATCAAGCAAATCGCTGAAATATTAGAATAATCCATAAGTTTTTAATGACGACTTATTAACAATGTCAGGACAAAAACCTGTCAAAACATAACTGACTGATCAACTATAAGATCTTAATTTAAACCAGTACTAAATTTTAAACCTTCTTAGTGAATCTGAACGTTAATATTTTTTCAAGCTCAAACCGCTTGACATTGAAAGCTAAATTTTGGCATACTACATATTTATTTTAGGGTGTAGGGTTTCGATAAGAAGGGATTATTTTAAACTCAAATTCCAAGGGATTGAAACTACCCCTAAAAATGAAAATAATTTTTATCTCAAAAAGTATTTGCTATTTAAAAAAACTGTAAAACACGTCAATTTTATTTTATTTTTTTACATAGTATACCTTTTTCCTATGTTCGATAAGTGATATGCAGGGTGTCGCGATAACGAAAAATACTAATGCTAAAAAGTTGAAATTTTGCACATAGCTTTATTTTACGCCGTAGACGACCAAAGAAAGGATATTGCAAAACTCGCCCTCTCAGAGGGTAAAGCAACCCCTAAAAATTAAATTATTTTTTATTTTAAAAACTATGAAGTTCTAAGGAAAACGCCAAAACACGTCAATTTCATCTTATTTTTTACATACGACTACTTTTTTCGTATTGGCATTTTACCCCTAGGGGGTGAAAACACACTTCTACAATTGATTAATCAAGGCCCAGGCCTAACTACCAAAGATAAAAAGTTGAAATTTTGCTCACAGATTTATTTTACGCCGTATACGTTCACTAAGAAAGGATTGTGCAAAACTCGCTCTCTAAGGGGGTAAAAGCAACCCCTAAAATTTAAATTATTTTTTATTTTAAAAACTACTAAGTTTTAAGGAAAACGCCAAAACATGTCAATTTTAGTTTACGTTGACTAAGAAAGGATATTGCCAACTCAGCCCTAAAAATTAAATCATTTTTTAGTTTAAAAACCACTGGGTTTTATGAAAAAGGCCGAAGCACATCGATTTTATTTAATTTTTGTGTTGGAATACCCCCAAGGGGTAAACACCCCCTCACCAGATGTCCTAAACCCTCCGTCCGTTTTGAAATTTGGCATGTATGTAGCTGCAAAATAGTAGCGGGTGTTATGAAAGTCTCTTGCCAAGGAGCTAAAGTCATTCACAAAAAATTAAAATATGTTTCATTCCAAAACGACAGATTGTATTGACAAACACTGGACCGTGTCGATTTTATTAATTATTTGATAAGAACCAATTTTTTGTGTTGTAATTTAATCCCTAGGCCCTAGGGGATATTTAAGACCATGTGCAAACATTTTTATTTTATACTTAAACTAGCTGGTACCCGCGGGCTTCGCCAGCGTGTTTTAAACTTGAAATATATTTTTAGAATATACAACGTGAGTCGGGAGGAACGCACCAAATTCTAGGAGTGTATTCTAGACGTAAATATAAGTAAAAAAACACCAAAAGTTGTAATCCGATTTTTATTTCTTTTCAAATTACAACGTTTAAAAAATATGATAAAGACACTCTTTTCATTTTTTTTTTGTTGGTGAATAGGTGATAAAAAAATGAAAATTGAATTACAACTTTTGGGTTTTTTTAACTTACATATAGTTAGGTTATAAATGGCTATCATTTAAACAGTCAGCATAATATTTAGGTGTTGGTCAGCTCTAAAATATTTTCTGGTGGCAAATATAGTCAGTTGAACCGCCACTTGTGGTCAGCACGCTATACAAGATTGATTAGCAAATAATGTCTCATTAGGCAGCTCTAAAGTTATTTCTATAGTTAATTAAATACATTTGCAGCCATGGATTTATTATAATAAGGATTCGATGTCCGTATACTGTGAGCGTATCGAACGTGAAGCCTTATCTTTGTTGTTTGTTTTCTCTTGTGAGAGGAGTTTACGAACTACGAATTACTACGTAATTGAATCAAGAATGGTAGTAGAAAGAGATAAAATAACATTGGAGTGTTGGAGTGTTTCTATCTGTCCTGGTTGCTTAGGAAAACGGCTGAACCTCGGTCTGAACACTCGGTCACACGTACGTCTTGGTCTAATGAACTAGAAAAGAAAAAGTGCGACGTACAGATTTATATAGATTTATAAATGACTCCGAGCGACTTTAAATAAACACCTTTAGAAATAACATAACCTATAAATAATAAAACCTTTTTAACTTAAATTTCTTATTATTTAGCAGAAAAATAAAATATTTTAGGGCTTTTATTACTTTTAGTAAATCTTGTGATGCTTCTAACGTATTTTTTGTACAAAAATACAAGGTAAAATACTTAAAATAAGATGTGGCCAGTGTTTACAAATTGTGTTTACAGTGTCGCTTAGAATGGTTTGTTTTGGCTTCAAAGAATGTTAAATCATCCCGTATCCAGTCTTAATAAATCCATGTTTGCAGCAATATAAGTAATAAAGAGGCAATCCGTAAGTCAGAATCTGACTGTCAGATTTAATAAAATTTTGGCAGGCTGTAAAAGTTATTTTATTCTGCTAATAAACTCTATTTGTACTACTTCCTTGCTGCTGTCACTTATTGAAAAATAATGTAATAATGACTAACCTACCTACAATGATCTTATTTGGTGAATGGGCCATTCTCATTTTCCTTGCAGATAACCTTGTCCCGTCACAACAATCCTAATTCTCACCTAAACCTTTAATTTTGGATGCAGTTTACATAGAATTTGGTTAATTATTAAATGTTTTTGTAATTATGAATAGGGATTGCAATTCCGCAAAATGGGATCCCGCGGGATTCCGCATTATTTGGCGGCCTGCGGGATCCCGCACCAGCTATGCGGATCCGCATAGCCATAAAAAGCCGTAAACTCTTAAACAATAACGCGAAAACGTGTATCTGCCAAACAGCCGTGATATTATATGAAAATTAATGAGACTGCTTAGGTATTATACTTACCTTACAAGCAAACTAATGTGATTTACTATAAAAACTAGTAAGACTTATTATCTCAGGTAGAAAAATAATAAACATTTAAAGTTCATTTGCCCAAAGTTACTTGTTAATTTAATTGATAAGAAATTTGATTGATTTATAGTCATAGTAGTATAGTTAAGAGAGGCCAGACTTTAAATTATATAATTTTTTTAACTGAAATACGGTTATTTGTTGTTTTCATAATAAAAAACTAAAGTTGGTTCAATAATTAATTAAATAAACATTAATTTATCGAATTTTATTAAATTAAAGAACCTATGCGGGATCCCGCGGGATCCAGCGGGATTAGAACTCATCCCGCAAATGCCCTGCGGGTTTAAAACACTGCGGGATTGCAATCACTAATTATGAAGCTATTTTTGCAAATCTTAATTTATCTTTGAAACAAATCTGGTAACATAGTGGCAACAAAAGTTGTTTTTCATAAAAATAAATACTGTCCCCCAGCTAATGCAGTGCAATGTTGTCAACATTACGAAATTGTAATTATTACATTTTGTAATGTTTTAGTCAAAATACAGTTCCTACAGTACTTTTACGTACCATACACTAATATTTTGTTGAATTACTTACGCCAGCATTGCATTGCATTAGCTGGGGGACAGTGTTCATTTTTATGGGAAACAACTCTGTTACCACTGCTTACCATTATGTTACCAGATTTTTTTAAAATATAAATTAAGATTTTCAAAAATAGCTTCATAATTACAAAAAAAAACATTAATAATGAAACAAATCATATGTAAACTGCATCGAAAATCAAATACATTTAGGTAACAATTAGGATTGTTGTGACGCGACAAGTTTATTTGCAAGGGACAAGCTTATCTGCAAAGAAAAGTAGAATTACCCGAATAATAAAAATAAAATATGAAAACAAATTGCTTTATTAAAAACAGAACAATGAGATCAAACATTAGTAATTACAATGAATGTAAAAAACCTAATTAAAATAATCTATATCGGTTTATTGAATCGGTAATCAAATCACTTACTGAATAATAAACCCGAGCAGACAAATAAATATTATAGCTATATGGATACTATTTTGTTGCTAATCAATTTTATAATTCAGTTGACCAAGTAATAACTTTGTTTCATGACATGACTATTTATATTGACTATGCATAAAAATTAATCTGACGACAGATATGTTTAATTGCTGATAAAATTTAGTTTGTTTGCTAATCTCGTATTCAGCCTGATATTTTTTCACTGCTGACAAAAACATAGTATGATGTCCAAATGATTTAATATATGTTTTTTTTGCTAACCCAATATTTGAATGCCAAATCATCTAATTACTTTCTGATATAAATTGCTTTTGTAGTGGAATTAAAATTCGAATTATATTACGTATACTCCGCAGCCATTCATACCTAATTCATATTAAGTAGATGGAATATTTCGATTATGACATGTTTCCCAGTCACTAATTATATTATCTCTGCTGGTGTAACGTTATTCATAGTTTAAATTTCTGCTACTGCGAAGAGCGAATCGCATAAATCGCATCTAATAATTAAAAAGAAATATCTTCTCTTTGGGGAAATAAGTATGTAAGTACCGAAAAATTTTCAACACTCAGGCCTGTCCAGTCCACGGGCCATAATTAAGTTACAATATCGCTGGCGGGCCGCACAGCACTTTACTGCTCGATAGATTGTTCTCTCAGAGACTTTCTAAATCATATTCGATACATTTTTGATCGCCGATTACGAATCTGGCCGTAAAAGTTCCCTAACACGTCAAGTTTTTGAGGAAAATAGCGTTTTTGATACATTTTAAACCATTATAATCTCCTAAAGGAACGTGCTAGACTAGACAGGTCTAAGATGGCTTAAATTCAAGGGAACGACTTCTAGTTTGCAATGCAAATCAAAGATTCTTCACCAGAGAATTACTAAGTGATGTTGTTTATTGAAACGAGATTCTTTTTATATAATTAGAAATAAGGCCCCAAAATCGCCTTTTAGGAAATCTGATTTTATAGCTAAATTCTGTGCCTAGATTTGGTTCAGCGCAAATGTTATATCGATCCAAAATAAAAACCATGCCTGGGTCCTAGGGTGAAATTAATATCAGAAATGGAAAGAGAAACCATTTTGTACTCTTGGGAACTACATTTTAAGTACGCAGCTTGCGAAACTTGATAACGGTAAGCGAATGCCCGTTGATGGTCGATTCAAGGGAAACGGGATATACATGTGTATTAGTATACAATCTTATGCCATTTCTTGAAAACTTCTGTTCAAGAATGTTTGCATTTTTGTATTGGAAACTAGGAGCCTTGCCCTTCAGTTTGAGCCGCCGGCATCGTAGATCTCTAGCACGTTCCATTCGGAAGTATAAGGGATTATAAAGAGTGCCAAAAGTGCTGCTTTTCGTCAATTCTTCTTCATTCTTCTCAAAAACTTGGGTTTGACGTAACGTGACGTGATATAAAGATTTAACGTCGTACTTAGCGACCAAAAATCTACCAAGAACAGCAACCAAATTTCTAGAGAGAGAAAACAAGTTGAACTTTGTTGACCAGTGTCATAGAAGGTAGAACAAGTTAATTTAGGCAAATGAGCACTAAGTTAAGTTCAGTTAAATGACTGGAGTTCAATTATAATAAATCTCAGCATTTTGACATTTGACAATCACAGATGACATTAGCAGCTGATATTGGTTCCTTCGAAAAGGCCCTAGATCAGTTAGTAGTGAGTTGGTAGTGGGCCGTATCAAGCTGACACGACAGGTCGCCTCGTTTTATTTTCGTTTGGTTTTGATATTTTGTGTTTATGATGTTTTTTATATAGTGTGTGTTTTAAACATTTTACTTTTGGACTAGATTTTCTTGGTGTTTATTATTTAAGTTGAACGGTAAGTACAAGTCCGATAATGTCTTTTAGCCAATCTCTAAACGTCAAATAGACTAGACTTCAACAGAGTGCCATAAATGACACGTGACTTGGCTACCATACTGCGAGATCTAAGAAAAAGTTTACTATAGTAGGTGAAAGTAGAGCCAAGGGTTGCGGGTCGCATAAAAATAGGCCGCGTTTTGGACAGCCTCGATCTACGCTATTGGCGTACAAAACTAGAATATCTTAATATAATCCTGTAATACTTTAATCATTTAAAAAAATACCGATTGTCTGCTGTTGTTTCTAAGAAAATTAAAACTCATTTAATAAATTAAAGGTTGTTAGTGCATTGTCAAAATTTGTCCTGAATGCAATGGCTTCGCATCCATTAAGAGTACCTACTATTTAGTTCCCACAACTGTTAAGTTTTTTTACCATTGTTGTTGCTCTGCTATTTGCAATAAAAACATAACTAGATATACAGGGTGTACGAAAAGTCTTAGTATGGGCAAATATTTTTGCTATTAGCAAAGATAGAGACACCAAATTTTAAGTGTATCTTATTGGTTAATAAATCTACTTTTTCATGTAATTTAACACTTCTCACATTTTCGAGAATGGCAGGTGTTACTTCTTGGCAGAGTTCGAAAATCGACTTTATTACTGCCAAGAAGTTCATGGTGGTAATTTTGGACAACTTTTAAAATAATAAAAGTAATAATAGTGTTTAAATTTTTATTTTTTTTTCACGATTTTTAATTTTTGAATGGCTTGCCATTTAAAACGAATTAAGATACTGATCTCGGGTTTGTGGTAAGATGTTTCTTTTTAGAAGACTGAAATGAATAAGTAATGGCTGCATGAGAGTGGCGGTAGCTCTCTTATGACCATCTTTTAGCATAGTTATGGTCTTTCTTTTTTTCAATTTAAAACAAGTGCAACGTATATTACTTATGAGATTTTAAACATGTAAAGTTGTTCATAACTCACTAGTGACTTCTGACTCATAACTCACTAGTATTATAGCCATAAGCGCTTAGCAGCAATCCATCTTTATGGACGTCACTGCTGATACAGTTAATGACAAATTAAATAATTAATGTCATTTTTGACTTTTAAATTTCACCGCCTCGTGGTCTAAACTTTTTCTTACGTGACTTATATGTAACATAACTGACTTGTATAATACATAACTATTCTTTTACAACCTTCATGTCTAATGAACACTATTTTCAGTTCGGTAGACAAGAACCTGCAGCACTGGTAAGGTAATATAAAGATTTTATATTTTTTGCAATATTCTCAAGGTGTTCTCAGACCTGGTTGCCTATACCATAAATGGACCTAATGTTTATCTCGTTATAGGTATAAATATAATTCATAAGTTCACTTGGAAAGTTCGGGAAGAGTGGAGAAAATCCATTTAGGCAACTTTTAAAAAAGTGTAAATAAATCAGTTTGAAAAAATGACGAATATCACACTGACTTAAATTTCGACTAAAAGGTTCGCTGCAGTCAGTAGAGATGGGACTAAAGTCATTACCTACTATTTGGTATTCGGTTGCGTATTCGGTTTCACTACCGAATATTCAGTTTTAATTATAGGTGCAACAAAATAACTAAATTATTAGATACTGTTTAAATCTTAAGACGGTAGGAATGACAGTCACGTAAATAAATTTTGTTATGATTATTATTAAACTCAATGGTTTTGTCAGGTTTTGTGGTTTAGGTAAAAATAATTAGTTGACTCGCGTAAAGAGTTTTCTGCTTTATTACTTACTAACCGAACGAGACCAAATCAGTTTACGATAAGAGTATGTAAGTATTGGAATTGTTAATATAGATATTTGTCCTGTACTCTCGATATCATATTTTCCTTTGTTTTTCGGATAAACATTATTTATGCATAAAAAAAAAATTAACAAAAATATGGATAATTTTAATTTTCCTTTCATCAACATAATGATGCTGCTTAATTCTCGATTTCATGCGAGGTACGGGTAACAACTATTATAAAAGAACTATCGTAACGAATTTGAAGACGTATCTAATGGGTATATAGCACGCGCTTATGACATGTAATCCGACCCAAGCAAATCCAAACACGAACCCACGGTTTTAGAAGTTTTTCTTGTGAAATTAAAATTCTAAGAATATTTTAAAACCAATATAAGAATTTCATTGAAAAGAATCGTTAAATCACAGGAATGTATTAAGGATTACTAAAATATTTTCTAGCGTCTATAAAAACGAGTTATATTACTATACGTATATTATAACCTGTTTTTATATAATACTCTCCCCCACTCAATGCGTTTTAAGAAAAACGTGACTGCAGTTAGCCTTCTAGTAGGGAACAAAAATTCAATATCTCTATCTACTTTTAATTCAATTTCAGTTTCTCTTCAATAACAATAATTTTTTTTTTTTTAGAATTACCGCTGCAAATGAAATGATAATTAATCGTCAACTCTAAAAAATATAAAACATATTATTATGGCAACCGATATCCGCTTAGGAAAGCGAAATGTGAATTATGTTCATATTAATTATGTATTAATATTATGGGTGTGTTGAAAATTGACTACCACTATTTTCAAATAAGTGAACAGTAACAAAAACATTCAAAATACCTGATATGCATATCCATAGTAATTCCAATAGTAATTCATTATAACATAATAGTTACACAAGATTCACATAATTTCTATTATAAACACACTACCACAGACGGTTCGTCAATTTTCGCGACGCAATAATTTTTATACGAATATACACAAAAATTGTTTAAAAAAATCATCGTTTTAAAAAGAGAAATACCACCAGAAACTGTTCTAATACGTTTATGCTGATGCTTTAAAACTTTTAAAACCCACTTGTTCCAAGATTCCCTCAAACTATGAGCGAGAAAGGGTAGAAAAGTGATTCGCGGTTGAGATGTAATTTGGTCCAGTAATAACCGGATTAGATGCTAATATATACAGACTAAAAGAATTATTGTAACCCTTGTGCGAAACATTGTAGGGTGGAAGATAATTATTAGAACCAAGACGGGGATACGAGAAATTTGCGTTCTGGAACTAAAATGTGGTATTAAATTTTTAAAAACTATATAGCTACTGGAAAATTAGAGTTCTACTTAGACCTGTCCTTTACAATTTTAATTTGTCTTTTGTTCAAGATTATTCATTTTTATTATCTTCATTCGAATGCCATTTAACATACAATTCCCAACAAAAAAGCCGATCTGCTTAAACTTTATGTTGTAATGTACTTTTTCTGGCCTGTGATTTTAATATTTTCTTTTTTGGAAATTGTAAATAAATTTATCGAAGTTCCTTTGTTTCTTTTAGTTTTCATAGGTTTGTTTACGAGGTGCAATATATAGAAAGAATATGTTGGTTTTTCCTTCTTAATTTTATAACATTCTGGACGGTAACTGTGTGGGTTGCACCCGACTATATGAGTATGCAAAACTCAATTTCTGTCTTTGAGACTAGGGTTTTATGGTTGTATAAAATTAAAAAGGAAAGAAAACGATCAGTTTGGATAAAGGCTTGGCTGCTTTGTAGAAGAAAGTTCTCTTATGTAAATTTAATTAAAGAACTTAAACTTCATCAACGGGATAAACATAATTACTTAAGAATATCGGAGTACATTTTGGGGTATTGCCAAATGACAGTGAAAAAAGATACCATCACTTCTATTTCCCCCACGGCCGTCTCCCACCTACACTTCGTTTTCAGGCAAGTCGGAAAAACTATGAAGATTTAAAATAAAATTCACTAAATACTTACTTCACAAATTATAGCAGAAACTTGTAATGCAATTTTGGTGGCTTTAAAGGATTCGTCAACATGTGCTGCATTTCTTTTTTGTCTATTGAAATAGTCCTTGCTCTTTATTTTTTAAAAACCTTCTCTAAAGAATTGTTTGAAATCTATTAAACACTCTTTGTCAACTTCCAATATGAAGTATCACAAAGGCCTTTAATGTGGAATACTTCACATTAGCAAATTTTTTGGAATAACTAACTAGCTAATGTTAAACAATAAAATTGTGTAGAAAAATGAGATATGTGACCAAGAAAAATGTATATGTATGAGACTTTTGTAGATTTCTTTCTTGCCTGATTGGTTTTTGTAAATTTTAAGTAAAGAGTAATATGTGTGTTTTAATAATCATTTAAACAGTTTTGTAGCAGAATCTTCCAATGCAGTTTTGGTGGCTTTTAATTTATCAACAAGAATATCATATCATTCTTTTTTGTCTGTTGAAATAGTCCTTGCTCTTTATTTTTATTAAACACTAGCTTTCGCCGGCGCCGGCGACTTCGTACGCGGTATAAAAATTTCACTCCATTACAAACTTTGAACCACCATTTTACCCCCTTAGGGGTTGATTTATTAAAAACTGTAAAACACGTGTTTTTAATCATTTGTTTTTTGGAGTACTTCTATGAAGTTTGAAGTTCATAGGACCAAGAAATATTTTTTCTCCATATAAACTTTCAACCCCCATATGACCCTTTAGGGGGTTGAATTATGAAAAATACCTTCTCAGGGAGTCTTTACATTATAAAATAAAACTACTTACCAAATTTCATATTTATAGCTTCAGCGGTTTCAGCTCGGCGATGATGAATCAGTCAGGCAATCGGTCAGTCAGTCAGTATATATATTATGTATATATATATAAATATACATCGGAAGTATTTATGTTTCGTCACACCTTATCTTGATACAGATACAGGATTTTGTTACCTGATATCAAGCAGTACTCACGTCTCATAAATACCTACATAGTTTATTGAAAAGCTAATATTTTATTTTTCCGCAGGGTGCAATGAATAAATAAAACATAAATAGGAATTAGTTTTTAGATCATATTCTTCTCTGACGCCGGCTAAATATTGAAGACTTGAAATAACAAAAGCATAATAAATTACCTGCCACCCAATTAAAATAAACTTTAAATTCATTAGATGGAAAGCAGCTAGGCTGATGCATAATTAAATGAAAAAGAGAAAAACTTTTACATAAAATTAAAAACCTTCGGCAACTTTACGACAAGAAGCTTCTCTAAGATGTTAATTAAATTTTTACTCTCACCGGAAAAAGTTGTCAAAAAAGTTCATTTTTCAGTTTGGGATGGATTTAAACTTGTATGCTCACCCGTCATTAAAATTTCCTCTTTGGTTGCTTATTTTTAGGGTTTTAATTGCTCTTTTGTGATTTGTTGCTAACTGGAAAATATTAATCAAGTGTAAAAGGGCTCTTTCATTTAATTTTGATTTCTGTGCATTGTACACTGTACAGGGATATCCAAATAAAACTGAACAGGGTAACTTTTTTATTTTTAACGATGGGAACAAATGTTAAATGCGGAAATTTTGGGCATTATTCATCTATCTTATCAGCAAAACAATTGAGCATCGAATAAATATAAATAAATCGAAAAAATAAATATAGTATAAAACATCTATTTTCTCGCTTATATTAAATTGGATGGTCTGATTTTTGTCATATTTTTGGATTCTAGGAGAAGTTATAGACATATTTTGTATAACATACCCTATGCGGTTTATCAATCGTTTTTGAAATATTTTAAATTAAAAATTATTTCCCATAAATATACTTTAAACGTGGCTATCCAGGTTGCGAACGAAATACCTGCTACCTTTTTAAATTTTCTTCGTAGGTAAGTCAAAGTAAATGTCAAGGTTGACAAATTTTAGTCACCGTGAATTTATATGATTTAATCTATTAAACAACAAATGTTGATATTTATTAGTTATTAATATTTGAAAGCAATAACCAGTGATTATAAACAATAACAAATGAATAACAACATAAACAGATAAATGTTAACATTGGCGAATAAATATCAAAATAATTTTCAACATGACCGCCATTTAATTCTTCGCATTTTTCATACATTGTTCTCTGCCTCTGAAGTGTGTTTATAATACTTTCAGCATCATTCAGATTTCTTACTTCATTTCTCACCTTCCTTTGAATTTCTTCAATATTTTCATTATGATTGCTGTACACGACATTTTTCAAATGATTCCAAAAAAATGTATCTAAAGGTGTGTGGTCTGGGCTATTTGCAGGCCAATGTAACGTTCCATATCTACCGATCCATTCGTTATACTGATGGTTTAAAAAATTGCGAACCTCAATTATATTATGGGGAGGCGCTCCGTCCTGTTGCCATATAGTAAATACGTCGAGGTTCTTCAGGTAGCAATTCGTCGAGAATATTTTCGATTTCATTTTCTAAAAAATTAAGATAGCGGGGGCCAGTTAATGCTCCCCGAAAAAACAATGGTCGTAGAATTTTATTTTGTAATATCCCACACCAAACGTTGATTGAATTACGCCCCTGAAAAGCAATATCTCGACGGTTAAGGGATTTTCAATCGACCAAACATGAACATTTCGAATATTAAACATCCCGCAGTTGAGAAAGTTGCTTCGTCTATCCCATGGATTTATTAAGAAAGGATTCGATGTCCGTATACTGTGAGCGTATCGAACGTGAAGCCTTATATTTGTTGTTTGTTATTCTCTTGTGGGGGAACAGTTTACAAACGAAGGAAATAAGTAATTGAATCAAGAATGGTAGTAGAAAGAGACAAAATAGCATTGGAGTGTTGGAGCTCAGAAGTGTTGCTGTCTGTGCTGGTTGCTTAGGAAAACGGCTGAACCTCGGTCTGAACACTCGGTTACACGTACGTCTTTGTCTAATGAACTAGAAAAGAAAAAGTGCGACTTATAGATTTATAAATGACTCGGAGCGACTTTAAATAAACACCTTTAGAAATAACATAATCTATAAATAATAAAATCTTTTTGACTTAAATTTATTATTATTTAGCAGAAAAATAAACTATTTTAGGGCTTTTATTACTTTTAGTAAATCTTGTGCTTCTAACGTATGTTTTGTACAAAAATACAAGGTAAAATAAGATGTGGCCAATGTTTACAAATTGTGTTTACAGTGTCGTTTAGAATGGTTTGTTTTGGCTTCAAAGAATATTAAATCATCCGTATCCATTCTTAATAAATCCATGGTCTATCCAAACGATAGTATGAAATAAATTGCCGCATGAAATGCCAATAAAATCTTGCCGCATTCTTTCGTTAATGTTTGTGACAAAAGTATATCTCCTTTCTTTTTGATCGGCACTAAGCTTTTGAGCTGGCATAATTCTATATGGCCTATACTTAAAATACTTTAACGTTCTTTGAACTGTTTCATAAGTCAACATTTTATCTCTTCTTCCATATCTGAAATATCGAACACAATCGAGAATTGATTTTCTTGGATTCTCTTGAAAATATAATAAAATCGCTAGGTCCCTTTCTTCGTTTCTTTCTCTTCTTCTATTTGTTTTTAATATGGTGTTTAATGATGGAGTTATTTGCTGCTGTTCAATACTTTCTTCACATTGTCTTTGAGCCGCTCTAACATTATTGTTATCTTTTAAATATAATTTTAATATTTCGTATCTCTCATTAATAGAATAACTCATTTTGCATAAAAATTATAAATTCACGGTGACTAAAGTATTTCTTTAGTAATCAGGTTAAGTGGGGGGCTAATGGCACGGAACAATAATTGTGGACTTGACCAATTTTTTATTGTCGAACCGTTGCAAGATTGGTTTAATATAACTCTCTACCTTACTGGATCTTGCACTAGATCCCTTACGTCTCTATACAGTGAGGGCATAAAGTCTGGAAACACCTAGTTTTTTACGAAACTATACATTTTCGGAAGAAACGCCGAAACACGTCGATTTTGTTCTCATTTTCTACACATTCTGAAAATATTTGATTATATACAGGGTGTGCCTTAAAAGTTGGGCATTTGTCAAATTTGATTTTTTAAATAGAACACCCTGTATATCATTTTTGAATTGTGCGTTAGAAAATCAACATCTTTTGTATAAACCACCCTTCCCCTAAAATCAATTGTTTGCGAGATATTGCAACTTGAAATTTGTTAGCCCGCAAAATTAAATAAAGTCAAATAATAATTTAACACATTTTTATTTTAACAACAACAATCCAACTGAGACAATTTTAACGCAGCAAATGCTGAAATTGTTGACCGTCAACTTCTCGGCAATATCCTAGCCTATCCATAAACTCCTCTTGTACGTTACGGATGAAAGGTGGTGAAATTTGCCGAATTTCATCCCTTATACGATTTTTTAAAGCTTCTATGTTAGGAGGTCTGTTAAAGTAAACTTTACTTTTTAAATAACCCCACAGGAAATAATCAAGGGGGGTCAAATCCGGTGACCTCGCAGGCCATTCTAGGGGGCCACGACGTCCAATCCACCTGTTAGGAAATATCTCGTTGAGATATTGCCTAACAGCTAGCACATAGTGAGGTGGGGCCCCATCTTGTTGAAACCACATTGTTACGGCTGGTGTATCAGGCTCATCACCTGGATACCGCTGAGCTAAGGCAGGAATTAACTCTACTTGCAAAAAGTCTAGATACATTTGGCCGGTCAAATTTTCGTCAAAAAAATAGGGATCAACAATCTGGTCTTGAAATATTCCTGCCCAAACGTTGACTTTTTCGGGATGTTGCGTATGAGCCACTTGAGCCCAATGGGGATTCTCTTTAGACCAATACCTACAGTTTTGCCGGTTGACAGTACCATTGAGAAAAAAGGTAGCTTCATCCGAAAATAAAACATTTGCACAAAACAAGGGATCCATGTTGCACCGTTCTTGCATATTTTCACAAAACTGGAGTCGGCGGTCATAGTTATCTTCGTTTAATTCATGTATTAGTCTTATTTTGTATGGATGATATTTCTCTTTATGCAGAATATTTTTCACTGATGACTGACACACGTTTAAATCTAATGCCACTTGATGGGTTGACAAATGTGGATTCTCGTTGTAACTGAGTAAAACATCTAATTTAATATTATCATCTAATTTGGGCCTACCTGTCCTAGGCGGATCTTTTACAGTCCCATGTTCATGAAATTTTTTGATAATTTTGCTGACCGTCGATTTTGTAATTGCTTGTCGCTCTGGATGTGTATTATTAAAAAGTTCGCAAACTTCGTCAAGATGCCTACGACGATCTCCCCAGCCAAACATCATAAGGATTTCAATCCTTTGGGTCTCGGAAAGCATATTTTAAGATACAAATTACTATCTTATTTAAATGTGTTTGATTTTTGACACAACTATCATAATGGGACATGCTGGTTTCCAGGGTAGTGCAATAATTCAAGGTGTAAGAATTACCAATTTTCAAGTTGCAATATCTCGCAAACAATTGACTTTAGAGGAAGGGTGGTTTATACAAAAGATGTTAATTTTCTAACGCACAATTCAAAAATGGAATAATATATAGGGTGTTCTATTTAAAAAATCAAATTTGACAAATGCCCAACTTTTATGGCACACCCTGTATATATTCAAATACTTTTAGAATATGTAGAAAATGAGAACAAAATCGACGTGTTTCGGCGTTTCTTCCGAAAATGTATAGTTTCGTCAAAAACTAGGTGTTTCCAGACTTTATGCCCTCACTGTATAAGTGTACAGTTACCCACATCTCTATTGTTTCAATAATATCTAACTTGCTTACTTTCGGCTATTTCCTGGGCGCAGCACAAGGCCACATGTTAAATTTTCCAAACCCATGTTAGGCCACGTTCTATTAGAAGTACATATGTAGATATAAAATTTGACATATGTAAATTTCATAGTCTTAAGATTATGTTAATTTGTCAAAATGTGCCAAAAAAAGCTCCAAAAAATACCTAAGAAATCATTGCATGTACTAAGAACGGGAAAATGGCAAGGATTGACGCCAGGAAGGACCTGCTCTCTTCAATCACCAATCCCGTTCTCGAGATAAAAATTACTTTTTTTTCTTACAATAAAAAGACAATACAAATTATTTTTTGTACATGTTTTTTGTGCTTTTTAATTTAAGTTTAGAATATATGCACGAAATGTCTTCCCGGTGATTCAATATATGCTCTAAATCTAAACAGAAATTTAAAAAAAAACATAATAAAGAAAATATTAATCTCGAAAAAGAAGCGTTTGAGGATCCATGTTTATGTAAACTTATTTTCATATTTTCAGATGTAGAATCTGTCCTTAAAATTTCTTAACACCTTTTTGTAACACCCTGTATTATTAGCAATGAATATATCACAGACTGACATGTATCCTACATTTCTAACTCAAATCTAAAAAGTTTCCTTAAAACTTTGAGATATATAAGTACTAAGAAAATGATACCTACGAGTTTCGTTTCCGACTTGCAAGCTAAGTAAAAATAATATAAGACTTCAACTGTGGCCTTATTTTAAAAATAAGTGGGCAAAAGTTTGAATACGGCTTTCAATTTATCTTCGTTTAAAGTTCAGTTAAAGTTTGCCTTTACTAAGTATTCGTATTTTATAAAGGCGAAATAAAAAATTATGGAGTTTTAATAACCAAGGATATCTGACTAGAAGTTTATGGACGGGAAAAAATATGTACTTTACCAACACTTGGATTAAAAAGGATCTTATTTTTTTAAAGCTGGTTCACGCATTCTACTAATTTAATTAAGTGGACTTAATTCATGGTCAATATTTATGTTAGAAATGGAAGTGGACATCATATTTACATAATATTACAAAAATAAGGAGGATAACTACTCCACAGCTCTATAATAAGAGACCATTGTTAACGCAATTTAAAAACTCCCTTTATTTTAGAGTAATAAATATATTATAGTATAATAGTTCGCACTATTGTCAAATGTTCCATTATTTAAAGTTGAAGTTGAAGTTGAATATCTTTGGACAGCCCACGAAGGCCCAAACCTAAGTACCTACTCTAGGTACCGTGGGTGTACTAGAGGTATCCGTCTCACACATCCAGAGCTGGAAACATCCGTATAGATTTCACCAGCCCTTTAGCAGATGTGTGGGGTGGTGCCGCCTTGGACGAGGAAGAATCCTCTACCACCTTCCTTGTTTAGTGCGAGACACGGCACTCCCAGGTGGTCATCCATCCAAGTAATAACCGTGCCGAGCGTCGCTTAACTTCGGTGATCGAACGCAGTGGCTCGACCACCAAAGTTAAACGTCGCCTAAACACTTACTTACTTTCAAGAAAATGCTAGCCTGACAGCCTTGCTTATACGTAGAACACTTCCTTGTTGACTTTTCATTTTTTGTTTTGAATAGTCTTCCACCTTTAACACAGGCTAACCGCAGATTATTTCAGAGCCGGATTAATATCCACCACAGTATTAGGAGTTCGTTGTCTTTGATTGTCAATTATTCTGCTATCACGCAGCCAAAATTCATTATTTGTGGCTTTCTTGTAGTCCACCAAAATGCAATTAAAATTTTCATATGAAAAATATTTATCACCTACTTTCATGTTTAATAGTTTTTATGCAAAATTAAAACAACACAATGTTTACATATATCATTTAAAAGACGTAATTTTAGGTTAGAACTGCCGGCATTCTGTTTTGGCCGTATGTGGACTACGGCGCCGGCACCCGAGAAATTTTGTACTCCGTTGCCGGCGCCGGTATCCATGCATCAACATTTTGGGACCGGCGCCGGCGTCGGCAGCGGAGTCGCTTCCTAATTTTTTTATAATTATGATTTTTATTATAAACAGAAATATTAAACAATTTTTTTACTATTTTTTTAGCATTTATTACCTTGCAAAAAAAGTTTCCAATAAGGAAAAAAAATCTCTTGGTAAAAGCGTCTTTGGTACCACTTTACGGCGCTAGAATTTATTTTTAGTGAAGCGAACAAATATTATGTTAGCGCCCTCACTGCCCATGAACCAATTGATTTTTGGCGCCCCCTGGCATGGCGCCTGACGCAGTCCCCTCACCGATTCATGCTAGCGCCGGCCCTGATTTATAAATTGATTGTTTTTAACAACAAGAACATTCAAAGAAATAAAGTTACTTTTTAGTAGCCAATTAAGGTATTTTATTGATGAAACGAGTCAATTGCGTTGCCGTTATTAATTATCCGAAAGATTAAAACAAAAACACGTAGTTGATTTTTTTTATACATTGCAGATTGGAATAACAATTCCGCTAGTCTGTGTAAGGGTTTTAAAATTATTTTCAACGACCAATATATTACAAAAAGGGACGCTGTGAGAACTCTGTAACCTTTAACCTTAATCTTAGAATCCACTGGCCATCAAGAAATGATCCCTCACTATAAAGGATAATGGAAGGTGCTAAGGGGTGGAAGACACCGTCCTTTTAAACCCCTCTATTTTATTTGAATAGATATTTCTGTCTTGTCAGAGTGAGTGCAGATGTCTGAAAGAAATGTGATTTGTAATATAATAGGGTATTACTTTAACATGTGGCGAAATCGCATGAGTTTTTTTTTATTGCAATCTTTGATAGAATAAAAACGATAAAATATTAAAAAGTGGGCTAAAGTGAATGAGTACGAGTGCTGCATGAAAGCTCAAAATGTTAAGTATCCAAAGAAGTGGTTGCGATTTTCTATAAAGAAAATAGTCCCCAAACCTCACAATTATTATAGAAACCTGTTATTTGTGATAAATTCAATACTTTCTATAAATAAATTATCTTTTTTTTGTAATAAATATAAATGTACATTTGCATCGATAACAATAATTACTAGTCAAAGAAATACGTAAAAATTGCATCTAATCGTAATTTAATTGAAATAAAATCTTGTAAAAAATTCTTTTTAAAAACAATCCTTGATTATTTAGATGTACTAAAACGAAACACATCAGAATAGTTTTTTCATTGTGGCAATGCTAAATGCTATTTATAAGTGGACGTAGTTCGCGTGGGTGGATCCTACTAAAAGTAGTATCAAAGTTATCACTGAAACAGATATAACATACTATGTTAAATTTATTGCCTTAAAAGCTTGTAGCGCGCGAAAAGTTCATACAGGCATTAATTTTTGTTTGGCATAAATTGTATGTAGATACCTAAGTACGTATTATTTTCTTTTCTATTCGCGCGACAAGCTTTTAAGACAATAAATTTAACATAATAAATATATTAATCTGTTCCAGTGATAACTTTGATACTACTTTTAGTAGGATCCACCCACGCGAACTACGTTCACTTATACATAGCATTTAGCATTGCCACAATGAAAAACTTTACTAATTTTTTTCGTTTTAGTACATCTAAATAATAAAAGCCTGTTTTTAAAAAGTATTTATTACAAGATTTTATTTTTAAATTTTTAGTTACGTCTTAACCTATGCATTTTTGATAACTCATCACTATTACAAGAAATTTTACCCTTTATCGTATTCTACTCGTCAAACCTTTCCATTTAATGCCCATATCAAGGGGATTGTTAAGAAAACGGTAATCCGCAATCTTGTGGCCTCCGCCCTATCGGGTTTAGAATGACGTCACACAGCTTATCGTATTCTACTCGTCAAACCCTTTCATTTGATACAAATGTCAAGGGGGTTGTGAAGAAAAAGGTAATCCGCCATCTTGTGGCGTCCGCCATATTGGGTTTAGAATGACGTCAGATAGATTATCGTATTTTACTCGTCAAACCCTTCCATTCGATACCCATGTCAAGGGGGTTGTGAAAAAAAGGTAATATGCCATCTTGTGGCGGCCGCCATATTGGGTTTAGAATGACGTCACATAGCTTGTCGAATTCTACTTGTCGACGATGGAGTTGTCGGAATGTGTCCGAACACGGCAAGTGTGTTTCTGGATTACGCTCGGCATACAGGCGTCTTGCTAGTAATGAATTGCCATTTGCTAATCCATAACAAAAATGCATTTAAGTCATTTCTCTATTTTTGTAAAGGTATGCATAATAAGAAAGTAGATTACAAACGATTTTATTGAGATAAAGTCAAAAGCAATACGATGTTAAACGACAAAAGTTTGACATTTGGTAAAATAAATAATAAACAAATGACATTTTAAGCGAAAAAAATTATTTTCAAAAATTAACATGACTTTTTTGTTGATTATATCTTATTGTTTTTATAATGTTTTTAATAAAATAGCATTTTTCTCCTAAACTAAGCTGCAACTGGAAAAATGATAAGAGATATCTTATGTCAGGTATTGAATAAGGATTACAAAAAATTCTCACAAAATTAAAAATATCAGTGGGGTGTATATTTTTTTTTAAATTATGTACGCCATTGTCTACACCCACGCCCCTGGTGAAGTAATTAAATTTTTGCTTACACTGAAACATTCCCTCTTATAAACAGTATAATCGTTTCAAGTTTGAAAAAACTTTCCGTTTTTAAGAAAATTAAAAAAAAACAACAAAAAATCAACACCCTGTATTTTCGAAAATCGACATGTTTGGACATAATATATGAAGCTTTCTTTATAAAGAGACCTGAGGAATAGCTACTTCAAATATTTTAAATTACTTAGGAGACACCCTGGATATCGGCGTTATGTTTTAACTTTTTCTTAAATTATTTAGTAAGGTGTTTACAGTTTTATATTGGTACCTTGGTGTTAAAAAATTGTAAAGGTTACCTTTAGTTAGTTACCTACTTACTAAAAAGTATGTAAGTACTTGGCAACTTTTTTATTTATCTTACCGAATTGGGTGACCATGATGTAGATGAAGCTGCTGCAACGGTTTTATCTTTGTTTTTACTGCTGTTTGACTTTGATTTTTTCGGTGATGATTTGGATGATGACGGCGAACTGACTGCTTGATTTTGCCTTTGAGTTTGTTCCATAATTTGATGAATGAGATCAAGTTGTTGCTTTGTGAGGCCATCGTTGTTTCCTCCAGTAGTCTGAAAAAAATTTTGAAAATACTAATATCAAAATGTATTAATACTTGTGCTTTATTGTAACATTGTAAGCACATTGTTTCCCATATTAGACATTAACTACGATATTTTTTAAATATTTAGATAGTACTGGTTTAAATTCTCTTCTAGTTGATCAGCCAGTTTTTGACTATTTTGCAGTTAAGGAGTTATTGTATTGTTTCTGCAATTAGCTCATTTTTAAAATAATTTTTGTCTTGCTTAGTATTATTGTATTTTGTTCTACCAAAATTAAGTCATTTATGTTATTGAAAACAGTAGCTAATTAAAGCACGTTTCTTTTTATAAATTTGCAAAAAAAAATCTAAAATAAATTTATGACACTACACCTAATTTTTTAATGATCGGTTTCTCGAAGTATTTAATCAAGTGATAAATTTAATTAAGGTTTAAATTCAACTTTCCCAATGACGTTTAGAAGGCGTGTTCATGGAGAGCATGGGGAGGAGCGCCCCCCCTCCATGAGCTCTAACTGGAAAAGTTTGTAAGATGGATTTACAAAAAAAGTCGACAGGTTTGTTTTGGAGGCCAACATATTTGTACCTCGACATAGTTGTAAATTTTTTCCTCCTCTCTTCCCCAAACATATGCCTTTTGATGACATATATACCTGTGTGCTGTCATATTACCAGTGTCCGGTTATATAATTCTTGATTAAATTTCTTTGAGAAACCGACCTTGACTGCCACATTAGACCGATCTTAGCGATAGTAAATTTGTCCGTAAATTTTCTGGTAGTTAGGTATATCTTTTTGATTTAAAACATCCTAGATATAAGACTTGGATTTAAGTTTACAAACTGGTAGTATTTACAGGACGGCATAACTTTTTTAGGATGGCGGGATGTTTTTATGCACAGGCCTATGGGCACGGTAAGGATAGAATTCAGGGGAGGGGGCAGGCAAGGCGCAAAGATAAGTTTTTAGCGTACTTTATTGAAGTAAAAGATTTTTTTTAAATAATCAGATTTAAGAATAAATAAATAATATTTTTTATCGGTTGCATATCAAACCTCCCGCGACCGCCGAAAAGCTTGATAGAAATTGAGTACCTAAGTATATTGTTGATTCTGGTCCAGGTGCTCTCTAGCAGAGGTAGCTCCTTTCCTTCGAGTTTTTGACAGTTATTCATTGCCCTAGTAAAGAATTTGTTTCTTGCATTTTTAATTACATTTTATTTTTTGTTAAATTTTCGAAAAATTATGTTTCGATAAACCGTTTAAAAAAATATCGCAAAAACATTTCGATAAAATGTACTTTCGAGATGTTTTTCTAGAAATTTGTGCAGATCCGTTGACAACAATTTAAAATTTAAATAACAATTACTATTTTTTGTTAAGCTCGTTACCTTCTCCCATTGATGTGTTAATAATGGTAAAGTTAAGACAAATGCGCGTGGTTCCAGTGGCGTTGACGTTTTATTTATTACTCTGAATGGTGTCGGCCTTTACTTGATGGAAGTCCATTATACGCATAATGGTAGACAATTTTAGCCAAATTTCCACTTTTATTGAATACTTTATACCATGACGCGTTTCGCTACACTACAGCTTCATCGGATGTTTGTTACAGACTAAATTATAACCTAAAAGTTCACAAAGGTGTCATAAAATACAACAATCTAGGTAGATAATAGTATATTCTGTAACAAGGTTAGAATGAAAAAACTCGATACGAGTGGAAAATTCCGAACGCGAGCGCTAGCGAGCGTGAGGAACCACTAGTATTGAGTTTTTTCATTCTAACTGAGTAACAGACTATATTTTCTCCACGACCAGAAAGTATGAATCAAATTAATGAATGTCAAATTCTATATCTGATTCATTCGATTTTTCACTCATTATTTCATTTAAATTGAAGCTTTTCTGACAAAAATTATGACGCCGCCACCATTGGCATCTGTCACTGACAATTTTGAAATCCACGGCAATCTATGTCGTTTGGTTCGATTACAGAATATTCATACCGTACCTTGTTATGGAATGAGAATACATGCGAAACACATAAGAAGTAAGTGTTTCAGAATAAATATTCTAACTCAAGAGTCAGAATGTATATGTTCTATTATTAAAAATGATTTCGGAATTTCTACATTCTGTAATGGTTGTGGAGAAATACAATTTTTAATTTAGGTTTTATTATTATTATTTTATTATTAGTTGGTACTGTAGTGATATAAATAAAATAAACATATAATCCATATTCGAGTATATTAGTTGTATCCATGAAAAAGGTTGCTGTAGTATCTCTGCCTACATGAACATTATTACTAACCCTTTTATTGCATTTATTTATAAAATGAGGGTTCTACATCTAATGACGTAATACAATCACGTTGATACTCGCTAATGGAACACATTTTTATATAATCCGAATTTTTCCGCAAGATATCCTTTTACCCACTACATTGTTTTGTGCGTCAGTTGTGTTACCAACAAATGGCTATAATGGCTTCGCATGTAATTCGCCTCTGATATTATTTTTTATTAAGTAGTCAGCCAAGGACATTCTTTTTTCTAAACACTCGAAAGAATATTTTATCTAGCACACACTGCAGAATTACACCAACACTCAAAAAGGACTTACTAATTTCGAAAAGCTTAAATCGATTTTCGATTTAATTTTTTCTTGTTAAACAGTTAGGTTTTGTCATCTTTGGTTGTCAAATTGCTTGTTAGGCGTCAATCAAAGTTTGTGTTTATTCGATTGACTTGTTTTCCAATTTATTATTATTTAGCAGAAAAATAAAATATTTTAGGCCTTTTATTACTTTTAGTAAATCTTGTGATGCTTCTAACGTATTTTTTGTACAAAAATACAAGGTAAAATAAGATGTGGCCAATGTTTACAAATTGTGTTTACAGTGGCGCTTAGAATGGTTTGTTTTGGCTTCAAAGAGTGTTAAATCAACCCGTGTCCATTCTTAATAAATCCCTGGTATTCTGCGTTTATTGTCAGCAAACACAGGTTTGGTAAAATTTAAAAACTACAAGCAATTTAATATCTATACAAAAAGTATCATACGTGTATGTAGGCAAATCATTCTGCATTTTTAAATATTGTTTGGTTGTGATTTTACTGATGCAAATAAAACAATATTTAACAATTTTCATCCCAGTGTTTTTAAAACATAAAATATGATATATTTTACCCGTTTTTTTACTAAGTAGAATAACGAAATATTTAATAATATTCTACTACGAGTTTGTTAACATTTTAAATAAAATAGGCTTATGTATATAACAAAAACAACAAATATGGCCATTTAACGAGAAATATTAAAATTTTAAATAATTTACAGTGGGTTCAAATACGTACCAAGGAATTGGAAATATTATTTCTTATTTTATTATATGAAAATTATATGAAACTCTGGCTGTGGCTCGTCGACATTTTCTACTCACTGAAACTGACGTAGAGTTCCATAACAGCTTTCTCTATAAATGCTCAGTTTTATCTCTCCGACACAGGTTTATTAATTGATATTTTGAATTGATATCAGATCGACTGAACAGTTTAAAAACTACACAGTTTCGGCTTACACACACTGCGATTTAACTGTACAGTTTTGACCGTACAGTTAAATCGTACAGGTTTAACTAAAGGTGGGTTAATTTGGAAGATCTCCAGTATCTGCACGGTTCGATCCAATTGGGATTTCGCATTGTGTAGATAAGGTATATTTTAAAATGTTCGAAAAATGTGATAACTCATTAATATAAAACTAAATTTAAATAAACACAACGTTGACAAGATACGCCCTTTTGAAACACTAATTATCTGCTGTATATTACAAAAATATTATTTAAAAAAATGGAAAAGAAAGTATTTTTTGGCGAAAAAAATTGCTACAAAGAGTCCTGGGGTATTATTACCAATCAAGCAGTTTTACTAAAGTGCATAATAGATATGCATATTTTAATTAGAAATAAAATAATAGCTAGATTTTTTAGTACGTGAAAAAAAAATGTGAAATATTACATTAATTTTTTACATTAAAAATAAAATACATTGTATGGAGCATATATTTTGTAACAAATATAAATTACACATGACAACAACTTCAATAAACTAAAAATATGATATTGAGTATAGAATAGGATATACTAAAATTCATTTTTATAGCAAAACAATAAATCACAATTAGCGCTTGTTTTAGTATCGAATGTACCTACATATTATTTCAGTTTTTATATCTTTTCTCTTATTTTTCCATGAATGTTTAAATATCATTAAAATCGGATATAAATTTGCTCTATATTACAAATAAATAAAGAAAATTGAAGCGATTTAAAAGAGTGGTAGAAAGATTTTAATATACAGGGAGTCTCACTAAAAAGTTGAAATGCCCCTTTCTTGAATAAAATGGGAACATTAATGGCCAGATTCTCCAACGCTAGTCCGGTCTAATTTGATAACCAAAAGTTTTAAACCGACAAGTGTAAGAATAAGACAACTAAGTTTTACACTATGAGTTTTTTTGCAAATTTATAAAGAACAATGAAAAGAGGAAGAGCGACAGACCCAAAGAGACACGGAAGCGAAAATTAAACAATGAGCTGACTAAGCATGACATTACGTGGCATGAAGTAAAAATAAAGGCACGCGACAGAGAGAAGCGGAAAGGATTGACGAAGAAAATAGTAGAAGCAATTTAGTAGAGGCAATTTAACCAAACTAAGCAATAAAGAACAATATATCAAATCCAGACACGAAGAGTTAGCTACCCTACTGTCATGAATGGAAGTATAGCGAAGAAACGCCACAAGGTGCCTCTTGCTCCTCGCTTGGAGCTACGAGGAGACCCCATTTGCATAATTATTAAATTATTTTGTTCACTCTCACCGTAGGCTAAGCAAGGAGGTTATGAGAGGAATATTATGAGATGAGGAAATAAATTGGTTAATGTTATAATTTTTGGGTTGATATACAAATACAGATTTGTATTGTACCACCAAATATAACAATAAGACCTCAGATTAAATTATAATAAAGATACGTAACGCAAATACCGAAAGCATAGGAATTGTTTGTCCCATACTATAAACAAAACTCCGGAGAGGTGCGGCAAGGAGTCAACGTTGTTTATAAACAGACAACGATCCGTTAATAAATATGCGCCAGTGGCAGTCTGAAATTTTTTAATAATAAAAAGCAAATAGGTAGATTGTGTTCAAAATAACAATTTACATATCTTTATGACTAACTTATTGAAAAATGAGCGGTTTAGTGTTAATTTTCTGGAAGCTGTTTTTCATCGCTATTCAAATCTCACTAGAGTAGGTGAACCTTTTTTTGATAAAAACTAACCATTTTTTAAAATCATTTGATATGCCTAAAATTTCGTTATCATGAAGAAATCTAGAATTCCTGCGGCGACATAGAGCTTAACTAAGACGAAAAGCGATGCGATCTCCACTCGGTTACGGTGATTCTGGTATTCAACGCGAATATTCTCGACTCACGACGCAGTTGGCAACCAAAGCGCCGTGGACCAGCGCATTCACCATCTACTACAAGTTTATTATGAAAATTTAATTAGGCCTCGCTTCTGATAAGGGCGGTTTTTAAAATATGTTTATCCCCTTCCCGACTCTGACAAATTCAAAATTTTTACAATTACATATTTATTTTGCCTTTAAGCCACCCTTAAACACTCTATACAACCTACCTTAGGATAAATTATACAAAGTATTAAAGGAAGGGTGATGGTGTTTGCTTATTTTTGAAGAATATGTGTAGTTTAAAATGAAACAAAAACTATTCAGGATTATTAAGAGCTTAATGGGCAATATATAATTTCTATACTCAAAATTAGCACCTCTAGTCCAATTTCCCATATTTTAATACAGAATTACTCCCTTCCTTAGAGTATAAGGTCGATAAAAGCGCCTATACATAAAAAAAATAAAACAAGAAATTATTTCAGTATTTCTAAAAATGATACACATAAGTATATCCTGTCGTCCTAAGTAAATAATAATTTGGAATAAATCGAGTTATAATATTCAAACACTTGCAAAATAGTTGTGACTTTTCTTAGTAATTATATTTTGTTTTTATAATTATAAGAAATTGTTATAAATTGTAAAAAAATAATTGTTTGATTATTTTTTAAATTTAAATTGCAGATGCTAGGAATTGGGGCAATCGTTTTTTTTTTACAAAAATACGTAGTTAAATCACTCATCATTAATTTTAATTGAAACAAAATATATTTAGTGTTAAATGCGGTTTTTTAGAAAATATTTCTATTTTCTATAGTGCTTGGCTTTTATAGCCGGGGTTGCACGGCTTCCCGGTGGGATTGTGTGTGCGATCCCTAGTGCAATCCACAAAACTGTGGAGACCTGGAGTGATGCTCAAAAATCGATTCCGATACCGGGTGTCATGCTCCCGCAGTGTTTTTACTAGCTACCTATATATCGGTAGCAGATTTACTCGAGTGAGATCCGTTCTTGCATTGAAGTGGTTTCCTATAGATGGCGCTCTAGTATGTTCTGTACCGTAGTTTTTCAAAACGATATACTTGAATAGGCGAAGTGGCTATTGGGGAAGCTGCCTAAAGGCTACGTCAGTCTGATGATCCCCAGCAAGGGTGAAAGCTTACTGTCTGCCAGCCCGGGGTTGTCCATTACATCTTAGACTCCCCGTACTTTGATGCAAAAATATAACTTACTGTCTTTCAGTACGAATAGCCATTATTTTTCTTTTAGTTTATTACTGCGACGGACATTGAAACCTTTTCATATATATATATAGATATATATATATATATATATATATATATATATATATATATATATATATATATATATATATATATATATATATATATATATATATATATATATATATATATATATATATATATATATACGTAACGCAAATACCGAAAGCATAGGAATTGTTTGTCCCATACTATAAACAAAACTCCGGGGAGGTGCGGCAAGGAGTCAACGTTGTTTATAAACAGACAACGATCCGTTAATAAATATGCGTCTATGATATAGACGATCTTAGTTTATTCTTTTTTTGTTAAAATATTTGATACAGTTTCTAGTGTCATAAATAATTTTGCTAAATTTATTTGTGTGTACTATGTTAGTTAAATATTAAAATAAATAAATTTGAAAATTAAATCTATGTATATTGCAAATCGATCTACCCTATTGAACAAAAAATTCAACACTAGCAAAATTTCAATAAAATGAGTGGTAATTCGGCTCTGTATAGTATTTATTTATAAAGGAAAACCGTAAACGACTAATTATGAAAAAATGGGTCTTTTCTGCAATAAAATGTAAATCGCAGAATATTTTTTTCGATGTCAAATGCGTTTTATGTTAAGTACTTAGTTTAGTTTGTGTCGTGTTTTTCTTTCAGTAACATAAACAGATTGGCTCTTAGTTATCTTAAGGATTAGTAATTTGTTAAGCTTAAGAAATGCCAGTGTATCAGCCAAGCTAGCGTTGTGGTAATCCAAGTAATAATGTTCGAGCATATAAGACGGACATATACTTTGCAGATAGTAATAATTCTAAGCATTTTGGTACAAACAACTTTACTCTTTACTAAAGTTGGCTTTCTGTGGTCTAGTATTGAAAAATTGTTTTAATAATTCTCGAGACATGATACAAATATTCGTCGGTGAACATAATGTTCATGAATCTAATGGGAGAATAGAAAGAAAAATTCTTTATTTCGTTTATTTTATTTTATTTTCTCTAGTTTTCGAAAGTTCGTAAAGGTATTTTTAAAACAGACAGAAATCGGTTCGTCCTTTTTGAACCGAAATATTGTTATTGATATAGAGTACTAACGCGTCGTCTAATTGCTTGCTTCTGATAGTAAAAATATGTGATATTTTAAAACAATTAAGCGTAGGAAGACAGATCATATAAAATTGTCAGCTGCATAGATCCCTAAAAGTAATGCACACTTAACTATAACTATTTTCTCTAAAACCAGACTTTAATTAAAAATTAGACTTTGGACCTTCCTTCCACAAAACAATCAAGTAAACCGATTCGCCTTGGTCCACCTTAAGCATAATTTCATTAATAATATTTATTTCATCGCAAACCTAGGAAATATGGGCCATTTTTGGCGATGTAGCATCTTAAAGAAAGGTTTTACAGCATCTTATTACATAACGTCATAGATTTCCATCAATTTTGTTTAAGTAAGGAAACGACCTGATAACCTAGAACCTACACCTCACTGCCCACTGCCAAATGTCACTATGACTTAACATTTTCTCCACAATGTTCAGCTGACTATAAGAAACTTTAAGCGTAACGTTATCCCATTCACTAAAATAACACGCTATAGCCTGTTGTAAGCAGCTACAAGCGTCCAAATTGACATAAAAAAATTACTAAGTTGGTTTAGCCGACATTATATTCTATCCAATTTGAATTGAGAATGATGACAGAAAAAAGAATTTACCCTGTTGGTCAGTTTCATGCACTGGGATATCCAAATAAAAGTGAACAGGCCTTATAACTGTTTTATTTTTAAAGATTTAGAATGTTAAATATGAAAGTTTTGGGGATTTTTATGGATCATTCATATATCTTATCAGCAAAACAATTGAGTATCGAATAAAAAAAAGTATAAAACATCCATTTTCTCGCTTATTTTAAATTGGATGGTATGACTTTGATCATATTTTTGGATTCTAGGAGAAGTTCTAGACATATTTTGTCTATGCGGTTTTTCAATCGTTTTTGAAATATTTCAAATTAAAAATTATTTCGCATAAATATACATTAAATGTTGTAGCGGCTTAATTTCCCGTTACATTGAGTTTTAGGAAATGTCGTGAATTCCACCTTCCGCTTGTTTATCGACGCGCCTAATATCTCTAAGTAAATAGATGTAAGGAAGTATTATAAATATTAATGAGGAAGAAATAAATGATGTTTGAAAGTAATATTTCTGGACCAGTAGCATTTACAGTATGTTTTTCCGTTTCGGGCGTTTTTCATTGTGCCTATGCTCTGGAGTAATGTACTCTAGTACATTTCTTTTTGTAAATTTAGTTTATTAATGAGGTAGTTTTTATATGTTGTCTTGGACATTAAGATCACACATGTTTGGACTTAAGGGAAACCCTTTATATTTTTATATTATGTTCATATTGTTGCCAGATAATATTTCGGAGTAAATCGAGCAAGTAAGCAAGAAGCAAGTAAGAACGGTTCAAATTGCATTTAAAAAATAACAATAATGTTAGAGCGGCTCAAATACAATATGAAGAAAGTATTGAAGAGGGGCAAAGAACTACATCATTAAACACCATAATAAAACAAATAGATGACTAGAAGAAAGAGGGGAATGGGCAATGGAAATAGAAGAAGAGAAAGAAATGAAGAAAGGGACGCAGCGATTTAATTATATTGTCAAGAGAATCCAAAACATCAATTTCAGATTGTTTGCGGTATCTCAAATATGGAAGAAGAGATAAAATGTTGACTTATGGAACAGTTCAAAGAACGTTAAAGTATTTTAATCATATACCATATAAAATTACGCCAGTTCAAAAGTTTAGTGCCGATCAAAAAGAAAGGAGATATACTTTGGTCACAAATATTAATGAAAGAATGTGGCAAGATCCTCATTTACTTCATACTATCGTTTGAATAGACGAATCAACTTTCTCAACTGCGGGAATATTTAATAGATGAATTTTTCATGTTTGGTCGGATGAAAATCCCTTTACCGTCGAAGATATTGTTTTTCAGGGGCGTAATTCAACCAACGTTTGGTGTGGGATATTACGTGTGTGCTAATTAACGTCACTGGACCCGGACCGAAGAGGTCCAGTTTAACATATTTAGTAAAATATTGGTGGGAAATACCCAAAAATAACCATCCAAAAATTATGAATCCACCGAATGATTACAAGGCCTTTCTACTTATATCATTGCCATGCAATTAAGTTTCTGTTATTTACCTATTTGTTGATTGTCAGTATAGACGTCAAAGTGAAAATACAAAAGTTATTCGACGTTTATCCAACGTTTGAGTAGACAATGGAAATCAAGGAAGAAATTGAAGAGAATATAATTGATGAAATATCGGAAGAAATTCTCGAAGAAGCCAAGAATGTGAACGTCGAACTGTTAAATCGAAATACCGTTAAGCTAAAGAATTGGAAACATTTAGTAAATGGTGCGCAAAAAATAAAATAAACAATTTCAAGAAAGAAGAGGTAATAATTCTAGTATACTTTTCCGTCATTTAAAAAACATGAAAACCGTCCACATTATGGCCAAGGTACTCAATGTTAAAATCTATGTTAAAATTAAAACATAATTTGAATATAAGCAAATAATTAATTATAAAGAATCTAAAACTCTAGCAAGAAACAAAAAGAATACCAAAAAACAAGATAATTTTCTTCACGCTCGTTGAAAACACATTGTACCCAACACGTGCGGAAAGTGTCTTTTCCGCACTCGACTGCACTGCAACTGCAGTGGCGTGCGGAAAGTATAACTTTCCGCACTTGTTAGATAAATAGCTAGTTCAGAATTAGCAAAATTTATTTGTCATTTTGTGTCTTTGGTTACGTAAAAAATGTTCCAAATTATGCGGAAATTCCTAATTGTTGTCATCATTATTTTTATTTAAAATTAGTTTATTATTTTTATCTTTATCCATATAATTTAAGTTTAATTGTGAATTGTTTATTATTAGATGCGCTACTTTTCTGTGCCTGTGTTTCTCTTCTATTTTTAATGCAGTGATGTCAAAAATTCTTTTATGGCTTATATGTTAAAATCTAACTAATTTTATATACCTTTGCTGGTTCAGTCGATAAGAGCTGCTGCAGCTGACTCTTCCCCTCTTTACACACGCTTTCTTTCATAGTCGGAGACCCACTTGGTGGCGGCGCGTATTGTATACAGCTACTGCCATGGGGCGAGGCAGCATCACCTGCTGCAGCCCCTTGAGCAGGTGACATCGTTGTAGAACTACTGGACGTGGAAGGCGAAACGTGGTGATTTTCTGTGTGCCGCCGAAGAGATCGTGCATCACAATAACTTTTACCGCAACCATCAGCTTTACATTCGTAGGGCTTTTTGTTGCGGTGGGTTAACATGTGACCATTTCTAAAACAGGGAACAATAAATGTTTTGAAAGAGTTTCTTCTTCTAATTATATTATAAAAAATATTAATATCTGTAAGAGGATTGCAAAAGGCCGTTGTTGGTCTTACGAAAGTTTATTTGTCCACAACCCCAATAAAAGCAATGAAGTCCATTTGTTAACCTCTAACCCTAAGCCCTAGCTACATAGTACTCGAGAAAGACACTTGGCCATAGCCTAGTGCAGTTGACCAACCAACTCAACAAATTTAGTGATGTTTGAATTTATGAATAAAATAAAAAATCCCTGTATTCTTGGTATGCTTCAAGATATCTTAGCATTCAAATTCTAATCAAAAAGGCATGTAATTTCTTTCTTAAAGAAACCAATAGGGAAAGGAATTAGTTTGTTTCTTAGAAAATAAATTTGTACTTGGCTTAAAAATTGAAGCGATAGGTAGTAGTACCAATATCAGACATTTCATTTGATGTCGTGTAAGACGAAATAGCATAGCACATTGTATGTAGATGCCATGTACTTCCCTTGCTTTAAGGCGAAGACAGATGTGATCATTTTTATGTAATGTAATATTATAGCGAATGTTAGGTACATTGCAAGCAAATCCTCATTAGACTGACCCATCATAGACGAGCATTTATCTGTAACGCAACTTCAATTTTCAAATTAATTATTACTTTGTTAAATGCTCTGAGAAACCTACTGTAATTACTCTTAAAGATAAGCTCAAGAAGGTTATACATTTGTCGCAATAGATAAATGAATATTTAGTGAGTTTTTACTACTGATTAGGGGGATTATCAAAGCGCAAAAATCTGAGTATATACTAGCTGGTCCTCTAGACAAAATTTTAAGCTCGCTGAAAAGACAAGCCTATATTCTCTGGGATGATAATCATATTTAGAAAATTTGATGTAGGAGCGTCAAGATTTTTGCGCTTTAAAAGTTACAGTAATCGTTTCAAGAACTCCTTATATTAGTGAGTTATTGCTACCGATTAGCAATAATCTTAAAACGCAAAAATCTCAGCACTCACTTGTACTGAAAAGAAGACCTTTCGCTCCCGCTTGATAAAAGAGCATTTGTTCTTAAAGATAATAAATATGTTAACAATATTTTATGCGCAGGTCTTTAGATTTTTACGTTTTAAAAATCATGCTAACGATTAGCGTAACTTTTTACGCAAAAATCTGGACACCTTTACATTCAATTTTGTAAACATGATTATCATCCTAGAGAATACAGGCTTGCCTTTCAAGGGACCTAAAAATTTTGTTTTCACGATCAACACGTAAAAAAAACAAGTATTTTTCAGGATATTTGGCTATAACTTATGAATTATTAACTGTAATAAAACTACCTGGTCGGCTCCATTGGGTATATCCTGGAATTTTCAGTATTAGTCGACGAGCCGCATTGTAATAATTTGTATTTTAAAAATAAAAATATCTAAAACTTCCTCTGTGGCATTGCAGGTAGACATGAATAAAATTTATTTTATTTGTTGACCGACCTTTTGTATCTGTTATCGGTAAGCATCTATTTCATGTCTTCGAGAACTGAGGTAAATAAGTCAATCTTTATTTCGCACGTGAAAACTTCAGCTCAATTTTAACATATTTAATTTACGTGATTATATGGTGTCCGTGGGAAAACATTAATGGTGCTTCTGCTAGTGTTACGCTGAAGAAAAAGCTTTTATCCGTGGATGCTAGGGAAATTGTGAACAACGTACCTATACAGTTCTTTGGTTAACAGGGGAGTGAAGCTGTTTCTATAACGTGCAGTTTAGCTAAGATACCTCTGACTACAGTGAGAAGAATCGTATCAAATCCGATCGGATCAAGAAAAAAGCGAGGAAAAATTAAACTGAATATATGTATAAATAATAGATTATTTATTAACTATTCCGAAACCTGTTAGACACTATTCTAATATATTCAGGGGAAATTTATTTATATCATAATTTTTGAATTTGAATAAATTTATATAAAAATAGTATTCCCCATATTATTCAACATCCTCTTTTAAACCATTTTTAAACTAAATCAATTTTAGTTGTGTGCATTTAATAATATAATAAATAATCGCAGCCCACTCTTGTCTACACAACGGGGCCGACCAGGTTGTTTTATTGCAGTTAATAAGTCATTCATAGCCAAATATCCTGTAAAACACTATACTGATTTTTGCGTCTTGAGAATCCCGCTAATCAGCAGGAAAACAACATTTTCAATTCGCTTAAAATAGAGTAGGTATTTGTTCTTAAAAATGATAAACATGTTTACAATATTTCAAGTGCAGGTGCAAGATTTTTACGTCTTAAAAATTACACTAATCGTCAGCAAAAACTCACTATTAGATTTTGCAAATATAAACCAGAGAAAAACCAAGACAGAGAAGAATATCTCTTCTTCTCGCCAGCTCGACAACGCCGCCGTGGACTTCAAATGGCAATACCCCGAGATTGGCGCATGGGATTTTCACAATACACCCCGACATAGCCAGTGCGGTAGCAACACGGCAAGCAGAGAGAGCTTCCTGCGGCGCGACGCGTCTCAATACTGACTCTCACTGTGCTTTATACCGTTTATGCGGACGGACTATCCTGTTTTTAACGTGTGGTTACATTTTTGGAAAATCTTTTAAACTTTGTTGTTTTTCATATGTGTTTTTTATTTTGTAGCATTTTTTTTATAATAGCCCAAAATCTGCAACGCACTCCCGTAGCAGCTTTATTTAAACGTCGGTAGTAAAGTGCATCAGGCCGCTTTGGAGGTCATAGAAAGCAAATCGTATTTATGAATGAAATCAGTACGAGATACTCTTCTGTCTGCCTTGGTTTTTCTCTGTATAAACTGTAGACTCGCTAACTATAAAATTTAGAGTGGTGTTTCACTCCTCATTTTTGATCACCTAAATTTATTTAGCAAATCCAGCAAAAGCTCTGAAGCACCACATTAAATTTTATTGTTTATGAGTTAACGGGTCCGCAATTTCTGTTTGCAAAATCTCACTATTTATCTCACTTACGTTAAACTTTACCTTAACTACCAACAAAGGGTTTATATTACCAAAATATATTATTTTATATATATACAGTAAATAAACCAGTTGCGTAACAAAAAATTAGTGGACCCCCCCGCAAACGTTGGGCCCCCTCTCTACAATGTTTGGAAAAACACAATAGGACCCGGGCAGCTTGGGACCCTCAGCGAGCCCCTCCCCGCGGTGCGGGGTCTGCGGGGGTGTTTGTTACGCCACTGAAATAAACAACTAAAGATCACAGCATACATACAAGGAGGTTTTTATAAAAACAGAGAGGTAAAAATAAGCAACAAGGCTAAAACAATATTTATGTATAACAATAAGTACTCACAAATGATCTTGTCTTTTGAATGCTTTGTTACAAACGTTACATATGTATTTTCTTTCATCGCTGTGTGTTAGCTTGTGTTTTGCCAATGCTGACGCGTTTCCAAATACTTTCGAACACACCTGGAAATTAAAACAAATATTTATTTACTAAATACAGAGCCCACAGATGGAACGCCAACCTTCAAAATAATCTATAAATGCCTTTGCTCGGAACCTACTTAGAGAAATGAAGGCGTAAAATTCAAGGTACCTAATATCAGTAAGGCATTTTGTAACAAATAAGTTTTTCTGAAGTCGATCAAGAATGTCAACTTTTTCGAAGCAATCGCAGATCTCCAAAATACCCTATTCTAGTATTTTAGTCCGTTGCTAAGCAACCATCAAAAAACAGTATATTATAAGAAAGTTACATTTCCGGCCTAAGACGGAAAAGTACCTTTCCTGTACCGGTTTAATAATAATGTTGATGAGAAAATAATAAAGTTGAAGCGTTTTCAGAAAAAATAGTATGTGTACCTTGTAGTAAAAGTACATTCCCGGACACCATTTTGCCATAATTGACTGTATCTCTTACCGTTTACAAGATCCCAAAGGTGAGCGTCGAATTTTTCCACCTTAGTTCTAGGATATAAGCCGGAAACATTTATCATAACGTGAAATCACTTGCGTTTTGAGGTTGAAATAATTTGTACCGCGATACGATAGGTTAGATACAAAGCCTCGTACAAACCTAATCAATCCAAGAAACTGTATGTCTTAACCTCCTCTACCGCGCCTAATAAAAAATATTTAAAGGGAAAAAACCGGAGACTCTGAACCAGTTGGCTATATCTAAGTTCTAGTATGGTTCTGATTAGTTACAAACAAGAATAGTTGTATGTTTACCTTTTTCTTGCTAATTCTATTCCTAAAAGCATCATTGCCAACTTGCTTATGAATACCTAACGGCAGATACTAGGAAAGAACATCTACTTATTTGGTCTCTCGTAACAGCAACCTCGCCAACACTTGGCTACGCCCTGTACGCAGGCGCGGCCCGTGAAATTTTAAACTTGTATATCTCTGTTGCTACTTCTGGGACCCATGCCAAGTTGAAGTTTTTTAATAGTGAGCCTACTAGGAATCTTTTGGTACAAAAAATATTTTGTAATTTTCGAAAAAAAGTTTCTGAAATTTTTGAATTGACTCACCTTGGAAAAAAAATAACAGGTATTTATTTACTATTTTTTCTAAACAAATTTTATATCATAATGTCGACAATTCTTAAATTTTAAAAGCAAAAAATGTGTTAGTAGAAAGTTATAGTCATTTGAATTTTGTTTTAAATTATATTTTGGGTTTGAAAAAACTCAAATGACTATAAATTTCTAGTAACACATTTTGTTCTCTTAAAATTAAAAAATTATCGACAAAATGATGTAAAATTTGTTAAAAAAAATAAATAAAATACGTAAGCGTGTTAATTTTTTTACCAAGTGGGTCAGTTCAAAAATTCAACACTTTCGCAAATTACAAAATATTTTTTTTACCTAAACAATCCTAGTAGGCTAACTATTAAAAAACCTGAACTTGGCATGGGTCCTATAAGTTGCAACAGAGATACAACTTTAAAATTTCAACCTGCCTGGATTGCTAAACTGGAGTTTTGGACGGACTCATTGATCATCAGTATTGGAATGCTGTAATCCGTATTACCAGAGAGTAGGCAGCTGTTTCCTTTATTCATCTACCTTCTATACTGATCAGTGTTTCATGCTGTGATTGAAATAGAATATGTACCTAAATGTGCGTAACGTTTAATATGGTCAATAAACAGTCAAGTATAGGTTATAAGACTGTCAATTGTTGTAAGATACGTAAAAAATTGTTATTTTATCAAATGTATACGTCCATTATTTGATGACAGTAGAGGGATATGATGCTTTTTGACTCTCCGAGCACGTTTTGCCGCTCCTGATTCTCCCGCTCCTGATTCTCCCGAGTGACTCGCAGGTGTGCTATTGGGGTAATGACCTTGAACGTGCACGTGTGCTATTGTTATTTGGCCTTGATATGCGCAGGTGTTATTCCAAAGTCTTTTGTCGAAGTGGCCGTTGACTTTTAGTTCGTAATATTGGGGTGTTTGAGAGCACATGTTTCTTTGTTTGTTGATAGCCAGGTATACGATGCCCCCTTCAGGGTCACCTTATTGTGATGCATTTTCAATGCAAAGCAAGCAGGTGGTTAGACGCAGTTGTGCGACACGATTTGGCCTTTAAATATTTGACATAGAACAACGACCAGCTGTTGAGATACTTCCGCCCGCCCAACCCCGGCCCTCATGTAGCACAATCCGACGTCACGATCGATACACTTGGTTTAGCTTTTTGATGCATGCATAGGACAGATGTTTATTTTTGATTTGAAAATGCAGTGCTGTTTAAGGAATTTGTGGAGGCGAGCTTTTATAATGGGAAATCAATAGAGTCCACCTGTTGGGTAACTGCTATTTTGAAGTAAAAGTTGAAACTCAAACCTTTTCTATTTTAATGGGTTTAATTTTATAATGTACAATTTAGTTAAAATTTATTTTATTATTGTCACCTGTTTTAATTTTATATTTACTTTTACTGCAGGCAATACCACATATTTTAAAGTGTTTTTTAATCAAAGTAAGCAATTAAAACGATTTTATTCGTGTTTACCACAAAAAGTTTTCTTTTGTGACGAAAAATAGCGGTTACACAACGGGCGGACTCCATTGATTTCCCATTCCCATTGATTTGCCATAGATAAAAATACCTGTTCTGCAAAATTATTTCATACCATTTTATTATTCAATACATGGTCTCAAACTTTTTGGTGGAACTACACTGCGTTTTTCTATGTCGCATTAAAAGACAGAAGGGGTCTCACATTATTAGAATGGAGTCGACCTGTTGTGTAACCACTATTTTGAAGTAAAGGTTGAAGCTCAAACCATTTCCTATTTAATATGTGCAGTTAAGTTGTAGTTTAAAAGTTGCATTAAATAAAACTTATAAAAATTCCTTAATACTAGACACTTGACTGCTAATTGGTTGGAATATATTTAATTAACCCGCACATCATAGGGTTTTACAATTTAAATTTTTAGCTTCAATTCTATTAGAGGTAAAGATATAGGACTTGCGACGAAAAATAGCGGTTACACAACAGGCGGACTCTATTGATTTCCCACAAAATCTTGTAGCTAATACATTGTTTAGAAACATAACAGAAAGAGTCATGTATGTAGCCATAGATAAAAATATTTTGGAAAATTATTTCATTGTTTCAAGGTCACCTTATTGTGATGCATTTTCAATGCAAAGCAAGTTGGTGGTTAGACGCAGCTATGCGACATGATGTGTCCTTTAAATATTTGACATAGAACTTAAACGCCGTATGGTTTTCAAAAATATATCAACTCCTGAAGAAGTTATACAGGGTGTCCGGATAGGATACGGAGCGGCTGTATCTCGACAATGGCAAGGCCTAGTAATAATAATTTCATAATAATTTAGGGCACCCAGCATTATAGTCCACGTGTGCTACAGCGATTGAGATTCGCGGTACCGGCGCCGCGATGACAGCGGCTCCTTTTGTATCGATTTCACCTGTCAAGCTTTGTTATACAGAGGGTTACATAATTTTAGATTAATGTATTAATTAATTATAGTCTACGTACGCTACGCGTTTGAGATTCGCGGTGCCGCCAGGTGCAATGACAGCGGTACCTTTTGTATCCTCGCCGTCTTGTGGGCCAATAATTTACGACGTACCTGCCCCTTCGGGTAGTCGAGCTCGATGACTTTATTATCTGTCAAGCGTAAAGAGGGTTTGATGTTTATGGTATGTCGAGCAAAAGTGTGATAATACATTTTACAATGGGTCCTTTCAATTATTTTAGATTTACGGAAGTGGGTTACGCGTGTAGATAGATATTTATAGGATATTAAAGAATAAAAAGGATAGTAAGTATTGAGATTTATTAATTAAAAATAATGAAGGAACGCTGGTGATATACATTTTAAAAAAACAAGGACACGTGTTCTCTTGAAATTTATTGCCTGCCCAGATTTGCTGTTTACGTGCGGGAGATAAAGGTGTATAGGTTATAAAAAGAATTAGAAAAAGGGGCGTAAATTGGTAATAGTATTAAGTTCCCTTATATTATTCTTAACTGCTGCTGGTGGCGTTTAACTTATCCGCGGTAATATAATAGAAATATTTATGCGAATACATGCAATCTTAGCCTTTCTTAACGAAAAAAAAGTAATAAAACAGTGAGTGTGTGGTATATATTAGCTCACGTGTATGTCCACGTTTGCTACATGATTTTTCCTTTTGCGTGTATGGATAGAGTCCGATGATGCCGACATCATGCGATTTATAGATCTCGAGCGTAAGATATGATTTCCCAAAATTTTGGTGTATGGATGTGTACGTGAGTAAGTATAATTTAGAGCATCGTACCACTTAGTCTGATAGGGATATGAGCCGTTAGAAGGGAAAATGTGGTACTGCTAGTCAAATAGATAGACGGAGCGGCAACCGGATAGACTGCCTGATAGCTAGTTTTTAGATAGCTCCATAGTCAGTCACTCGGCCCGACATAGAGTCATACGTGTGTGCGTGTGGACAGCAAGACAGTCATACGTGTGTGCGTGTGGTCGGTCAGACAGTCATACGTGTGGTCAGCCAGTCAGTCATACATGTGTGCGTGATATTTATATTAATAATAATAATACCTACAGATTAATTTAAATTAGAAATATATTGTATCTGATTTAGTTTGGACAGCTGTCCTTAAGCCCTATCACCAGCGTCAAGGTACAGATACATTGATAGGGTCCGCCCTCCCTCCACTCAGCTGTACGCTTTAATAAATTTCGCGGCGTATATGTTGCGTTCACGGTCGATAATGCTTTGTTACTACTTGGATAGAGTACGGTTATAATAAGATGATAAAGGCACTGTTTATAGTTTAAGAATGTCATTTGTAATCCAGACGTCCGCGGAGTAAGATGCACCGTGAAATTAAATTTAAGCTCCTGGCTATGCCCAATGAAAATGTTTTTGGATTTAGAAAGACGGAAACTGGATGGTTTATCGGCAGTCAACATGTGGAATTCAATGGAAATGTTTTGTTGATTGATGAAGAAAAGTATATGTTAACTGAGGGGTTATTGAATTTGTTAACACAGCACCAGCCTAAGAAATATACGAGTTATGAATTGAACCAGTATAAGGAAATTCTCTTATTATCTGATGCACACAGATGGGGATTTCAAAGGAATAAGCATATGCGCTCCAGTAAAAGCTGGAAATATTTAAATATTATATCCAAGTTATTTCCACCCAAAAGAAAATATATTAAATCAGAGGCTAACAGAACATATAAAGAACTAACATCGATAAACAAGAATCCCTGGATGAGATGGATGCAGCGTTAATATACTTTGTACTAAAAAGCGGAGATCCTAATTATTGCGCAATGGAGATTTATATTTGCAGTCATAGAATTAGATATATAGATAATAAAATTGTAAAATATGTAGGAATTACATATGTTTGTACAATAAAATAATAAACTAATATACACGTTTTGATGTTTATTTTTTTGTCCTAGATGTATTAAAAAAGTCATTCAGTGACCAGAATATACTATAGTGTGATAATAGAAAAATTAGATCTTAAAATAAGACTTAATCGTATTGTAGAGAATTTGTAAATTTTTTCCTAGACCTCTCGCTTTGATATGGGAAGGGTGATCTAGATAGGCGAACAGTCAGACAGACAAACAGGAAAACAATTAGTCAGGCAGCCGGTCAGACCGGCTGACAGATAGCCAGACATACGTTGAAATAAACAAACAGATAGGCAACAGACAGTCAAAATAAAATATTTTCTTTTAATGTAAATTTTACCCTCAGTTCTAAGAAATTATTAACAACGTTTAAAGTACGTCTCAATGAAAAGACTATAAATTCCTTAGGTATACCCCAAATAATACAACTTTTATTCGCAGTACTATTTGAAAATAGATGAAGCTATTAATTATGCTGGGTTGATATGTGTCGATCGAAGAAGTAACAAGAAAAAGTTATGGCGTAGCGAAGATAATTGACATAAATTTAAAAAAAAGTTCTTTTCACTTTTAACACCGTTTTGACAGTTTTTCCAAACACTAGCAATTTATTCGTTTATTGTTGTATTTATGCAAAAGTGAGTTTGATTTAAATAAAATTAAAAAATAACGCAAATGTGGTTCAATAATCAAGTATTTGGAAAACCCTCACATGACCAGTAGCCATTTTCGGATAATTTAGCTTTATAAAAACGCTAAAACTTCATAAATCTAAGAAAATATATCACGCGTTCATGGTTCTATTAAATATCGGTTTCAATGTTTTTTCTAAATTATGTTACGTAACAAAAAAAAACGGTTTTTCAATTTTCCCAGAACAAACATTGCAGGTTATGTAGGTTTCTCAAATATGGGGTTCATTTAAAAAGGGGACCGAAGTATTAATTATGTAAGTTTTACATCTATGGCCTTTTTTTATCTATTATGCAATGGAAATATACTTTTTAAAAACTATTCATAGAATAGCAGACTCTATATAGGTAATACAGAGATATTAAGGTTACGAAAGCAAATTACCAGGTTTTTTAGAAAAAAGGCCTACAATATCCCTAAATTTTGCACTTATAAGGACGGAATTGATCTGAACGTTAAAATAATCAGGATTAATTAAGATTATTTCAGCATATTGACCACAACACGGTGATATCATCTATAAACCTTACATTTCTATTCAAATGACCCAATTTTTTTTGCTGAACCTATATAGACAATTCATAGATATTAAGATTACGAAATAAATTAGCTGTTTTGTAGAAAAAGTCTACAATATCGTAGAATTTTCGCCTGATTATAAGAAAAGAATAAACATGGGGGTTAAAATAATCATGATAACATAGCTTCATAAAAACACTACAAAGGTATAACACAACGCCAAAGACGTGAAATCTTATTACATTATCTGCAGGGAATAATTTATTACATATAAAACTATTATATTTCCCCTCTAACTATGAAATTTTCCAAAAAAAATGTGAATGACTAGTTTTTGCGTCTTACGAGATCATCAGATAAACTACACTTAACTGTAAATCACCTCGGGGCATACATAAAGAATAGCTCGAAAACTGTTCCTATTAGTTAGGAAGAATACGATATAAACGTCATAAATATGTATACTGGTATAGGTCAGATTTCTGTCATTTTCGAATACAGGTAGAAAGGGAGAAAATAAAGAGTGTCGCGTCAAAGAATGTGTAAGCTTTGCGAAGATAATGAAATTGAGCTGTTTAAAGACCTTAACAAGGCACATATGTAGATATGTATATTATCTTAAGGTGTTTTTGTATTTTTATTATTCATATGACAAGTAAAAGCGGCGTTGTTAGATAACAATACGTTTGTTTAGAGTTGTTGAATAAGTGTGAGAAAATAATACACGACAAGATGTTTTTAATATCAATTTATTTTAAGCCATATTTGTGTGGACATAATATTTACATTTATTATTATTGTAATGTTCACAATTATCAATTAATAATCAGATACCGAGTAACTTAAGCTGCTATTATATAATCGTATCTATAAAAAAGAATTTTTAGAATATTAAATAGTATATATATATATATATATATATATATATATATATATATATATATATATATATATATATATATATATATTCTGATGCATATATGATTTAATATACTGATGAAATTTGATCTTAATTAATATTGGTTATTCTACATATTCTATTGTCAGATTTTATTACTACTGAGCTTCTTAAATCGAAATGGGGTAATTCATGATTACTAAAGGGTATGGTCATTACCATCGTGAGTACACGCCATATAATTCATGTTCTCCCCACATGTTTACACAAAACAAACATTAGCTTATTGTTCATTTTTATAACGGTGAAACTGTGTGGTACTACACTGAAGATGGTAAAGTTTTACATTTTATTAGTCCATTGGTGTGTTACACTCTTCCTCCAGACAGCCGTACACTGGTGATTCCTAAACAAAACGTGTCGGTATTAAAGCCTGTAGAGTTTGACTGGTATAGTCCTTGAATTATAGACCAAATATCATTTATGCATATCTGACTAACTTCTTTAAACGGAATCCAGCCTTGTCCTCTTGAAAAATCTTTAGAGCAAAAGCTAAGACCAACTTTATCCTTAGGGTTTAGATCTGCTGTACTGTACTCTAAAACATCCAATAATGCGTTTTTAAGCCATGAAACAGGCTCCTCATTCTTAGGTATATCTTTAAATTTAAAATCGATGGCGCGACCACGTAAATTAAAGTGTCTGACATGTTTTTCCTCATCTTTAATTACAATAAACTTCTCCATTTTATCGAGGTAGGCAATTTATTCAAAGAATAAATTGACAAAATACTACCAGAGCATATAAAAACTCAACTGCCTCAGTCAGCGGATAAAATGAAACTAAGATTTTTTCCGATGGTTTTCAACTTATATGCAATTCTGATTGAACTTTGATTTGTGAGAAAGATATACGTAACCGTATTTCTGCGTTAGGAGTCTGATAAATGTTCCCAAAGGGTCATAATATTAACAAAAAAATATTTTTATTGGTCAAAAGGTACTTAAACGTGTAAAAATTTAAAATTAGCAAAGCATTCTATATGGCTCTTTAAAGACACATAGTAATTTGATATTTTTCAACAGTTTTGTCAAGTTTCCGGCTAAACCTTTATATTTGTTACACGGGCTAATCAGTATCCATATTGGCGTAATGGACATATAGATATTTGTAACGTTAAAGGTTATTACCAAAATAAGCACTTTATATCGCAAAAGGGCACTTAAAACGTGTAAAATTTAAATCTAGCAAGACAACTTTTAATTTGCATAATCTATATGGTACTTTAAAGCCACAGGGCAATTGATAGTTTTTCCACACTTCGAATTTTCGCTGTAACCTTTATATTTGGTACATTGCCCCTGTGCATCACCCCCAGCCATATCGGCGTAATGTCTCCAAGGTAATGTATTGGTAAAGATGTAATATGCTTCGTTAATTATCATAAGGATCTTGAATAGTTAATGATTTTTCGAGGTATACCAGGCTTTCTGCAATTATTGAGAATCATCAAAAGTGTTATAGGTAACGTAATCATAGAAAGTTATTTTGTTTTAATTACAGATATTTAACTCATTCTTTTTTATACCTTAATGAGCTTGTTACGTTTCTTTATTATGCTTTCTCTAGTTATTTCTCTCTCTCTCTCTCTCTCTCTCTCTATCTCTATTTCGGTTGCACTATAGTATAATATTACTAAATACGTGCGGTACACGATGAATGTGAATGAAATGCGTCATAATTATATCATTGTTTTTATCATCTTTCATTATTCCTAATACTTTGAATGAACAAGTGGAACCCATAAATGTCAGTCTCAGGAAAATTAGAAGTGTCACTATAAGTATAGCAGCTTCTTCTAAGCACGGCTTAATCATTTTTGTGAAAAAGTGCCTAAATATATCTGTTTATTCGGTTTGGAGAAATACTTTCAGCATAGTCATAATGAAAATCATAAATATTAGCTAACTAAATGTAAGGTACAAATTCCAATATAAATTTCAGTTAAAATATTCTTCTTTCTAAAACTAATTTCTTAATACGTATCAAGTTTTCATTAATGGGTTTACTTTCAAATCCAGGGCGAGATACACTATATAATTTTCAAGCATGGATGCAGCTTAGAACATAAAATGCGATTTATTTTTGTTAACAGAAGTACCGCCTGTTCAAGTAATGATAATATACTATTTTTACTTGTTATAGACCGAAGTCAAATTTGGTATTCCAGTGCGATTATATGACTAAAGTTTAAAAAAAAAATGCAAAGTGAAAAGAGGTACCTAAACACGAAATAATACCGATCAAAGGAAGCTACAAGGCTTCCAATAGCGTTTTGTCTGTGATCTGCCTCATATTATATTATTTAATTAAAAATCGAAGACGAAAAATATCCATAGAAATATTAGGATTACTTTCTAAAGTATTTTATTTAGAAATAGTAAGAAAAATTAAAATTTTAGATTAAACTCTGCATCACTTAAATATTAAAAATGTATTTTTTAATTTTTTATTCAACAGCAGACGAGATATTGAAGAAATTAGAGCTTCATATAGATGGAAATTGCACTGACTCAAGGCGGGACCAAAGATTCCTGATCATATATAGTCTATAAAGTGTAGTGTGCCGATTTAGCGGCACCCCTAAATTTCTTATGCTTTGAAATAAAAAACTTATTCTTTTATACGCTTTTATTTTGTGTCTTGGAAAGTTATCGAATAATAGAAATTTTCCTATAAATTATTTAAAGATCAAAGGCAAAAATCAATTACTCGCGTGGATAAAATCTAAAAAATATAGAGAGTAAAAATAGAAATAAGTGAAAATTCAGGCAAAATCAGACATAAGGTAAATTTTGAACAAGAAGTTGTGTGTGAGCTTGGTAAAGTTGAGGGTGGATGAAAATTGTTTTTAAAGCGGATTTTATGGAAAAAATTCTGCTTTACATTTTTAGATCAATTTTCGTCCACCCTCAACTTTACCAAGCTCACACACAACTTCTTGTTCAAAATTTACCTTATGTCGGATTTTGCCTGAATTTTCACTTATTTCTATTTTTGAAAAGTTATTTCTTACGCAAAAGAATACTGATTCTTACCATGCGGGCGTCTTTATATTCTTTCCTAAACTTTCTCATTTAAACATGTGAACCACTTTTACATTTCTATTAGTGAAAATTACCAGTAAGTTTGAATATAGAAAGTCTGAGCACTTTGAGAGTTATTACGAATGTTAAATATGCCTGTTTAACAATACACGTTAGAAAATAATGACGCTTATTACCCACCTTTTTAAATTTTGTCCCATACTTCGCTAGTCTGAAAGTAATAACAATCTTTATTACTCTGGAATACCAAATTTGACTTCGGTCTATAACAAGTAAAAATAGTATATTATCATTACTTGAACAGGCGGTACGTCTGTTAACAAAAATAAATCGCATTTTATGTTCTAAGCTGCATCCATGCTTGAAAATTATATAGTGTATCTCGCCCTGGATTTGAAAGTAAACCCATTGATGAAAACTTGATACTTATTAAGAAATTAGCTTTAGAAAGAAGAATATTTTAACTGAAATTTATATTGGAATTTGTACCTTACATTTAGTTAGCTAATATTTATGATTTTCATTATGACTATGCTGAAAGTATTTCTCCAAACCGAATAAACAGATATATTTAGGCACTTTTTCACAAAAATGATTAAGCTGTGCTTAGAAGAAGCTGCTATACTTATAGTGACACTTCTAATTTTCCTGAGACTGACATTTATGGGTTCCACTTGTTCATTCAAAGTATTAGGAATAATGAAAGATGATAAAAACAATGATATAATTATGACGCATTTCATTCACATTCATCGTGTACCGCACGTATTTAGTAATATTATACTATAGTGCAACCGAAATAGAGATAGAGAGAGAGAGAGAGAGAGAGAGAGAGAAATAAATAGAGAAAGCATAATAAAGAAACGTAACAAGCTCATTAAGGTATAAAAAAGAATGAGTTAAATATCTGTAATTAAAACAAAATAACTTTCTATGATTACGTTACCTATAACACTTTTGATGATTCTCAATAATTGCAGAAAGCCTGGTATACCTCGAAAAATCATTAACTATTCAAGATCCTCATGATAATTAACGAAGCATATTACATCTTTACCAATACATTACCTTGGAGACATTACGCCGATATGGCTGGGGGTGATGCACAGGGGCAATGTACCAAATATAAAGGTTACAGCGAAAATTCGAAGTGTGGAAAAACTATCAATTGCCCTGTGGCTTTAAAGTACCATATAGATTATGCAAATTAAAAGTTGTCTTGCTAGATTTAAATTTTACACGTTTTAAGTGCCCTTTTGCGATATAAAGTGCTTATTTTGGTAATAACCTTTAACGTTACAAATATCTATATGTCCATTACGCCAATATGGATACTGATTAGCCCGTGTAACAAATATAAAGGTTTAGCCGGAAACTTGACAAAACTGTTGAAAAATATCAAATTACTATGTGTCTTTAAAGAGCCATATAGAATGCTTTGCTAATTTTAAATTTTTACACTTTTAAGTACCTTTTGACCAATAAAAATATTTTTTTGTTAATATTATGACTCTTTGGGAACATTTATCAGACTCCTAACGCAGAAATACGGTTACGTATATCTTTCTCACAAATCAAAGTTCAATCAGAATTGCATATAAGTTGAAAACCATCGGAAAAAATCTTAGTTTCATTTTATCCGCTGACTGAGGCAGTTGAGTTTTTATATGCTCTGGTAGTATTTTGTCAATTTATTCTTTGAATAAATTGCCTACCTCGATAAAATGGAGAAGTTTATTGTAATTAAAGATGAGGAAAAACATGTCAGACACTTTAATTTACGTGGTCGCACCATCGATTTTAAATTTAAAGATATACCTAAGAATGAGGAGCCTGTTTCATGGCTTAAAAACGCATTATTGGATGTTTTAGAGTACAGTACAGCAGATCTAAACCCTAAGGATAAAGTTGGTCTTAGCTTTTGCTCTAAAGATTTTTCAAGAGGACAAGGCTGGATTCCGTTTAAAGAAGTTAGTCAGATATGCATAAATGATATTTGGTCTATAATTCAAGGACTATACCAGTCAAACTCTACAGGCTTTAATACCGACACGTTTTGTTTAGGAATCACCAGTGTACGGCTGTCTGGAGGAAGAGTGTAACACACCAATGGACTAATAAAATGTAAAACTTTACCATCTTCAGTGTTGTACCACACAGTTTTACCGTTATAAAAATGAACAATAAGCTAATGTTTGTTTTGTGTAAACATGTGGGGAGAACATGAATTATATGGCGTGTACTCACGATGGTAATGACCATACCCTTTAGTAATCATGAATTACCCCATTTCGATTTAAGAAGCTCAGGCTATAATAGAAATTGTATTTAAAAGTAAATAAAATCTGACAATAGAATATGTAGAATAACCAATATTAATTAAGATCAAATTTCATCAGTATATTAAATCATATATGCATCAGAATATATATATATATATATATATATATATATATATATATATATATATATATATATATATACTATTTAATATTCTAAAAATTCTTTTTTATAAATACGATTATATAATAGCAGCTTAAGTTACTCGGTATCTGATTATTAATTGATAATTGTGAACATTACAATAATAATAAATGTAAATATTATGTCCACACAAATATGGCTTAAAATAAATTGATATTAAAAACATCTTGTCGTGTATTATTTTCTCACACTTATTCAACAACTCTAAGCAAACGTATTGTTATCTAACAACGCCGCTTTTACTTGTCATATGAATAATAAAAATACAAAAACACCTTAAGATAATATACATATCTACATATGTGCCTTGTTAAGGTCTTTAAACAGCTCAATTTCATTATCTTCGCAAAGCTTACACATTCTTTGACGCGACACTCTTTATTTTCTCCCTTTCTACCTGTATTCGAAAATGACAGAAATCTGACCTATACCAGTATACATATTTATGACGTTTATATCGTATTCTTCCTAACTAATAGGAACAGTTTTCGAGCTATTCTTTATGTATGCCCCGAGGTGATTTACGGTTAAGTGTAGTTTATCTGATGATCTCGTAAGACGCAAAAACTAGTCATTCACATTTTTCTTTGGAAAATTTCATAGTTAGAGGGGAAATATAATAGTTTTATATGTAATAAATTATTCCCTGCAGATAATGTAATAAGATTTCACGTCTTTGGCGTTGTGTTATACCTTTGTAGTGTTTTTATGAAGCTATGTTATCATGATTATTTTAACCCCCATGTTTATTCTTTTCTTATAATCAGGCGAAAATTCTACGATATTGTAGACTTTTTCTACAAAACAGCTAATTTATTTCGTAATCTTATTATCTATGAATTGTCTATATAGGTTCAGCAAAAAAAATTGGGTCATTTGAATAGAAATGTAAGGTTTATAGATGATATCACCGTGTTGTGGTCAATATGCTGAAATAATCTTAATTAATCCTGATTATTTTAACGTTCAGATCAATTCCGTCCTTATAAGTGCAAAATTTAGGGATATTGTAGGCCTTTTTTCTAAAAAACCTGGTAATTTGCTTTCTTAACCTTAATATCTCTGTATTACCTATATAGAGTCTGCTATTCTATGAATAGTTTTTAAAAAGTATATTTCCATTGCATAATAGATAAAAAAAAGGCCATAGATGTAAAACTTACATAATTAATACTTCGGTCCCCTTTTTAAATGAACCCCATATTTGAGAAACCTACATAACCTGCAATGTTTGTTCTGGGAAAATTGAAAAACCGTTTTTTTTTGTTACGTAACATAATTTAGAAAAAACATTGAAACCGATATTTAATAGAACCATGAACGCGTGATATATTTTCTTAGATTTATGAAGTTTTAGCGTTTTTATAAAGCTAAATTATCCGAAAATGGCTACTGGTCATGTGAGGGTTTTCCAAATACTTGATTATTGAACCACATTTGCGTTATTTTTTAATTTTATTTAAATCAAACTCACTTTTGCATAAATACAACAATAAACGAATAAATTGCTAGTGTTTGGAAAAACTGTCAAAACGGTGTTAAAAGTGAAAAGAACTTTTTTTTAAATTTATGTCAATTATCTTCGCTACGCCATAACTTTTTCTTGTTACTTCTTCGATCGACACATATCAACCCAGCATAATTAATAGCTTCATCTATTTTCAAATAGTACTGCGAATAAAAGTTGTATTATTTGGGGTATACCTAAGGAATTTATAGTCTTTTCATTGAGACGTACTTTAAACGTTGTTAATAATTTCTTAGAACTGAGGGTAAAATTTACATTAAAAGAAAATATTTTATTTTGACTGTCTGTTGCCTATCTGTTTGTTTATTTCAACGTATGTCTGGCTATCTGTCAGCCGGTCTGACCGGCTGCCTGACTAATTGTTTTCCTGTTTGTCTGTCTGACTGTTCGCCTATCTAGATCACCCTTCCCATATCAAAGCGAGAGGTCTAGGAAAAAATTTACAAATTCTCTACAATACGATTAAGTCTTATTTTAAGATCTAATTTTTCTATTATCACACTATAGTATATTCTGGTCACTGAATGACTTTTTTAATACATCTAGGACAAAAAAATAAACATCAAAACGTGTATATTAGTTTATTATTTTATTGTACAAACATATGTTATTCCTACATATTTTACAATTTTATTATCTATATATCTAATTCTATGACTGCAAATATAAATCTCCATTGCGCAATAATTAGGATCTCCGCTTTTTAGTGCAAAGTATATTAACGCTGCATCCATCTCATCCAGGGATTCTTGTTTATCGATGTTAGTTCTTTATATGTTCTGTTAGCCTCTGATTTAATATATTTTCTTTTGGGTGGAAATAACTTGGATATAATATTTAAATATTTCCAGCTTTTACTGGAGCGCATATGCTTATTCCTTTGAAATCCCCATCTGTGTGCATCAGATAATAAGAGAATTTCCTTATACTGGTTCAATTCATAACTCGTATATTTCTTAGGCTGGTGCTGTGTTAACAAATTCAATAACCCCTCAGTTAACATATACTTTTCTTCATCAATCAACAAAACATTTCCATTGAATTCCACATGTTGACTGCCGATAAACCATCCAGTTTCCGTCTTTCTAAATCCAAAAACATTTTCATTGGGCATAGCCAGGAGCTTAAATTTAATTTCACGGTGCATCTTACTCCGCGGACGTCTGGATTACAAATGACATTCTTAAACTATAAACAGTGCCTTTATCATCTTATTATAACCGTACTCTATCCAAGTAGTAACAAAGCATTATCGACCGTGAACGCAACATATACGCCGCGAAATTTATTAAAGCGTACAGCTGAGTGGAGGGAGGGCGGACCCTATCAATTTATCTGTACCTTGACGCTGGTGATAGGGCTTAAGGACAGCTGTCCAAACTAAATCAGATACAATATATTTATAATTTAAATTAATCTGTAGGTATTATTATTATTAATATAAATATCACGCACACATGTATGACTGACTGGCTGACCACACGTATGACTGTCTGACCGACCACACGCACACACGTATGACTGTCTTGCTGTCCACACGCACACACGTATGACTCTATGTCGGGCCGAGTAACTGACTATGGAGCTATCTAAAAACTAGCTATCAGGCAGTCTATCCGGTTGCCGCTCCGTCTATCTATTTGACTAGCAGTACCACATTTTCCCTTCTAACGGCTCATATCCCTATCAGACTAAGTGGTACGATGCTCTAAATTATACTTACTCACGTACACATCCATACACCAAAATTTTGGAAATCATATCTTACGCTCGAGATCTATAAATCGCATGATGTCGGCATCATCGGACTCTATCCATACACGCAAAAGGAAAAATCATGTAGCAAACGTGGACATACACGTGAGCTAATATATACCACACACTCACTGTTTTATTACTTTTTTTTCGTTAAGAAAGGCTAAGATTGCATGTATTCGCATAAATATTTCTATTATATTACCGCGGATAAGTTAAACGCCACCAGCAGCAGTTAAGAATAATATAAGGGAACTTAATACTATTACCAATTTACGCCCCTTTTTCTAATTCTTTTTATAACCTATACACCTTTATCTCCCGCACGTAAACAGCAAATCTGGGCAGGCAATAAATTTCAAGAGAACACGTGTCCTTGTTTTTTTAAAATGTATATCACCAGCGTTCCTTCATTATTTTTAATTAATAAATCTCAATACTTACTATCCTTTTTATTCTTTAATATCCTATAAATATCTATCTACACGCGTAACCCACTTCCGTAAATCTAAAATAATTGAAAGGACCCATTGTAAAATGTATTATCACACTTTTGCTCGACATACCATAAACATCAAATCCTCTTTACGCTTGACAGATAATAAAGTCATCGAGCTCGACTACCCGAAGGGGCAGGTACGTCGTAAATTATTGGCCCACAAGACGGCGAGGATACAAAAGGTACCGCTGTCATTGCACCTGGCGGCACCGCGAATCTCAAACGCGTAGCGTACGTAGACTATAATTAATTAATACATTAATCTAAAATTATGTAACCCTCTTTATAACAAAGCTTGACAGGTGAAATCGATACAAAAGGAGCCGCTGTAATCGCGGCGCCGGCACCGCGAATCTCAATCGCTGTAGCACACGTGGACTATAATGCTGGGTGCCCTAAATTATTATGAAATTATTATTACTAGGCCTTGCCATTGTCGAGATACATATCCTATCCGGACACCCTGTATAACTTCTTCAGGAGTTGATATATTTTTGAAAACCATACGGCGTTTAAGTTCTATGTCAAATATTTAAAGGACACATCATGTCGCATAGCTGCGTCTAACCACCAACTTGCTTTGCATTGAAAATGCATCACAATAAGGTGACCTTGAAACAATGAAATAATTTTCCAAAATATTTTTATCTATGGCTACATACATGACTCTTTCTGTTATGTTTCTAAACAATGTATTAGCTACAAGATTTTGTGGGAAATCAATAGAGTCCGCCTGTTGTGTAACCGCTATTTTTCGTCGCAAGTCCTATATCTTTACCTCTAATAGAATTGAAGCTAAAAATTTAAATTGTAAAACCCTATGATGTGCGGGTTAATTAAATATATTCCAACCAATTAGCAGTCAAGTGTCTAGTATTAAGGAATTTTTATACGTTTTATTTAATGCAACTTTTAAACTACAACTTAACTGCACATATTAAATAGGAAATGGTTTGAGTTTCAACCTTTACTTCAAAATAGTGGTTACACAACAGGTCGACTCCATTCTAATAATGTGAGACCCCTTCTGTCTTTTAATGCGACATAGAAAAACGCAGTGTAGTTCCACCAAAAAGTTTGAGACCATGTATTGAATAATAAAATGATATGAAATAATTTTGCAGAACAGGTATTTTTATCTATGGCAAATCAATGGGAATGGGAAATCAATGGAGTCCGCCCGTTGTGTAACCGCTATTTTTCGTCACAAAAGAAAACTTTTTGTGGTAAACACGAATAAAATCGTTTTAATTGCTTACTTTGATTAAAAAACACTTTAAAATATGTGGTATTGCCTGCAGTAAAAGTAAATATAAAATTAAAACAGGTGACAATAATAAAATAAATTTTAACTAAATTGTACATTATAAAATTAAACCCATTAAAATAGAAAAGGTTTGAGTTTCAACTTTTACTTCAAAATAGCAGTTACCCAACAGGTGGACTCTATTGATTTCCCATTATAAAAGCTCGCCTCCACAAATTCCTTAAACAGCATTGCATTTTCAAATCAAAAATAAACATCTGTCCTATGCATGCATCAAAAAGCTAAACCAAGTGTATCGATCGTGACGTCGGATTGTGCTACATGAGGGCCGGGGAAGGGCGGGCGGGAGTATCTCAACAGCTGGTCGTTGTTCTATGTCAAATATTTAAAGGCCAAATCGTGTCGCACAACTGCGTCTAACCACCTGCTTGCTTTGCATTGAAAATGCATCACAATAAGGTGACCCTGAAGGGGGCATCGTATACCTGGCTATCAACAAACAAAGAAACATGTGCTCTCAAACACCCCAATATTACGAACTAAAAGTCAACGGCCACTTCGACAAAAGACTTTGGAATAACACCTGCGCATATCAAGGCCAAATAACAATAGCACACGTGCACGTTCAAGGTCATTACCCCAATAGCACACCTGCGAGTCACTCGGGAGAATCAGGAGCGGGAGAATCAGGAGCGGCAAAACGTGCTCGGAGAGTCAAAAAGCATCATATCCCTCTACTGATGACTACTTATCTGTCTATTTAAATTTAATATTTTGTGACTCCATACTTGGTGACTATTATTTGCTTTGTTCTTTTAATTGTAATGTTTATTATTGTAAGATTTTATTGTAGAATTTTATTGTCTGTGTATTATATTAGCCAGGTATAACGCAAGTGAAAACTGATCTACAGTTTCCGTTACATATTGGCTTACATTTTGCTGGCTCAAACTACTACTGTTAGCACATTTACCTGACATTGCTGCGGGCCTTGCCTATTAGGAGATGTTGGTTTTGTTTTAGGTCTTTTTCCTTTTGGTTCCGGTGATGTACTGCCAGGCTTCCCATCATCTTTAGTTGTTGTTGATACTGAAACAAAATGTATCTGTTAATATCAGCACATTTATTTATTTTGCTAAAAAATTTACCATCTAAATGAGTTAATTATTATCTTTACTTTGTTGCCCTGTTCCTCTAACGTTAGTTCTTCAATACTCGATTATTTATTTAAATATCACGGCACTTGTAATAATAGCCACCGGGAAACTTGCATCATTTCTTTAACAGTGGCTAGTTGCTGGATAAATCTTAAAATAATTTAGGGATGGGATAATTGAATTAAAAATAAATCGGTATGGTTCGATTATGAAAAACAGAATTCTAATTATAACCAAAACCTACGATGTCGGATAATTCGAAAAGGGACAGAAAGAGTTTTAATTAGCAATCAGTGCATATTGAAACACGGATAGTTTCACTGGATTGAACTACCATGTTGAGAATAAATTTGTGGTTGGGAACACATGACTTCTTTTTTAGGGAGCAGCTCGTTCAGTTCGCCATTATGATTAGGATCTCATCGGTAATGAATTTGGGCGAAGCACGCAGCCACGTTTTCGTTCCGCGCAGTGATACACGTGTGCGGTAACTAATGATTTAAGAGCGGCTCGTTCAGTGTGCTAGTGTGCTGGTATGCCATTCAGGTTTCGCATCAGTACCTGATGCAGCGCGGACCAAAGTCACAAGTTTTCGTTTCGTTCGGTAATATAGGATTGCGTCAAGTGTGGATATCGTATAGGCAGTTTAAGCTGCCGAATTGTCAATTCTTATTTAGCAGTCCAACACGACCCAGGAACTTTGAAGGGGTAAAGAAAGGTTACTGCCTAAAAATTAATTTGACTCCGTATGCGTGTTAGGGGAGTATCATTTAAGGTACAAGTTTACCTTGAAAAGTAGAATGCAGGTCATGTCCGCACTTCAGAAGTTTGTGTATTCACTGTATTACATGGACATATAAATAAATGTAATGTCTTACAATACAAGGATAACGATTACAAAGAGTTTTACAATACAATGATAACGATTACAAAGAGTTTTACAATACAATGATAACGATTACAAAGAGTTTTACTGTATAGTATACATATTATGATGAAATACAAAATGCAAGAAGCGTTACCGTACAGATAATTCCCAGTTTTAAAAAGGTTGTGAAAGTACCGCGTGTCCCCGGATGAACTGATTATAAAAGGAAAAATAATGGCTCTTATGAAAATTTGATCCTTTATAAAAATTTGTGCTTGCTAAAAAATAGAATTTGTGCAGAAAAAAACATTTTTTTTTGTACACTGTCTAAAAATTCTAGAATGCAAAAAGAGTCAACTACACTTATATCCCATCGAAAAAGTGGTAAATAAAAAAGTTGCTTCAAATAAGACAAAGTTTCAAATTTTTATTGACAACAAATTGTTATAAGTTATAATATTTAGAAGTCGAGGACCTAAAGGAGACGTAACTCCGGTGTCGTTTTAAACATTCCTTTCAATTGTTCTTGTAACAGAATTTTGGTTGTTATTTTGTTGTTTAATTATGGCTATTGCCAAAATCCATTTTTAACAAAAAGTATACCAAAACACTGTTCAATAAAACACGCACACAAAAAAAATTACGTCGGTTGAATGGATAATAACAAAAATATTAAGTGTACAATTCGGCCAAATTCAAAAAAATTCACTTTCCTGCCTGACGTCTTCCTACGAAAAACAACTGAGCGTAGTGGGCAATGTGGCAAATCAAATTATGGATACGGCAACACCGCCAACCACCACCGTCAACAGAGAATTTTGCCTAACTTGCAGCATGTTTTAGTCTTCGAATTTAGTTTGAGATTGAAAGTTTTTGCGGAGTGCTTAAGTGTTATAGTTTTTTGTTCCGGTCATTCGATAAATAATGGTTAGTAAGTATTTCTTTGATAGAGAAAAGTCGACTACTATTGGGTAGTACCCTAATATCGGGTAGTGCTTTATTAATAAAAATACTACGGCCATCTGCTGTGTAGTAGTCGTAACATAACAGGAGTAAGTAGCATTCAATGAAACCTGTAAAATTTACATGGCCTAGTAACGCATGCGTATTGGAGTAGTTTGCAAACCGGCTGGTGAATTTTCGAGAGCTTCGGATAAATCTGTGTTTTTTTTAAGGTGTGTGTATTTTGTTTAATTTCTATGTACCGGGTTTTCTCTTATATTTTGAACGGGGTCCACAGTCCTTATTTTTAGAGATATGGAAAAATGTTTAATACAAAAATTTTAGGGTTTTATCCAAATCATCAGAATTTTCTAAAAAAATAAACAAATGATAATCAGAATGTCAAAAAATCGCTATCAACTTTAATTTTTTAAATAGAATATCCTGTATATTTTCAACCATTTAGAAAGATATCTTTTTTCTGACTGCAAAAATATATAGTTCGTTTATGATCTTTAAGCAGTTTTGAAAATATTTAGATTTAAATATTTAAAAATGCTCAGTTTTAAGTCATAGCCGCTCAAGCATAGGTGGCTTTGGAATCACTTGTTGAGTGATCGCAAACGTATAGCTTTGAACATTTTTAAACATTTAAATCTAAATATTTTCAAAACTGCTTAAAGAAACATAAACAAACTATATATTTTTGAAATCAGAAAAAAGATATCTTTCTAAATGGTTGAAAATATACAGGGTGTTCTATTTAAAAAATTAAAGTTGATAGCGATTTTTTGACATTCTGATTATCATTTGTTAATTTTTTTAGAAAATTCTGTTGATTTAGATAAAACCATAACATTTTTGTATTAAACATTTTTCCATATCTCTAAAAATAAGGACTGTGGACCCCGTTCAAAATATAAGAGAAAACCCTGTACGTAGGGTTTCTGCAGACCCGTGGCAATCATAAAATCACTTTCAGATTATTCTTAGTGCTTTATTTTTTTAAACTTGTTTACATAAAGTTTTAAGGTTATGTTTCCTAATATCGGGTACCTGAAGGTACCAAATATTGGGTATCCGATATAAGGAAAATAATATTGAAAATACCACATCAAATCCATCTGCGAGGGACCTTACTGTTGCTGAACGCTTAAGGGAAGAAAGACAAACAAAACCACCGGATGCCGTATACCGTATCCAAACTCATACTGCCTCAGGACATTATTTATTTGTCCTCTACCCTGCTACAAACCAAAACCAAACCAGTCTCCAAAGCCAGATTGCACTAGCGAAGCTTCAAAAAAAGAGGATATAAACGTATATCAACATCTGTCCTTACTTCAACACCATATAACACAGAACTCGAAGAAAGTTTAGCAAAAAGAAAAAGATAACAGTAAAGAAAATTAACGCAACTGAAAATAAACCAAAACAAAAAAAAGGTGAAAAAGGACAAAGCTAAAAAATCAACCGTTAAAGGAAGAAAAATAGGAAAAAGAAAGATAAGCTCATCTAGCAGTTCAGATACATAGTTTAAATTTGGGTCGCTCATCGTGGGACTACGCCACCAGAGGCCATCTTCCCGCTTTATAATGAGCGATGTTTGATTGCTATTTTGATGGCGAATTTAATCAGAAAAAATTATACTTTTTTTGGGATCAACTTTTCGAAGGAGTACTTTTTTTAAGAAATAAAAAAAAATTGCTGTTCACGATAGGCTTTAATTATTATTTAGCTATTGAAAATTTGCGTTCTGGTCCGTCAAATCTGTTAAGTAATGATAAACATTTTTTAAGTATTATGTCTTCTTCATTGCGAATTTCTTTAACGCCTTACTCAAATTCTTACATTTAAAAGTTATTACTAAATTTCGTTTTGTCATTTTATTAACTTATACATACACTCCCCGGCAAAAAAAACCGTCATCCCAAAATTATAGTTAATGTTTAAAGTTTTATTGTAACTTTTTTATTTTTAATCCGATTTTTATAATTTTTTTAGCAGCTTGTGAATTGATTAATTGAAACTGTAGTGCATTTTTTTAATAATAAACTTTTTTTGTTTATGTCATGTTATACAGGTCTAAGCAAAAATGTTGTTTTTTGTCGTAAGTTCGCCCGTACCAATTTTTTGTTGAGTTATTGGTTACAAAGTTACATGTATTTCTAACATTTTGTTTTTTATTCACCTTAATACCTTTTTTCGTGTAGGAGTTGTACACGTTTAAATAAATCGCTGATAATTTTACAGTGATTCTTAAAAACGAATATTATAGCCAGTCGATATAAAATAATCAAGGCGGTCCCGTTATGATTTGGGCAGGTATTTCTAGTGACGCACATACCGACCTTGTATTTGTGAAAATGGAGCTCTAAACGCCCATTGTTACCTTGAAGACATCCAGCAAGTCGCGGTTATTCCACTTGCTCCTTGGGGACCAATTTATACTAATGTATAATAATGCTAGACCCCACATTGCAAGGGTTGTAAGCGATTTTTTGGTTGAAGTGGGAATTCAAAGGCTGGAATGGCCCACATGTAGCCCAGATCTATACACTGTAGAACATTTCTGAGATCAACTAAAAAGAGCCGTTCGTCGTCGTTCTGTGCAACCAAGATCTTTGCACGAGTTAAGGCTAGCACTGAGCGAGGAATATCAGGTAGTGCCTCAAGAGAGAATAATCAATATTATTCATTTAATGCTACGAAGACTGCGTGCTGTCATTACAGCTAGAGGTGGACATACACGGTATTAAAACTGAAAATAATATCCATTACTTTATTATCTTTTTGTTAAGGTTTCAATAAAAAACGCTTTGAGAACAGGGTCTTATTTAAACATGTACAGCTCCTACAAGAACAGAGGTATTGAGATGAATAAAAAAAACGTCAGAAATGCATGTAACTTTATATCCAAGAACTCAACAAAAAAATTGGTGCTTCCATTTTTCCACAGGGTATTGTGACTTAAGACAAAAACATTTTTGTTGGTATCTGTATAACATGACCTAAACAAAGAAAGTTTATTATTAAACAAATACACTATAGTTTCAATTAATTAATTTACAAACTGTTAAGAAGAATATGAAAATCGGATTAAAAATAAAAAAGTTATAAAACATCAAATATTAACCTAAATTTTGGGATGGCGGCTTTTTGCTGGGGACTTTATGTATGTATATAAACTTATCTCTGTACTATCTACAAATTATTATTATATATAAACAAATCTTAGCGATGGTCCGTAAAATGTAAACACAGATGGCTCGTACAAGGCCACACCGGAGCCGGAGGTGTGGTTTTTCTCGACATGCATTAGTTCTATCAGAGACTATAAAGAATCTGGTTGTATTCAACGTGGTATAAATAGTATATTCTAAATGCAAAATTTAGAAATGGTAAGTTACTTATACGACTTATATTTATAGTTTATATTGTATTTTCTACTTATTGAAGAGCTTTCGCTTGGTGCCAAATAATTATTATTAAATCCTCTCAACAAAAGTACCTACAACATATGTACATTAGGGATGACAGTTTGACGATATTTTTTTTAAATTTAAAACCACATTAAAATTACTTCAGTTTACGCCAAAATATCTTATTAGCCTTACGGCTGTTTTATTTTTGACGCGCTATAACCAGAAAAGATGCCGATTATTCACTATGTTAAGATCTTTTATTCATGAATACTAAATCTTTTTTGGCAAATCTTGTAACCCAGTGCTTCTACTAATTTAGTTCTAATAGATAGAAACCTGTAAATAATTAGAAATCCTTTGTAAATATGAAAAAAAAAATAATTAAAATTATAAAGAATAACAACAATAATTGTTATATCGACATGTGCAAAATAAATAATAATAAAAATGCGCCATTTGCAGTTTTTACACCTTTCATGAGATGTATTTTCTTTTAAGGTTTATTTTTAAAAAAATGACAACAGTAATTAGTTTTTGGTAATAATATATACATATATATATATATATATATATATATATATATATATATATATATATATATATATATATATATATATATATATATATATATATATATATATCTTGTTATGAGATATCTGAAATACGAGGGGAGTCTACAAATTAAAAAATTTCCATGTTGTAACAAGACGAGAGGGCTATAACAAATATAAAAAATTTTTGTTTCTTCCTTGTACGCTACTTGCCTTTTCACAATTCTGATAACAGTTAGTTTTGTTTTTAGGTAGTTATGTACCACTCGTCGTAATCCTTACATTTCGACAAACTCATTAATAAAATAAGATCACATGTGTTGCAAACTTTTTAGATTACACTGTAGATGCGCAATTATTGGGCTTGCCAGCTAGACTTCGATATTTTGACTGACACCGTATTTACAACACAAAAGGGGTGGAATTTTTCATTAAAAAAACTATAGGTCTTGACGTAGCTATCTCTTAGTCTATTACCAAAGTTAGTCTACTACATATTTTGCTGTGTTTCGATTCAGTTCATATTAAAGCTTATTATTGAATATGAATTTCGAAACTTGTAAAACGTGATCCCATTGGCTGTGTCGTCAAAACTCAACTTATGACTCATCCTGAATACAGGGCGATTTCCAGTGTTGTAGAGTCATCAAAAACTCAATAAAAATGGTATTTAATGCGTAACTCATCCAATGAAATATCCCTGCACTGAAAGTAGAAGGTTCCTAAAATCTTATTTATGTATACTTCAGGTCGAAATCGGTCCAGGAACCTTTAAATTTTGCAAAAAAAATTGTCATTTCTGCGAAATTTTGACATATCATCTTAATAATTTCGAGTAAATAAACTGCAATTCTTTATTTTCATGGCAATCTGCGAAACTTCAAAAATTTTCAAATCTTGTATGTCCCCGATGCAAATAAACCTATTTATTTATAACTTTACGGAAAAAATAAGCGATTTAAATTAGTGGGAGGTGTTCTTAGATAATTAACGGATAAAATAAACCCAAAAATAATTACTAAACAGGGTAAATAGTGTATGACCCATTCGGTATGGATGACCCATTCGGTATTCGTTTTACTGTGTGACTATCCTTTTATAAGATAGTGTAGAAAAGTTGGGGAAAAAATAGATAAGAAAAAATACAGAGTGATTCAAATGTACCGATGTCGAGGGCAAAAAAAAAGTTAAAACATCGAAATTTAATCGGCGAGTGCTCCCTTCCTATAGACAATGAAGAAACTAAAAATATGGATAACACATACTTTGACGAGCTCTATCCGATGACGTATATGGGATGTTAATTTGAATCATTTTGACCCCACAAAAAATTAACAACCGTGAAATATTTGGGTCAAAAATCTAAATTTCCAGTTTTTCCCAAATATTTACATTTTCCAGTGATTTTAGGCTTAGGTAAGTGTATTGCAAAAAAAGTATTTGAGATTTTAAAGTTTCACTTATGAAGCCGTTTTTCGATCTGACGTTTTGATTTCGAGTTGTTAGGTACCAAAGAGGAGTCTGGAAATGGCATTTTTCGACCTAAAAAAATTCATTTACTTGCCATTTTCTGATCATCACCAGTTTCAGTGGAGTTCTGAAGCTCCGGGTCCCCTACAACCTCCGAAAATTTACATCGATTTAATTCGCATATACGATTTCAACGGAAATCGCGGAAATTTCGACTTTGACGTTTAATAGCTCCGAAACGACACATCCTGTATAACTGAATTTTTTACCGAAGCTAGTTGAACTATCCCTCTATGGACCCAAAAAATTCGATTTCTCTCCCTCTGACTGTTTCCGAGAATATCAAACCTGTTCGACTTTAGGTTAAGCTTTACGTTAACATGTCGATTTTTGCTGATCTCGTGACGTCACTTTTTACCAAGGACAAAGGGCTGCTTTTTAAATTGTAATAAATTATACCGAAAAGTAAACATTTTTGTAGCTAAATTATCCTAGTAATTTTCCTCAAAATATTTTTTTGGGTTTATAATGACTGCCTTAAACGATTTATGCTATAAAAAAATATGTGCATATTCCATATTAGGCTAACCATTAGGCTCATTAATTAATAACTAAAAATATGAGTCTCTGTTAATAATTATTAATGTATTGTCATCAGGAATTTATAATATACTTTAAAATTGCGCCGACTTGAAAGTTTAGAACTTTGATATACCGGGTGAGTCAACGATTGCGCTGAGAAATTTTATGCCTTAAGGATAATATTTGTCGATAATTAATAAGCTTTTGTGTTAAGATATGGTTAGATATTCTGCACATTTTAATAATAGTTTGAATTATACAGGGTGCGTTCAAAAAGAGGGGGGTCACAAAGTTCGATTTTTTAAATGCGACACTCTGTATTTGAATAGATTTTTAAATTATACGTGTAATTTCATAACTTTTTCACTGTTTAGTGTACGAAAATGTCACAGTTTTCAAGATAATTCGACTTGTAGTGAAAATTTAGCATTTGCAAGCATTTCTTTGTTGTGAAAATACCACTTAAATTTTGACTTTAAGCGATTCATAATTTGTATCCTGAGTAAATTAACTCAAAAAATCGTGGACTCACCCGGCGCAAGTTACCTAAATCTGAATAAAATTAACCTCAGTGGTAAATACCGAGGGGCGGCTCACTCCCTTAAATCTGTGTACATAATATTGTTAAATCACATTAAATCATTTTAAATCTTTCTTAAATCATTAGATTTTTTGATTTTTTTAAATCACCTACATCAATTTAAATGGCTTTAAATCATTTTAAATCAAGTTAGATCACTTTATTTCATATAAAATCGATTTAAATCACCATAAATCATCAATAAATCACAAAAATCACCTAACATTCGTTAAATCATCATCACAATTTGCCATCACCTACAGTGCTGGGCAGCGCGTTACAGCAATTACATCGTGTTAAATCAGATTAAATCAATACTGATTTAAAATCTGTGTACACCTCTTTTGGAAGTTAGCCGCCCCTCGGTAAATACGTAAAAATATTATTTTATATATTGCAATGCTATTCTTTTTGTAAAGTCGGTTCCTTCAAAAAAAATATATTATGAAACATTTATTAAGTACTTCTAGATGGAGCTTTATCTCATAGTATACTTAATATGTAATAATAGTGCTAAAAGTATAAGAAATTTGGGGCTACTTTTCTATGCTATGAGCCACTGTGGTACCAGATTACCAAAAATAGATCACTGTTGCCATTTTTGATGAAAAAAACCTTGAAAGCCGTATGACCATTTACTTTGTGAGATACAAGGTGTTAGAGTTGCGAGTTTGGCAAAGTTTGATATAAGAATTGTTGCTATTTGTATCTATCGATTTATAAAACTTTTGATATTTTATGAATCGGGGGCGCATACGATTCAAAATATGTTTTTATTTTTAATTTATACTATTAAATGATTTTTGGGGTTTTTTTAATTAATCGATGTGTCTCCTAAAGACAATTCCAACGATAATAAAAACTCATTTTGAAGAAAATGGACTTACGATACCTTGCCTGGACAAGGACGATAACACTGTCAAGAAATATTACTATTTCGTTATATAAGAGTGTTATTTTTTAATATTTTTTAGGTAAATCTTCTAAGAATCTGTTACGTTGTTGGCGTTGTTCTACCAGCGGTTTTATGTGGGACATGTAGGTTAACCGAACATCAAAATGGAGGAGCAATATTTTGCACAAAGATCAATCAAGAAAAATATATATCTTCGATATTTGAATTTGGATTAAACATTCAGGATATCGTGCAACGGAATGACACCAGCACATTTTCAATAACTATTCTTGATTCTAACCTACCAGAAATAGAAAAATGGATTTACATTCCCTGGCAGCAAATTGGAGATACACCAAGATACGCACAGTTAGTGAATTCGCTATCAATTTACAATTCTTCAGTAAAGGTTGTTAATTTCGTAGCTTTCGAAGGTTTTCAAGTGCTTCGAACTTTAGACTTAGGTAGCAACAATATTTCTAATTACAGCTTTTTAGGCAATGTACGAACCATACAAAATTTGCACTTAAGTCACAGTAACTTAGATTTAGATAGGGACAGATTTCTTTACAACCATTTAATAACAAGCAAGAACTTAGAACTGATTAATTTTAGTTACTGTAACATTAGCAGTTTAGTGATTTCAGATCGTAATCGTATTCAGCAAATCGATCTGAGCTACAACAGGTTATTACATGCAGTAGATTTTTGGTCCGGGTCACATCTATTGAAGTTGAATATTGATAGTTCTTCTTACATAAATAATATAAAGGTTGGAGTCTTTCATCTAAGAATGTCTGGTTTAAAAAGCAACTTTAATTTTTCCCTTTTAAAAAATGTTACTGTTTTAAGCAGCTTGACATTGCAGGACAACTTTATTTACAGATTAGATAACAATATTTTTAATTTCAAGGGTACAATAGTTATTTCGGATGAGTTTTTATTAGACTTAACCAATACTAAACTGTATTCAATAAGTGGTACTTATTTTAGCAAGTACACTCTTAACTCTTTAATTCTTAGTGAAAATAACTTAACAGAATTAAAAAATTATACATTTAAAAACAGCAACATTCAAAGCTTGGATATGTCAAAATCAAATATTACGTACATTGACTCAACAGTGTTTTACGGTTTACATGTTAAAAAGTTAAATTTATCAAAAAACAAACTTAAAACGCTTAAAGGAGTTTTTTTCAATATAGAGCAATCAGTAGAAGAAATTGATTTGTCATTTAATCCAATAAAATTTATTGATAAATATACATTTGCTAATTGTACCAATTTAAACATTTTAAACCTTACAAATTGTTATGTTCGTGGCAAAGGTATAGGTTTAGATTCATTTGCACACTTGTTCAACTTAAAACACATGGAGCTTAGTTTTGTAGGCACTATAAAGGGCAAAAATATTCATAATCAATTTCTAAGAACACTAGTCATACGTAACTCTAATTTAACTAGTTTAGAAAACAAAACTTTTAAAGCTTTTAATAATTTAAGGCAACTATATTTTCCCGGTACTTTAATTGAAAGCATCGGTCACCTAGTTTTACAAGGGCTTTCTAATATCAAAGAAATCGATTTAGACCATCTGTTCCTTAAAACTGGTTATATATCAATTTTTCAAAACATTTCTTCTCTAGTACATTTAAATCTCTCTTATAAAAAAATTAGTGGTCTAACATCGTTAGACTTTAAAGGACTAACTCGTCTTCAAACACTAAACTTGTCTCATAATTCCATAGACAAGATAGATGCGAAAGCATTTTTTGATCTTAAAAATCTCGAGGTGTTATCCCTCTCTTTCAACAATTTATCAGTACTTCCACAAGGCATATTTTCGACGTTAAAAAATTTGACTTATTTTGACCTAAGCAACAATGCTATATTATCCTTCATAATTCGCATATTACCGGGGTTAGACAGTTTAATTTATTTAGATCTTTCATTTAATAAGGTTGATGCAATATCATTCATTCCCAATAGTTTAAAGTGTTTAAAGTATTTAAATCTTCAACATAACATAGTATCCTATGGGAGTTCGTTATTTTACGTTGATTTATTTAATTTAACGTGGATCGATATTAATTTCAATTATGGCTCCTGTGACAAGCTGAGTTTGCTGTTGTCATTTTTAAATAAACGTAACATTAGCTACAAGCCACTAAATCCTGTTTTCTATGCAAGAAATATTGAGGGAATTGTATGTAATTAACTTGAACAAGAACATGTATTAATAACGAAATAAGTGCGTAGTCTGACTATTATAGTGAAATAAAAACATGGTAAAATATTTTCTCTGCGATTTTTTGATAAATAGTTATTGTCATTTATTAATAGCGATCTTGTATTAAGTCCTATTATTACATCACCAGTGGTGCAATGAGCTCTATACCACAGATTATCTGTGTCTATACGTAACTCATTTTAATTTTGAAACATTTTAAATGAAGAAAAGTATATAATCAGGTGTCACAATTATTTAAATTTAAATGTCAAAATTTAATTAAAAATGGATTTTTATTACTTTTGCCTTTTTATTCAAACGATAGTAGAAAAAAATGTTGAATATTAGGTTTATGTTAACCTACCCATGGCTTAGTTCACATTCGTGTGTACAGTGTATGTCACAACTAGTTTGCATTAAAATGTTATGGATAAAGAACATTAACGGCCAGATTCTTAGACGCTGGATGCATCTAATTTGACCACCAAAAGGTTAAGGCTTAGTGTAAGAATGAGCCAACTAAGTTTTATGCTATGAATTTGCCTGAGTTTTTTTTTGAAAATTTTTAAAGAAATATAAAGGCAATTTTAGTATGTACGTGTTTTCCATAATAATAGAACTAAATTTATTTTAGCAGCACGTTCCAAGGTGAAAATCATTTGAAAACCAAGCAAATCGCTGAAATAATAGAATAACTCATACGTTTTTAATGGCAATTCATTAACAATGACAGGACAAAAATCTATCAAAACCTAACCGATCAACTAGAAGATCTTAATTTAAACCAGTACCAGTGCCGGATTAAAGAATTTGGCGCTTTACGCACACAAAAATCGCCCAGAAACGAAAAATAAGAACCTTGCTTTTCGGCGCCTTCTTACTCCTTTCATTCATTCAATATATAAACCAACTAGCTTTCTCCCATGACTTCGTCCGCGCGGTATATGTGATATAGGCCAAGCAATAGAGCGATTTGTCGTGACATTAATCCTATTAGAAAACCGTCTGTGCCATCATCTGAAAGACGATCCGTAGATGATTTCTGATATATTTCCAACTCTGAAATTTTTTGCATTAATTTGTTATAAACATTTTTAATCAAAAAAATGCGATTTTTGTAGTTTTTTGCTTATAAAATGGAAAGTAATGAAGCAACCGGAGTTTTTTTAAAAATTCATAAATCGGCCATTTTTAAACGTAGAGGGCTCAAACTTTGGAAAAAAGTAGTAATTTATAACTACTTTATGTGTGCAAAACCCCGACGCTGTCCGACGATTAGTTTTGCCACAATCGTTATTTTAATTTTTCAATACACTATTTTGCAATAGATCTGGATGCTCTATGGATCATCCGATTTTAATTATTGAAACGGATTTGAAAAGTACAAATTTAATTGAACAAAATTTATATTTTGATTTTTCCATAAAATGCTACGAAACCGGTTGAAAATACACTTAAAGATGCGTGAAAATGGCCAAGCGGCCGAGCGCGCGTATATTGGCTCTCCTTCGCTCCTCCGCTCTCCCCACTACTCCCCGCTTTCGCGCGCTCGGCCATTTTCACGTATAGTTACGTGCATTTTCAACCGGTTTCGTAGCATTTTATGGAAAAATTAAAATATACATTTTGTTCAATTAAACTCGTACTTGTTCAATTAAACTTGTACTTTTCAAATCCATTTCAATAATTAAAATCGGACGATCCATAGAGCATCCAGACCTGTTGCAAAATAGTGTATTGAAAAATTAAAATGACGATTGTGGCAAAACTAATCGTCGGACAGCGTCGGAGTTTTGCACACATAAAGTAGCTATAAATTACTACTTTTTCCCAAAGTTGAGCCCTCTACGTTTTTTTTATTTTTAAAGAAAACTTAATTTTCCGGTTTTTTCGGATTTTCTCCGTTGATACATATCCGATCGGGACGTTCGACCTCTCATTTTGTTCGTATTTCTATTCTCTACAAAACACCATTAAGATTGCTTCATTACTTCCCATTTTATAAGCAAAAAACTAAAAAATCGCGTTTTTTGCTTAAAAATGTTTATAACAAATTAAAGGAAAAAATTTCAGAGTTGGAAATATAACAGGAATCATCTACGGATCGTCTTTCAGATGATGGCACAGGCGGTTTTCTAATAGGGTTAATGTCAAAAAATCGCTAATATCTTGCTCTGTTGCTTGGCCTAATAATAGTGTAGTTTTGATGTCATGATTATGAATACATGATTCCGCGTCGCGTGCGCCCTAACATTACAAAGCTAGATTTTGAAAACTATGTTTGAGGAGTAACTCGGCAAAATTCAATAAATTCATTTCTTAAAAAGTTTCGGATAAAAATACAAAGTTATTGAACTTGCCTCAGTCTGTGATTTAGAATATCCAGTTCGATCAAAGTGCATAAACCCAATAGAAAGATTAAAATGCAGTAATAAGCAAACTGACGTAAATCTAGCTGAGTTAAAGCAAACTTTATTATTTTCCTTAAAATAATAGTTTAGAAGTAGTATAGTAAAGTGACCAAATATGGAATAGGTGCTTAATATGGAATATCGATGTATTTCAAAAACTATTTGCGCCATTTACTAACTGAAGACTGACACATCAACAAACGTTTATTTTTGCATTGCCGCGAAGTCTTGGTAGCCATATTTGCATTATTATGGATCATACCGCCGGTAAACACTTTTGCTGATATTGAAAGTTTATTTCCTGGCAAGTATTTTTCTGTTTTCTAGTAAGACGTCTCAGTTTGATTGCATGCCTATCCTCGAATGTCATTGTTTTTTATTGTTGGCATTGTTAATCGTTAATTTCATGTTTTTAGCAAAAAAAAACAAGATTCAGTTTAATGTGAGGTTAGTGCCAAATATGGAATATACCTGAGCACACCTGAGAAATCTGGATCCAGTGTATATTGTGCAGTCACTGGGTACACGAATAATTCTCAGGTGCACTGATCGAGCATTTGTTTTGTGACTTTTGCAAATAACTTGTGTTTGTGTCTTGCACAATTAAAGTCTCTTTTTGTTTGTAAGAAAGTCGTTTTTCAGTTGCTTTACTTAACATTTTTTTAAAATTTGCTTAGATTTTATATTTTCTTTGAAAGCAGATAGTTTTCTGGTTGGTGTGTTTGTACATACTATTATTTTTTAGGATTAAATAAACGTTTATTTAACATATTTTATTTATTTACTAAGGTATTCCATATTAGGTTCACAAAATATAGCACACAGAAATATGCAACTTTTTATTTATTAGCTCATAATTTCTGTTATAAGAAATTTAATCCCTTATAGCCTCAAAAATATTTTCAAATGATCCTTAATAAACGGTTTTAGTAATATAACAAACCATTTTTGCACAAAAGAAAAATTTTACACATAAATAACAAAATGGTATTCCATATTTGGTCACTTTACTCTACATATTTTAAAAATGCTTTATTATCCTTTGATTTGGGGCCGCATTTGCCAAAATATTAAACATATATGTTCATAGAGAGTGGGGTCCAATAAATTGGGTTGATTTATTAAAAACTGTCAAACACGTGTTTACACATATTTTTTAGAGTACTTCTATTAAGTTTGGAGGTAATAGGACCATTTAATATTTTTTCTCCATACAAAGTTTGGACCCCAATTTCACCCCCTTAGGGGTTGAATTTTGAAAACCCCTTCCTCAGTGCACTCCTACGTTATATAAGAAACCTTTTTTTGCAAAATTTAAAGTTTCTAGACCCAGCGGTGTGGGCTGTGCGTTGATACCTCAGTCAGTCAGCCAGTCAGTCAGTCAGTCAGTCAGGTTCTTCTTTTATGTACAGTTAGTACATAAAGTAGGGAATAAATTCATTATATAAAAAATGACAAATTTTATGGAAAATCACTCGGACACGTCAACCTTATTTTTATTTTTTACATATTCTAAAAATATTTGTCATTATACAGGGTAGCTCAAAAAAGTAGGACGAATGTCAACTTTATTTTTTAAATGGGGCACTCTGCATATTTTTACATTTTCGGATTCTACGTAAAATTCTAAACATTTTTCATGTAGCATGTGATATACTTATATCGGATAGTTTTGGAATTATACAGGTTTAAAATTAATTTGTAGTCTTATTTTCTACGGTGTAGCAGCAAAAGAGTAATGTTAAATAAATAATTAATTATGGCAAAATCTTTTCCAACATGACAAAAGTTATAAATGTAAAAAATTTATCTAAATGTATTGGGAGATTTGATAATGTTTTTTTATTATACGGGGTCGCTCAAAAAATTGACATTTTTTAACAATTACCATTCACCGATGTGAACATGGGCCTCGTCGCTGGACATGATTTTCGATGAAATCTCGTTTTCTCTTTGCAGAACCCAATTAATGAATCTGCGGCGTTGTAAATGATCGAACGGCTTAAGTTGCTGGGTTAATTGGAGTTTGTAAGGATACCAAGCAAGATTCTTTGTTAAATTCCGTTGCATAGTGCCATAGGTCATGCCCAATTATTGTGCCCGATATCGGATTGAATTTCTTGGATGTTCTCGCACATTATCACTTACGCCAGCAATATTTTGATTTGGACGAGCTGGAAGAGGATGCCGATACCTACTTCTTACGACCATCCACCGATCTAGTTTCTTCAAATTGTCGCACTATTCCACGGATTCCCGACTCACTAGGACGATTATTTTAACCGAAGTAGTCTCGAGTCGGATGTATAGATAGAACCCTTTGCAATTGGTCATGCTTTAAAGAAGCGTTGTCTCCGACCATAGACCGCGCGACTTATGGTGGACTGTTATGGTAAAATTTGCTTAAATTGTGAGACTATAAAAGAAATCCTCCGTTATCAAAGTTATCTTTAATTTCTTTTACCCATTTATGTATTTAAAATTTTGAATACTATATCAGAATATTTTTTTTACGATTTCAGTAGGTACCTATTGTTAGAGAAGAAAATAGGTCAAATTTTCGCTATCTCATCAAATAAGTATTTTCAATTTAACTTTTAAAAACTGGAGCAGGCAATTTTTTTATCTTTGCCGCATCAAGAGTGCTCTGACTGCCATCCATTAAATTGAAAATGTAAATTGTATACAAAAGTTTCTGCTTTATAGAAATAACAAGACTGAGGGCAGGAGACAGTAGCTCGGCCTTTTATAAATGTAAAAATATTCATTTGACAGGGGTTGTTGTAATTCTGTTTGTTTTTTGTGTACGTATTACTTGCTCTAACGCAATTTGAAAGTATAAAGTTCCAAAGTCTTGTCGTTTCTATGCTGCTTTAACCTGAATAAATAATCAAATCAGGCAAAAAAGCTAAATATGGTAGGTATTTGAGAACGTGAAATAACAGAGAGTTTTTGCCAGGATTTGCAATTATTTACAGGATTCTTAAAACTCAACATCTGACATAATACTTTCATTTGTAAACATGTTTATATTCGAGAATAATGGTTCCAACTAGTTGAATATTTTTTTTTTCAGAGTTAGCCTCCTCGGCCTTCGTAAAATATTAAGAGTGTGTATAATAATTTTTTTTTCTAAGGAGATCAGAGTAAAACAAGTTAACGTTATTTTAATGTATCTCGAAAGGCACAGTCTTCCTGTAATACACTATAAACTCTAATAAAATAAATTTGTCGATTTTGCTAACTGGGGAATTTAAATTGTTTTAGTTTTTGTTATACACAGTAAACAAGTAGTATTTGTTGCAGATACCTATACCGTATCCATTTACTTTTGAGAATGATGACTGAAACCCATTTTACAACGAAGAGATCAATTATGTCTCTCTCTCATGTTCTTTCTCTCTCATTTTTTCTCTCTCGTCTTCTTTCTCTTTCATACTCGTACAATTTTTACAGCTGGTAGAAAGTTAGGTTATGTGAAAGATTAATATGACATATTATTTGAAGCCTGTCCCATGATATAAGTTGTTTTAGCAGTGTAAAAATATACTTAAAAAGTTTATATAAAGTATTAGCAGCTTAAATTCCTGTGTTCTATGAATCTGGGACTGACAAACAACTATTGAAATATTAGGCAAGGTACATATTATTTGTTCTCATTTACATTACTTCGACCGGGCGTTATGGGAATGAGTAACAGGAACGCCGACCCGATATAAAGTTGAGAATAGTGGGCATTACAGAAGATTTCTTTAGTTATTGAGAAAGTAGTGAAAATTGCGCCCTAGAAGCGTTTGGTTTCAGTTTAAAGCAGAAGTCGCAGTGCCATTACAAAGTGTATCTATCCTTCTGGAGCTAAGACTCAACATTTACAGTTAAAAATTGTGAAACTACTTGGTATATTCGATTAAACAATTGTTATCGCGTCTTTAACTAACATAAACGCCACTGTTCGCAGGTAGGCTGTATTATAGATCCATTTTCATTATAATATATCGCAGAATAGGGAATATTTTTTAACCTTATTATAAATTGTTTATCCTAATAATAATATTTACTCATTTTTGAAATTTTTCCTTTATTTATTTAAATACTTTTCCTCCGATCCTTTTAGTGCAAATTGTTAAATGCTGTAAAATAATAAGGTTAATGTGGCTATGCTGACACTGTTTTTGTTTAATAAAAACGAGATTTTTGCAAATGCTGTTTGTATTCAGTACAAAGATCTTTTGCTATAAAATCATAAAACTTACGTAAGTATTTTGTCAGGTTAGAAATTTATTTTTTATGACAACTCCGATTAAACTTTTTACTATAGGCAACCAGAAATACTTGCGCACAAATTAAGCCGCCTGAGATGAAATGTTGTTTGATTATTCTTTTTTATTGGCAACATCATCGTTTTTATTTGTCTTTTACTAATGCCCCTTTTGCGATGACTAATCTTTCGAAGTTTATAACCAGCAATACTTCCACAAGCAAAGAATGTACGATAAAAATTTGAACAAATCCTTTTTTTATTTGTCTTTGTCTAAAGCACTTTCGCCAACACGGATAGAAAGAAATCTGATTCCTCCATGATTATCAGGAAAGAAAAGATGAATATTGTGATCACTAAAATATGTTCTGGTGTAAACGGTCCATGGAACTGACGAATAGGGTTAATTCTTGTTCAATTGTTTTTTCTGTCATCATTCTCAAAACCAAATGGATACCGTATAGACAATGCTTTAATTAGAACAAAAACAGCGAATTTTTCAAATTGTCCATCCTGTATTTGGGGGATCAAAATTCAAAAGTGCCTTTATTTATATCAACTGTAACAGTAAAATACAGGATGGCGATTGTAAAGAGTTACAATGCAATATCTTAGCAACGGTTTGAAATATTGCGTCAAAAACTATATGTATACACAAAAAATTGCTGCATTACTCTACTATTTGCAAAGTTACGAAGTGCTGACTAAATAAAAGAAGAGTAAAAACTATTATAATATACTTTAAATTTAACGAAAGTCGTGCTTTAAGGTGTTCGAAATTGCCTCCGTTTACTTTCAAACATAAAATAATTTTTTTTCAGGAGTTGCGAGCACGATTTAACATTTCGGTAGTTACAAAATAAATGTACATTCATTGACAATTCAAATTTTCAAGTCTAAACGGCAACGCAATGCATATCTGAAAATTTGAGTTGTCAATGGCTGTACCGGGTGAGTCAACGATGGCGCGGAGTAATTTTATGCGTTGATGATAAGATTTGCCAATAATAAGTTTTTGTGTTAAGGGGTTATATACAGTTAGGAGGCCTAAAAAAAGCGATTTTTCAAGAATTTTTCCTGAGAAGAATCTTAAATTTATTAATATGAAAATTTGTACACATATTATGGTAACTTTTAACTGTATTTTAAGATTTTTGTATTTCTAAAATAATAATTTTGAAAGCTGCTATAGCTGACCTCCAGAAGGTCCTCTCAAAAAAGGCATCTTGCGGTGACAACGATATCTCTGGACTGGATCATCGAAAATGAAAAAAACAAACGGATTTCGTTAAAGTAATGTATAATCTTCTAATTAATCGAAGGAGTAAGCAAAATAAATTTTTTTGACAAAATGGCGGCTTCTCAAAAAAAAACGATTTTTGACCAAAATTTTGGCCTTAAATTGTTTATATAAAAAAAAACATTTGTCGGTGAGTAAAAACCTTCGACTAATTAGTAAAAAATATACTTAAGAAGCTTGTGTTAAAATTTGAGACTGATCGGTTCAGCCGTTTCCGAGAAATCTCCGTCACCGACTTTAAAAACACAGTTTTGATTGGGAAATGAGGGGATTGAGAAAAACGCGTTTAAAATTTCAAAAGCACTTTACATAGCGTACAATCGCTCTGACACGTCTTTACAAATGCGTGCAAATGCCGGATTGCCTTGACATTTTCTGTGTGTGTACTGGAATATATGTACAGTACGAAAATGAAATTAAAAAAAAATCGATTTTTTGAAAATTCTAACTGTATATAACCCCTTAAGGTATGGTTGGATATTCTGCACATTTTAGAAATATTTTGAATTATACAGGGTGCGTTCAAAAAGTAGGGTGTCATATAGTTATATTTTTTAAATGGGATTTTTGAATTCTACGTGTAATTTCATAACTTTTTCACTATTGGTTTAAATGGAAAAAGTCATAGTTTTCAAGATAGTTTGACTTGTAATGAAAATTTAGCATTTGCAAGCATCTCTTGTTGTGAAAATACTACTAAAAGTTTGACTCCAAGTGATTCATAATTTGTATTATGAGTAAATTAAGTCAAAAAACATATCCACTATGAAATATTTGACATCTCATTTACAGGTTGTTTTATTTCCAGGTCCAATATCAGAAAACTTCTAATTAAAAAATGCCACTTTTATGAAATGCAACACCCTATATATTTTTCTGCCGTCTTATAGCTCGTCAGAAACTTTTCACATTTTGTAAAGAATATCCTATCCTTAACTCTAATAGTTTTTTAAATATTTTGATTGTCATATTGAACACAATAGAATCAGTAGATAATGGGTACTTTCCTTCGCGGTAGAATACAAACATGTAGGTAAAACTGACTAAATACAATCATAGACTGTATTTAGTCAGTTTTGTACATTTACACTAAAACTTAATGAATACATTATTTTTGTAACTGTAGCCCACCCCCCCCCCCCCAAAAATATCAATTTCTTCTTAATAAATGTTCTAATAGATATCCTTCTTGTTCAATACAAATGTCAATGATTCTTCTAATGATATTTCCTGGACATTGGGTAACATGCCTGGCGTTATTGTTTGACATATATCCTCAATCCTATTCTTCATGTCCTGCCTTGTCGTAGGTGGTGTAATATATACCTAATCTTTTATGTAGCCGCACGGGAAAAAATCTAACGGGGTAAAGTCACACAACCTAGGTGGCCATGCAACAAAACCCCCGCGGCCAATCCATCTCTGAGGATAGTGCTAATCCAAATATTCTCTGGCTTTACGATAAAAGTGGGGGGAGGACCATCTTGTTGGAGTAACATATTTTGACGCTCATCAAAGTCTACTTTTGCCAATGGCCTTGGCAGCTCCTGTTGCAAAAAAAAGTCCGGTTAAATGTTCATTAAAAAAATATGGGCCTATAATTCTCTTGTGAAGAATGCCGCTCCCCACATTAACCGACCAATTGTTTTGGTGCTAAACTTCACGGACCCAGTGTAGGTTCTCTGTTGCATAATAATGCATATTGTGTCTATTAGCTCATTACTTCTAAATGTACCCTCATCTGATTACATTATAAATTTTAAAAAATTTGAATTCATTTTTGAAAAAATTCATTTTGGATATAAATGTTGTTTTCCATGGCTACTGAGAACAATTAACAAAAGATGCTAGAAGGAGAACAGAAAATCCCGAAAAATAAAAATATTTTTAAAACTATTAGGAATAGGATTAGGGATAGGACATTCTTTACAAAATTTGAAGAGTTTTTGATGATCTAATCTATAAACTGACAGAAAAATATATAGGGTGTTCCATTTCATAAAAGTGACATTTTAATTAGAAGTTATCTGACTTTGGACGTAGAAATAAAACACCCTGTAAATGAGATGTCAAAAATTTCATAGTGGATATGTTTTTTTAACTTAATTTACTCAGCATACAAATTACAACTCGCTTGGAGTCAAAGTTTAATTAGTATTTTCACAACAAAAAGATGCTTGCAAATGCTAAATTTTCATTACAAGTCGAACTATCTTGAAAACTGACTTTCTCGTATATTAAACCAATATAGAGTGGTTCCGGCAATAGGTCATAAGTCAAAATATTATTTGTCAGGGATCTGTCAGGTAGGCCTAACTTTGGGTTCAAAAAGAACCAAATTTACCTGAACCAATAAAACTTTGGCACTTACGGACTAATTTCAGTCGATTTGTGATCGGCAAAGAGTGGGGATTTGAAGTACGAAAAAATAAATATTGTGTTAAAAGTGGGTTTTGATATTTGTTAATATAGTAAAGACTAATTAATATTTAAATCCCTCGTTAAATGGCCTTAGTAGCGCAGATAAGTGATTCTTCTTTTAGTAAAATATTGTTGTTTGAAAGGTTTTATTTGCACATGTTTCTGGACATTAATAAAATTAATGTTTTTATTGACCGCACTTATGATATTAGCATTTTACCTTGACTTTTAACTATTTTCTGTTTCTTGTCGCCCGGAAAAATGTATTATAACCTACTTTTACATAGTCTCCTTTGTATGAGGACATATAATTTTTATCCAGATCGGTGGGGGACATAGACATAATTTTAATGGCGGTGTATTTATTATCAATAAAAAAATTAAATATTATATTCATGTAAAAAAATAACGTTTAGTAACTGGCTTCTATAAAAGTATACAGTCTAGAGATTGCCATGCTATGTAGTTCAAAATTGAATCGTAATATTAATATATTGTAGGGGAGACCGGTGACAATTGTAACAAGTGTCAATTGTAACATTCAGTATCCGTCCGCCCTCCGCCGGATTATCGCGAACCGAGTTACTCATGTTCAACGGTTGTTGACAGGTCTTTCTTTAGAGTGTTAGTTGCTTTAAGAATTCTGATGAATACTGTTGTTACGATCTGAAACGTGACTTTCAACACGAAAAGTAAGTATTTATTTTTATCTTCTTTTGTAAATAATTTCTTAACCATATTTTCAATACATATTTAAAATATACCACTGAAATATGGATTATATTGACTATATAATCTTATTGTAAGAACACTTTAGGAATTAGATTACATAGTTTAGCAATGTAAACAAATCATATATGTCCTTTGGTGTCAATTGTAACATGAATAAAGGTGACGATTGTAACATGTTACAAGTGAAACCAATGTAAAAAGTGTGTATCATTATAATGTATTTCTTTATAGAATGCTTTACAATATGAAACCAAACATTTGTGGAGACCTCATACCGTGCATACGGAAGAAAAAATACTCATATTTAACTTAAAATTAATAATTTGTAAATTTTTCCCATAAGAGTCTAAGCCAAAAATTTTGAGTTAAAACAGTCTTCTTCCGCACGGACGATATACTTAACTCAGGTGAAGAGTAAGGTATTTTAGTAATGTTAACATACCCACGTTTCTTATCTAACAGTTTTCATTTTAAAAGAATCTTTTACTTTGCATTTGTATATTTTCAAATATTGTTATTTATATTTTAATAGAAGTTACTAATACAGATTGTTACGAATTTGTCGTTTTTTTTTTGGTATATTTTTGTCGACTTTAACAACAGAAAAACACTACTTTTTTATTTGTGTAACTCTTTGTTTATTTTTTAATGTTATTATTTGTATTCAAACAGGATATTTAAAATAAAATATAATATGTTTGTACGTACTGTTACTACTGACACCTGTGTCCGTTACTATTGCCACCGGTCGGGTGTCAATTGAAACACTTGTCATTGACTTGAATTATATGTTCTAAACGAGAAACTAGATATTTTTTCTACATTCTGAATTTATTAGGTTACTTACAAAGCTCGGGGACATCCTCAAAATAAAAATCAATAAATTAGAACTGACAGGAAAGGTTGTAAAAAATCGCATGTGTTTTTTGTTACAATTGTCACCGGTCTCCCCTACATATTGCTTTCGATATAAAAACTGGATAACACAAAACAACAAAAATACTGTCAAATAAAATGTCTTCAGAAAATTAGGATCCCATTTATTGGGTAGATATCGTTTTCATTGTGTTTTCCGAAGGGGCTGATTGACACTAAATAAATATGAAAGAATATATGTTACAAAATGAAATTGGCTTGTCAATACAAAAATATTTTTAACAAAGCTTTTAAATTTAGATTTCATATAAAAATAAGTTTTAATATTTTTGACACGACGAAGGCGACATTAGATATCATATTATGTTTGTATTTTCGAGAAAATACAAGTATCGCTTGTGTTATTTTAATCAAGGAATTTTTTCAATTGAATAAAAATGTATTTGTATGTTCAAAATGTTTTTGCGTTATACAGTGACCGCCAGAAAGTGTGCAGCATATGGGAAAAAATTTTATCTTTGAATTTAACAAATTTATTTTATTTCGAAAAAGTTCTGCATACCTTCAAACCAAAATAATACTCAACAAATCGTGTGAAAGTCTTATGGTATACGAGGAAGAGTCAAAAATTCGAAATTGCGTTAAGAGTAGAGTACCCACTTTTTTACTTTAGACATTTTTTTTATTAAGAAATGTTTTAATTTCAAAGTTATACCCAAATATCAATTTTCACTTACTTTGGACAAAAAATAGAATTTAATCATTTTTTTGTGAATTACCCTGTATAAAAATAGATCGCAATGATACAGTACGCAAATTATATTTTCCGTAGGCTTTATTAGACATAGCCGTAAATGTTATGTCAGAGTAGTCAGTTTCAAAAATATTATGGCCATTAAAATAAAAACATAGAAATTTTAAATATTTTTGCTGCAAACCGTATTTTATTTTTTGGGAAACAAAAAAATGACATCTAACTGAAATTTTGTGACAATTTAACTTTAACTATTTTCCAAGCGGTATATTTATTACTAAAACTATAAAGTTTTTTCTTTATTTAGGTATTTATGGTGGTCCTCACAAAAAAATCTGAAAACCCCAAAATATTTTATGAAATTCGGGTTAAAGATCGATTCAATGTATTTTAAATGAAAAAAAAAGCATTTATTTTCAAATTTTGTTTAGATCTAAAGTGTACAACATTATATTGAGTTTGATTTTTTGTTGCAAATAAAGTACGCTCATAAAATATTTTGGGTTTTTCAGTTTTTTCTTGAGGACCACGATTAAAACCTAAATAAAGAACAAATTTTGTAGTTTTGGGAATAAATATATCGTTTGGAAGATAGTTTAAGTTAAAGTGTATCATAAGATTTTAGTTAGATGAAATTCTTTTGATTCCCCAAAAAATAAAATACGGTGTGCAGCAAAAATATTTAAAATTTTTATGTTTTTATTGTTAATGGCTATAATATTTTTGAAACTGACTAATCTGACATAAAATTTACGGTTATCTCTAATAAAGTCTACAGAAAATATGATTTGCGTACTGTATCCTTTTTATACAGGGTAATTCACAAAAAACGATTAAATCCTATTTTTTGTCCAAAGTAATCGAAAATTGATATTTGGGTATAGCTTTGAAATTAAAACAACATTTCTTAATAAAAAAAATTCTAAAGTTAAAAATGGGGGTACTTTACTCTTAACGCAATTTCGAATTTTTGACTTTTCTTCGAATACCATAAGACTTTCACCGGATTTGTTGGGTATTATTTTCATTATTTTGCTTTGAAGGTATGCAGAACTTTCTCGAAATAAAATAAATTTGTTAAATTCAAAAATACAACTGTTTCCTATATGCTGCGCACTTTCTGGCGGTCACTGTATACTAAAGTACTGTATTATTATGCTCTTTTTGTTGTCTCCATGGATACTCATTCCCTACTTTTTGAACATAAACTCGCTCCTTTTACAAAAATATTTGGTACGTACACCCGGTACCCGTGGACAAAAATGTATATATCTAATTTCCAAGGTAAGTGCTAGTTCCCAAAGAAAGTCCATTATGACAACGTTGAGATTATGGACAAGTTGCACAATTTTTTTGATAACGACTACATTCAGATAACAGACCTACATTCAGATAACAGAAATCTTAGAATATGTAGTGATACACAGATACATCTCTTTACATCTGTTTTGTCGCCAACAATACCTCACAGTCGGTATAGTTAAATTTATGATAAAACTCAGCATTTCGACATTTGACAATCACAGATGACATCAAAAGCTGATATTGGTTCCTTCGAAAAATCCCTAGATTAGCAGTGGACCATATCAAGCTGACCCGACAGGTCGCGTTGTAAAATTAATAGTGTAAAATACCTAATAAGTTAGCTAGTATTAATTTTGATCCGTGCAATCTAGGCACTAATTTACATTAAATTATTTAGACTGTAAGGATTAATGTAATTGAATTACTTTGTTATTAATTTAATTATGTTAATTAATTATTATATCTTAATGACTAATTATATTTGGAATATTTGGAATAAATAAATAATCAGCATCACAGTAATAAAATAAATTTATTACACAATATCTGTACAAGTCTTAATGCTATTACTATCATAAAATATTGACAGTAATTAAAGATGATCGTGTATGGTACCCACTATACTTAACCTCTCCAGCCTACTATTATTAACGTAACAGAATGCAGTAATAGGTTTTACTTAACAAAGTTAAAATTGGAACGATGAAATTCTTATTACCGCATTGTTATAGAAAATAGTTTCCTCGTCACTCTTCACTCATTATTGCTATCGGTTCTGCTATTGCGCGGAGCAAATGGCGTTGTTGCCGATTCTTACACTTTTTAGTTTTTGCTGGTATACTTTGGTAAGGTTATTTGCTTTTTAATAAGTACATCCTTATTTTTGATTATGTTGGGGTAAGGTTTTAGTTTTTTGACGGGTAAATGTTATTTTTTTATTACATATTTTAGTGTTTTGAGAACCAAAAAATTACCTCGTTTTTCCTAGCATGCATCGAGCAAGCGAAGTGGCAACAGCTTGAACGACAAAGGTTTATTTATTCACAACAAAGTTATTAAATCCAGTAAAGCTATCGTTATTTGAATTTGCACTGTTCCCTAGTTAACATTCTTTCTCCCTCTTCAAATTACCCGAAATCGCAGATTTCGATTATAGTTATAATTACGATTTTCTTAATCGGATGATACCCATTATTTAGAAATCGCTAAAAATATTGCTAAAAGCATGGCAATATTTCCTGTGGATTACTCTAATTTTATTAGCTACTTGTCCAGACCGAAAGTAATGCTTTAGAGCCTTCGAGCGCAGACGGACAGTAACTCAGAATTTTTAGCATCATTTGAAGAGTTGTTTTGGTTTTGTTGATTTTGCATAATGTTTTGTTTGGTTAATATTACACATTATAATATTATATTAAACTATGTTTTTTTGCATTTACAGTTACTTTAGTTCACCTTTTAAGTAAATTTTGACCTAAGAAAAGACTGGTTTTAAAATCTGGTTGTATATCATGATTTTACTGAGTACTGACAGCCGAGATTTTCGTCCTAAATGCCAATTCAACTGTCTATATTGGAGCCCAAATTCAGCCAGTTTAATTCTGATATGTTCCTTCCATCTTGGTCTCGCATCTGGGGTCGTCATTCCCAGGTATTTGGCAGTCTTCTGTAAGTAAAGTTTACATAAATAGATTTTTGCTCATTTAGCTTATTCTTCCAATCTGTGGTCCAGTTATTATTGTAAATCTGGTCACTTGCTTGTAGAAGTTGGCTGGTTGATGCATCGAGGTCTGTCCCTACTGCTAAAAAGCAGTGTTATCTGAAAACGTAGCCACAGTTACATTTTCTATTTGTGGAAGATCAGAAGTGTACAGTAAATTAAACCCAAGCAAATTTGATTGGGGGGCAATATTGTCGACAATCGTGCCGGAATCTTTAATTTAATTTTAAATTTCCGGTGACAGCACATTACTATGTGCTTTATTTCTTGTATTTATTATCCATTTTATTTATTATTTACAAACAATCATAATGTTAGTCAAATAAACAAAAGTTTTATTGTATTACTATTACTCACGCTAGACACATATCGAATGATTCTTTATATTATAAATTAAATAAATTATTCTATATATTATAAATTTCTTTACCAAATTAGCTCAACCTGTATATTTTCAAAGCCTGAATGGGTCAGTTTCAGTTGAAGCGAAGTATAACAAAAGAGTAGAAAAACTTAAGCAAAACTATTGTGACAAAAGAAAACTAGACATTTTCGACAAGACAAATAAAAGTTTCTAATCCCTCATCGTGCACTTATTAGTTCTTTCACGTATCTCTGAAAGTTATTTCTATTCAAGTCGTCATGTTACATGACCGCTGTTTTATTTCCGGTAAGCAGAGATGTTAGTGCTATAGACGTTCTTTGGAAATTATTTTGATGACATAAAAATTCATCGCAGTACTCTCGCGCGTAAAAAAGCAAGGCGGAATACGAAATGCCGTGCTTGAGGGGTGATTATTAATTTATATGAAGAATTTTGAAATACGTTATTTTGAACAACGTATGCATAAAAAAATCTGCGGTCGGAAACTTACTGGCTAAATTGAAGTTGCAGAAGAAAATTTTTCAGTTTCTCCTAATTTCAGATAATAGCGGACTTGTTTAGGCATTTTGCGTTTTCAATAAATATGTTAATATTATTGTATAATCAGTCAATCTAACCACGCAATAACAAAAGGACTAATCCTTCTATCCCTTGACACCAAAAAGTCCTCCCAGCTGGATGGCATACCCGCAATTGTTCTAAAAAAATGCGTTCCTGAACTTGCACACACCTTAACTCGTCTTTTCCAGACCTCCTATGACAAGGGTATCTTTCCAAATAGCTGGAAGACTGCTCGTGTGCAGCATGTCCCGAAGAATGGTTCCAGGTCTCTTCCATCCAATTATATACCCATCTCTCTGTTGTCAGCAAAGTTATGGAGAAAGCGATCAACTTGCAAATTTTAAAATATCTAGAAAACACAAAATCACCCATGACAGACAGTACGGATTTCGTCACCAAAGATCCACAGCTGACCTCCTTAGCTTTGTCACACATAACTGGAACAAGTCTCTCGAATTTCATGACGAATCTTAGATTGTTGCTCTTGATATTTCCAAGGCGATTGACCAAGTATGGGATGCCGCACTCCTCAACAAACAACCTTCTTATGGTATTCCCCCTAAACTTTATACCTGGATCGGTAGCGTCCTCTCTGATCGGCGCGTAGCTGTCGTGGTGGACGGTCACTCATCTAACTTCCATTCTATCAATGCTGGCGTACCCCAAGGTTCAGTTCTGTCACCAACCCTATTTCTTCCTCATATTAACGACCTGCTCTCTTCAGCTACCAATTCCATCGACAGTTTTGATGACGACTGTACTCTTCACTCCAACATTCATTTTTCCAGACGTCTTTAATTAAGAGCTGGATAATCGACGCAGATCTATGCACCTGTCCATTTTCCAAGATCTTCTCATCGCCTTCAATTAATCTTAAGCTGGGGTGCCAAGAACCTTTCAATGCCTCCAAAACCCAGTCTTGCTCCCTGTCACGTAAAAATCCGGCAACACTTACCCCATCCACAGGAATGGCCAAGCCCTACAAAACGACGTTCGATCTTGTTGGCATCGCTTTCGGACATGATCCTAGCTGGCACAAACACATTACTTTAGTAGTCACATCGGCAGCTAAAGAGCTTGGTTTTTTCTTTCGAGCCAGAAAATACTTCTCCTCTTCCAACTTACACATTCTCTATGTATCCTAACTAAGACCTAACCTGTGGTACCTACTGTTTCCACATCTGAAGAGCGACATCACCCTCGACACAACATCGTTGACTCTATCCAAAAGAGAGTCATTCGACTCATCAATGACTCAGTCCTCACAAGAAAGCTCCCTTCTTTCGCACATCGCCGCGCTGTTGGGGATTTATCCCTTTTCTACCGATACTTCCACGGATGTTGCTCTGAAGAACTAGCCGCTATAATTTCCCCCTTGACTATTCCTAATAGAACAACAAGATGCCCGTTATGCATCCTTTTACTGTTCAGCTACAAAAGCCTTGAACAGACCACTTCTCTCGCTTATTCATACCTAGGTTCTCCAGGTTATGGAACAAATTGCCTGCAGGTGTTTTCCCTTCCCGTCCCAAACCTCTAGTTCTTTAAATCCCGTGTCAATAGACTACATTTCCCTTCTCTTCGGACGCCCACGGTGCGTTAGTCCTTAGGCTTGAAGTCTACGCGTCGGCTGTCTCAGATATAAAAATAAACGAATTTGCCGATGATGACCGAAAGACGAAACAACGCTACTACACTGTGCTGGTCTATGCAGCATGTATCGTTGTACAACCAAATTATCATCTTGGCGGCATTTGACAGATGTTATATAGCCTCCTCGCCGCTAAAGAGATTATTTATTGTGATCATTACTTTTATTTTACACATAGACCAATTTTTGATTTTTTTAGAGGCGCCATCTGCATGTATATGAGTAAAGAGAAGCAAAGTAAAATTCTCCAAAATTTACCATGTTAATAAAACATTTCCTCAAATATTTTCCTCCTTATTTTATTTCCCCAACTTTTATCTCGAGTGATTGTTCCACAAAATTACGACAAAAATCCCCAATCTGGGAAGTCTGAACTTAACCGTATTCCATGACTTGTTGGTCGTATCAAAAAAGAGTTGCACGGTCTTGTCCGTTTGTTGCATGTGTGTAAATGGAACCGTGTATCCAGTTTTGCCAATGAGTGCATAATTATGCGATTTTCGCACCTTTTCACCTGCCGGCGCATATTCTTGGCACCCTAATGAAACTCTCGCATAATTTCAAAGAAGTTTATGTAAAATGTTAAACTAAATTAAAATAACGTGAGTAGAAATCAAATTTAATCTTTTTGTGGTCCTGTGGAATTCTAATTTGTTAAATCTATAAAATTCATCTTGGTGCATAAAATCCCATATTTTGCATACATCCGTCGCACAATTTAACGTTTTGGTGTTGGCAACACTGCGTGTATCATCAGTCGACACCTCATCAAGTAAACGTAATCGCGGACAAAAAAAGAAACTGTTTCTTAGGAAAAATACATATTAGATACATACGAAATCGTTGGTTTGCGGAATCTCTCCTTATCCAATTATTTTGCAACAAATTATTTTTTCCACTATAATTATTAAAATTATGAGTACGTACTATAAGTGGCTACATTGGATTTTGTCATAGCCTTTATTATATTATATCCAATTTTATGCGAGAATGGCAGAAAAAACAATTGAACAAGAATTCGCCCAATTGGTCAGTTCCATGGACAGTTTACACCAGAACATATTTTAGTGATCACAATATTCATTCCTTTCTATCCTTGTTAGCAAAAGGAGCACTAGTAAAAGAGAAATAATAAAAACGATGTTGTTGCCAATAAAAAAGAATAATCAAACATTTTCTCACAGTCGGCTTTGTTTGTACAAGTATTTCTGGTTGTCTAGTCTGAAAGTTTAATCGGAATTGTGATAAACAATAAATTTCTAACCTGTCTAAAAACTTTCGTAAGTTTTATGATTTTATAGAAAAAGACCTTTGTTTTTACTGCACACTAACAGCATTTGCAAATCTCGTTTTTATTAAGCAAAAACAGTTTCAGGTGTCAGCACATTAATCTTCTTATTTTATACTACTTAAAATTGTTTCCTACCCAGGTAACAATACTTCCTCTAACCAATAATTTGCAATAAAAGGATCGGAGGAAAAGTTTTTAAATAAATAAAGAAAAAATAGCAAAAATGAGTAAATATTTTTATTAAGATAAACAATTTATAATAAGGTTAAAAAATATTCCCTGTCCTCCGATATATAATGAAAATGGATCTATAATACAGCCTACCTGCTAACAGTGACGTTCGTGTAAGTTAAAGACGCGATAAAAAATTAACCGAATATACCAAGTAGTTTCACAATCTTTAACTGTAAATGTTGAGTCTGAAGGATAGATATACTTTGTAATGTCACTGTGACTTCAGCTTTAAACTGAAATCAAACGTTTCTAGGGAGCAATTTTCACTACTTTCTCAATAACTAAAGAAATCTTCTGTAATGCACACTATTCTCAACTTTATATCCTGTCGGCGCGTTCCTGTTACTCATTCCCATAACGCCCGGTCTAAGTAGTGTAAAGGAGAACAAATATGTACCTTGCGTAATATTTCAATAGTTGTCTGTCAGTTCCAGATTCATAGAATACAGGAATTTAAGCTGCTAATACTTTATATATATTTTTTTAAGTATATTTTTATACTGCAAAAACAACTTATATTATGAGACAGGCTTCAAATAATATGTCATGTTTATCATAACCTAACTTTCTACCAGCTGTAAAAATTTTACGAGTATGAGAAGACGAGAGAGAAAAAAATGAGAGAGAAAGAACATGAGAGAGAGACATAAGTGATCTCTCCGTTGTAAAATGGGTTTCTGTCATCATTCTCAAAATAAATTGGAGATAGTACTTGATTTTTCTATTTCGCTCTCACCCGTTTCATCCTTTACGCAGGTGATCTGGTCGTCATAGTTGCCACATTTCATTTTTTTTCTTTTCCTTGTACTTCATAAAATTACAATTTCATTGAGTACAACTCAATGTAAGTGGTTTCCTGGGAAGTTTTGATAAGGTGGGGGTTTGCAAACGCATTTTTTGTAACATTAATCCGTTCCTATTTACTGAAATAAAATATGTTTGGACGTTATAACGTATCTTTAATAAAAAAATTATCACACATCCTTTACTGCAAAAGTGAACAAGAGATTCGTCAAACCAACAGTTTTCATTTAACTTATATTTATTTTTCCTCGGTTGGTCGTGTACTTGTAAATTAATGTAGTGAGAATTAGCTGTTAATTTAATCAATTCGGAATAAAAAAATGATCTCACAGATCTCTCAATTTAATCAATAAATCGGGGTTAATTGTTTAAATCAATCAGGGTGGACCTGGGCTTAATCCGAATTGTATTAATTTTGATTTATAATCAAATCATTACTTTAAGAGTGTTAATACATAAAGAATCATGTTTTATCACTTCAGCGAAGCCTTTTAAGATCACTTTTTATATAAACCTTTTGCCTAGAAATAACCTTAAGGGGCATATTCGTAGTTCACGCTGTATATTCTCTAAAAGGTATAATATAAAATGGATATTAAAGTGTTACTTGACAATTTAACAAAACCAAAAAAGAAAAACAAGAACTCCCGGAGAAGTAGAGAAACCGCAGAAAAAGCTTCTGACAAAAGAAAGCTACACAATTTCGACAGTTCAAATTAAAGTTTGTAATCTCCCTTCATGCACTTAGAAGTTCTTTCACGTATCTTCGTAAGTTATTTCTATTCGAGTGGAGATTTTATATGACTGCAGTAGCTGCTTTCATTCCGATGGGCAAAGTGTTATCGTTAAATTATTGAAACTGAAAATCTTCATACGTAGAGGTCTTTTAAACCTAACAATATGTCATTAGGTATTTTTCTTGACAAATCATAAATATAGTTTTCTAATTAAATATATTTTAAACTTCGCATATTAATAGGTAACTGTTTAAATCATAATTTGCTACTAACCCTAGAAGATAATTGTTTATTTCCCTCTCCAGATTTATCACATGCCACATATCTCTCTCTCTCTTCCTCTCTCTCTCTCTGGAGATTTTTAAAAATCGACGTTGATTTACTGATAGAATAATCGAAAGTTGATTTACTGATAGAATGTTATAAAAAATTGGAATTCTTTCCAAAATATTTTTCACGAAGCTTAGATTGATTAAAGGGTATATTAAAATTTCGCTTGAATGTTACTGTAAGTACTGTTTACTTTTAGAGAATATTTTTGAAAAGCCAGCCATAAATTAAGAACCTTAATAAAACATCTCTCATATCACAGAAACCAAGTAAAATTACGACTTAGTTTATATGACAAAAAAGTCTTAAAATTAACTGTACTTTTCATCATGTACTACTAATCATTTATTTATTGTATTAAATATGACCTCCTTTGGAAGAATGCCATTATGGAATCAAATAACGACATAATCTAAAATGTTTATTTGAAATTAGATTTTTCACAATCATAAATAAGTATAATAAGTAGGCATTTTAAACAAACCTACTAAATCTAAATAAATTTACTCCAGTATAAACTTTCATTTAATACTATTAAAACGTAACGCAAGTCAGGAACAAAATCTGTTCAATAAACAAATAGAAATACTCTAACTAACAAATGAGGTTATCAATTATTACATGAAAGTACAATCATTATTATATAAATGCATTTTGGACCTGAATTAGTTCTAGGTATTGGAATTTTTAATATACGGTTCAAATCAATATTTTTTGTTATATATTTAAAAAAATCGTTTTGAAATGCCTACGCCTTTATTATCCCATTTCCATTTTCGATAAAGGGACACTCATCAGGTAGTTGTAATGATAAAGCTGTATGTATAAAAATTGAGTTATGAACGAGATGGATGAAGCCTTCCCTTGACAATTCCCGGCGGAAATAAGTTGTTTGTGCAAACTTTGGTACTCCATTCCAGAGCTGCTATGGAAACGACGTATGTCAAGCCCAATAGCGAACGCTAAACGGGGTCTTAATTTTTGATGCATTATACATTATTTGCGATGTGGATGCATCGTTTTATGCTATGAAATATTGAATTCGAAAGCGCTTTTGAAGTTTCTTATGTGTCGATATTAAAAGAAGCATTTTATATTTCGAAATATCGAAAAGATGGAATTTTGTATTTTAGGAGGTAGGTATATACCTACACGTTGTTTATTAGGTTTTTCAGTTTGTTAAAAAGGTTAATAATACTTTTTCTTATGGAAATATGCTTTATGTAAATTTGCATAATGTGGTACATTGGCGTAGCTAGGGGAGAGCTAGGGGGTCTTAGCCCCCCTTGATGGAAAATTAGAGCCTCCCCCTAAAAATGTTCCGGCAAAAATCATTTTAACTATTTTATTTCAATTTAAATCATCTATACTTACAATAAAACGCGAATTAATATTTCTTGTTGCTTTTAATCTCATTAAAATTAGTAACAGTGGCAAAACTGTACACAACGATATAAAATTAGTAACAATGGCAACGCTGGACAGAACATATACAGTACATCCACGGATGGGGTAGACAAGAGGACCAAAATGTGAAAGACACGAAAAAAGATAATTCTTTATAAAAGTTTTTGTTTGCTTTAAAAATACTATTCACGATGCAAAAAAAATTGTTCAGGGTATGCAAAACATACAAAAACGTAAAATTTGGTTAAGAGTACCTAAAGTTGCCTTTTTAAAATTTTAATGCAAAATGTTAAATAAAAAAGTTGTTTTAAGCTTCAAAAGAATTCTTATTTCAGATTTTTAAGTAAAAATTATAAATTTCTATATTACGCTTTTAAAATTAAAATTTCATTGTCAACTGTGACGTATTTGTCAAGATAATAAAGAAGTTCTCTTTAGAGCAAATAATATTTATACTACAAAATTACAGACCCATACTGGTTAAAGAAAATTACTAATAGAATATTAAATAATATACTTGAAATATTTCTAATTTTATTAAACTTTAAAAAAATTAAGGGCACATCATATTTTTTATTTTTCAGAAACTTCTCCATATTATACGCATTTTTCTAACTGAAGTCGAAAATGGCTAAAGCCTTTTCTTATTTCTTCCAGTGAAATCGATTCTATCGCTCTTAACGGCTTTAAAACGTCATGTTCAATGTGTCTCCTATGTCAGTTGTTTAGAAACATATCACAAAGTGTCAACTCGGGGCTAATAGGGAGCCACATAATTGGACCATTTCGGCCCGTCCATCGATTTCCAAATTTGCGATTTTGCCAATCCTGTACCCTTACTTCTGCAGCATAATGTGCAGGACACCCATCGTTCTGAAAATACATATTTCTGTGATATTGAAGCGGCAATTTTTCTAACTTGTCTGACAAAAATTACTTCAGCATATTATGTAAATAAGAATATCTGTTATATGTATCATCAAAAAAAAAAAATGTTATATTACCATAATAGGAAATGTCTCACCAAATATTTACTATTTTTAACATACTGCCGGCGGCGGCGGTTCGGAATTCTAAACCCTACATTTCCCTACCCCAGTATCTACCATGCTGAGAAGTTCCAGTGCCATTTGTGCTGAAGGTTGACTCATCTGGGAACATTATCAGCTTATGAAAGTTTACGTAGTTACTTAGAATTTCATCACCGATCCAGAAGTCAAAATCCAAGCGTTTGTAACCTGTCCCGATCTTCCAAAGTTTTGTTAAAAATTGGTTTATAAGGACGAATTTTATTTGCCTTAAACACATTTTGAATATGGCTTTTTAACACATTTGTAAACTTCGTGCTCGCTTTCCTAAAGACGATAGGATTTTTATCAACAATCTGTTAAGAACGGATTGCAAAATTAATTCTGTAGAAGTATCGCTTTCGTCGTATCTTTTTCTGGTATTTAAATCACTAACGGATCCAGGTTTTTTTTTTTAATTTGATTACGAACTTATGTACTGAACTTCTGCATAATTGTACATTTGGAAGCTTTTCTTGAATCTTCTCAATATCGTAAGAAATAGTTCGACACACGAAAACTCGACCACTAAAAGAATGCAGCAAAAAATTAGTATGTTGCCAAACTTACAAACAAAACTATAGTAAATAAGTTACCGAAAATTGTTTTTCGCAGTAATGTTGAGCGATATGGTTTAATGTATAAAATAATAATAAAACCATATTTATATTTATTGTAGATAACAAATTATTATGGGCACCCTGGGCCCTATCCCAGTAATTTAGTCTACAGATTATGAAAAAAGTTTTTTCTCTTCAAATCCCCACAATATGTTGGTACAAAGGCTTAAAACCTGCGTGCTAATAATTTGACTAATTAACAAGTTTTTTTATAACGGTTAGAAGTAAAATTTACTTAACCTCCTAAGAAATTTGAACTAAACAAATAATTTAATTTATTTAAGGCAGGGATAATAAACTTTCATAAACATTTTCCTTTTCCCTGATGGAATCTTCTTAACACCCTTTCTGTCGTTTAGGGGTATTTCGTTATCATTAATTTAATCTAATTAATATTCTGTTCTTAAAAGATGTACTTAAACGAATAAATAATATTTATTTATCCTTTTTGATGTGCATTATTTTAAAACTTTTTGGGCTGTTGGCATTTTATCAGTGCCGGTTTACCCATTAGGCTTTCTAGGCACGTGCCTAGGGACACCGAACAAAAATAAATATATTATCTGTACTTTTTTAAACAGATGGAGGTTAGTATGAATGGTAGATATGGGGGGAGGGGGAGCCAAAAAACATAGTGACTAGGGGCGCACAAATTCATAAATCGGCACTGCATTTTATTCTATCGACACCTTGTTTCATATCTTCTCTCTTCAATCTAAAAGTACCTATCCTCTGTGGATGTTGGCAATCACATTGGACCACCTAATCTTGTTTACGGCTGATCTAAATGTCCTAATGGAGGTCATACCAGTCAATTGCCTTAGAGTTTTCAACCACGATATAAGTCATCGTCCGGGACCTCTTTTCCCCTTTCTTTGGTCTTGTAAGATTAACTGAAAAAGCCGGTAATATTTTTCATTTCGAATTATATGACCGAAGTAAGCCATTTTTGTGACTTTGATTGTTGTGACAATATCTAGATATTTTTGCGTTCGTTGAATAACGGTGGTTTTGGTAATGCGATGGGTCCGAGAGATTCTGAGGATGCGACAGAAGTACCACATCTCAAAAACCTCCAAACGTTTCACTGATGCTTCCGTCATACAACAAAGTGGAGAACACGTAACATCTTAGAAATTTAGTACGAATTTTAAATGTTTAATCTTAAATTACACAACACTTTTCTGAGACCGTTGAAAACTTACTATCCTAGCCTTTTCAATACGACATCTAATTTCTTGCGAATGGTCCCAATCTTTATTTAGATTACAGCCCAAACATGTGATTCTATCGGTTATCTCTGAGGAAAACAATATAGCCAACAGTCTTTCTGAAATTTGTAATATTTTTAGTGAGTTCTTCGATCATTCAACTCCAAATAGAACAAACGTTAATATGTATAGTTCTCAGGTGCCAACATATAATAATCCTCACATCTTCATACTGCATTATTTCTGTAGTAATGAAATTGAATCAATAATTCATAACACTTGTAGAAAACCAAGTTCAGGGCATGATGAAGTGCCGGGAAAGATTGTAAAAGAAGTGGCCGACATTGTAGCAGGGCCCCTCTGTTACCTGATTAACAGGTCATTTGCTGTGGGAAAATTTCCCAACTGTCTCAAACTTTCCAAAATTGTCCCTGTCTTTAAGGGTAAAGGGTCAGTTTTGAGTAAGGAGTCTTATCGTCCGATCTCTCTTCAAAGTCAATTTTCAAAAATACTGGAGTACTGCTTTAATCTGAGACTTTACAACTTCTTTGAAAGGCTTGAAATCTTAAGTAAAAGCCAGCACGCTTTTCAAAAGAAAAAATCTACTCTTACAGCAATAGACAAGATTATAAGATTTATACACGAATCACTGGAAAAAAGAGCTTCACTCTGGGGCTCTTCTTTGATCTGAGCAAGGCCTTTGATCTAGTTGATCACAGGATCTTGCTCGGGAAACTGGAGAGCTACGGAGTCAGAGCTCAATCATACTCATGGATAGAGTCCTATTTGGAATCTAGGACCCAGCAGGTGGTCATTGAGGGGGTCGGATCGGACGTAAGGGGCTGCCAGAGGGGTGTACCGCAGGGTTCAACCCTGGGGCCCCTTCTGTTTTTGGTCTATATAAATGACCTAGGGGCTTTTTGTGAGTCAGCTGTTGGCTCAGTGATATATGCCGATGATACCACCCTACAAGTCAGTGCCTTGACTAGAAACAGACAACTAGAACTAAGTCAAGCAGCAATAAACGAAATAAATCTTTGGTGTGATAAAAATGGCCTACAGCTCAATGGGCAAAAGACAAATTTTGTAGATTTCTGTACAAAGAATACCATAGTTGATCAAAGCTGGCTTTTAAAACTTAACCAGGCCTCTATTGCTCAGGTCAACTGTACAAAAGTTCTAGGACTATACATTGACAGTAAACTTACTTGGCAAGTACACCTAGGCCATCTGAGAAGTAAATTAAGCTCATATTGCTTTTTAATTAGACAATTAAAGTATACTGTCACAATAGATGTGCTTAAACTCGCATACTATAGTCTCGTACAAGTTAGCCTGTCGTATGGCCTCGTCTTCTGGGGCGCGGCAAGTGGTTTTGACGACGTGTTTATAATTCAAAAAAAGATAGTTCGGATTATGGCGGGTCTCTTCTTCAAATACCACTGTAGACCGGCTTTTCGTGCACTAAGACTTCTAACACTACCCTGTCTATATATTTACCACCTTGCTCTATATACCAGGGAAAACCTCTCTAATTTAAAAAATAATTCAGACTTTCACAACTATGAAACGCGAAATGTGTCTGTTTTAACAGTCCCTTATAACCGTCTCAAGCTGTCACAGGACGGACCCATGGCAATGTGTATCAAGATTTATAACAAACTTAGTCGTGAGGTAAAGGCTAGTCAGTCAATAAATATATTTAAGAATAAGCTAAAAAACCTCTTTATAAATGCAGCATACTACTCCACAGCGGAGTTCTTGAGTGAGTAGACCCAGTTAACTGTTTTTCTGTTTGTCTAAATTCGGTATGTTCTTTACAGTTTACTTTTAAAAATCTTTTTTTACATGTTATGTTTGACGAGCTGATAAATGTAATGTACAATACATATTATTAGTAATATATTCATATTTGATTTGATTTCATTTGATTGATCTCAATAGTTTCATTATTTATCAGAAATTGACGTTGTGTGTTGTCATTTTTGCTCACTACCAGAACCTCTGTCTTCTTACCGTAATTTAATTTCATTCTATATTTGCTACTCATCTCTACCACTTGATCTATTAATCTTTGTAGTCCTTCGGCATTGTCGGCAAGTAGCAGCACCGTGTCATCTGCATATCTCAAATTGTTCACCACCTCTCCAGTAATAATGATACCTTCCTCCATTCAATACAGGGCTTCTTTAAAGAGCATTTCTGAGTATGCGTTAAATCACAGCAGTGACAATATACATCCTTGACATACCCCTCTCTTCACTAAAATTTTTTGTTAGCGTTCGTTATCCACGCGAACACTTTCTTTTTGATACAATCGTAGATCTTTGTCGTCGATTCCAGATTCTTTCAATATATCAATACATTTTTGATGCTGTACTTTATGAAATGCCTTTTCGAAGTCTATAAACAGGCACATACTTTGCAATTAATATCTCGTGCCCTCTGGACCAGGACCTGTATACTAAACGAAGCTTCACGGTTGCCTAGCCCATTTCTAAAACCAACCTGAGCGTCGCTGATATTTTCCTCCAATTTCCTATATATATATATATATATATATATATATATATATATATATATATATATATATATATATATATATATGGTTTTATTTTTCCATGGGGTTGCGGTCAAAATGTTTACATTAAAACAATAGTCATCTTTGACGTTTCGGTTTATTGACTGACTAAACCATCATCAGAAAGTTAACTACAAATTTTTAAAAAGAACTTATTTTATCAGGTTTACTAATAATAACACAAATAGACATACCTTTTAACTATGATGAACAATCTTAGCACTAATACTACTACATTTTAACAACCATGTACTCTCTACGAGACCGCAACCCCATGGAAAAATAAAACCATATATTATAATTAAACGGTCAGGAAAACCAATACTATTACTATATATATATATATATATATATATATATATATATATATATATATATATATATATATATATATATATATATATATATATATATATATATATAATATATATATATATATATATATATATATATATATATATATATATATATATATATATATATATATATATATATATATATATATATATAGGAAATTGGAGGAAAATATCAACAGGAGCCGCCTCTGCCTTAAGCACTATCTATGTTCCAAATTTCAAAGCTCTAGCTCGATTGGGAGCACCCTAGATTTATGATGATCTATCTGGCACTTGGATCATTTTATAGGCTATTGCCGATGGCACGTCGTTCGTTTTTAAGAAAAAGTAGTGCAATTGTTGAAATTGGCCATTAACACCTTTGAAATTTCCACTCTTCAATTAGACTGGTCCTAGCAATAGTCAATCTGTACATTTGTAACGTTTTTGGGTACCTTGTCTAAAGAAATTTTTCTCAACGTGAACGATATTTGTTCCCAAGCAAAAATTTTTAATAATGGCTTTTTGTCGATAAGGTTGTTTGTTGCTATCATAAAATAGGGGTATTTGAAAGTAAATCAGAAATTATTAAAAAATTCTGTTTCCGCCCGGGACCGAACCGGGGACCTTTCGCGTGTTAGGCGGATGTGATGACCACTACGCTACTTACACACCTAACTTTCTAAAGCAAAGTTGCTACCTATTTCGTGTCAGAATCTGCCATGCTGGCGTTGGATTTTCCGCCACGTTGGATTTTTATTGAGTTTTGATTTTTCTCGTAATTATCAACTATAATATCCCAAGAGCATTGATAACTACGAGATAATTTTATTACAGGTTTCGAAAGCACGTTTTTTGAAAACAGCCCGAAGCCGTAGGCATACGTTCCTAATGTCTATTTTAATTTGTTATGAGTAATCTGTGTTGTAATCGTTAATTAGTGTGAGTTTAATAATGTTTTTAAAAAGGTACTTATGATACTCTAATAAAAACATGTTGAGTTATAAAAGTCCCTACTTCTTTTATTATAAAACTTAACTAAGTAAACCAAAAAACAAAATGTTAAAGAAAAATGAGGCACAAGTTAGGTTTTAAATGCAATATTTTAAAAATGCTACAAAATTCCACAATGTGTTGCGAATTATGGGGAAAACACAATATGTTTGTTACAACCGGTACAGAATGACACTTAACTTTCTAACAAAAATTACGATACAGTAATATTCTTAAAAATGAGTCTATAATACGCAAAAAAATCATTTAAATCGGACAATAGTTTTAGAAGAAATATCAAAATTGTTTAAAATTTCTAGTCGAGCGTTAATATCGCTGGTCAGAGTATTATGTAAGAATTTACAAATTAAAATATTTTATACGATGCTTCTAGGCCAAGCAACAGAGCAAAATATTAGCGATTTTTTGACTTTAATCTTATTAGAAAACCGCCTGTGCCATCATCTGAAAGACGATTCGTAGATGATTACTGTTATAAATCCAACTCTGAAATTTTTTCCTTTAATTTGTTATAAACATTTTTAAGCTAAAAAACGCGATTTCTTTAGTTTTTTGCTTATAAAATGGAAAGTAATGAAGCAATCTTAATGATGTAAATGGACGATTTGTAGAGAATAAAAACTCGAATAAAATGAGAGGTCGAACGTCACGATAGGATATGTAGGAACGGAGAAAATCCGGAAAACCGGAAAATTAAGAGTTCTTTTTTTAAATTCATAAATCGGTCATTTTTAAACTTAGAGGGCTCAAAGTTTGGGTAAAAGTAGTAATTTATAGCTATTTTATGTGTGCGAAACCCCGACGCTGTCCGACGATTAGTTTGTTAGTTGTGCCACAATCGTCATTTTAATTTTTCAACATACTATTTTGCAACAGGTCTGGATGCTCTATGAATCGTCCGATTTTAATTATTGAAACGGATTTGAAAAGTACAAGTTCAATTGAACAATATGTATATCTTAGTTTTTCCATAAAATGCTACGAAACCGGTTGAAAATGCACGTAAATATGCGTGAAAATGGCCGAGCGCGAAATCCATGGATTAGCGGGACAGAAGCGGAGCGAATGGGAGCCAATATTCGCGCGTTCGGCCATTTTCACGCATTTTTACGTGCATTTTCAACCGGTTTCGTAGCATTTTATGGAAAAACTAAGATATACATATTGTTCAATTAAACTTGTACTTTTCAAATCCGTTTCAATAATTAAAATTGGACGATCCATAGAGCATCCAGACCTGTTGCAAAATAGGGGGTTGAAAAATTAAAATGACGATTGTGGCACAACTAATCGTCGGACAGCGTCGTGGTTTTGCACAAATAAAATAGCTATAAATTACTACTTTTACCCAAAGTTTGAGCCCTCTACGTTTAAAAATGGCCGATTTATGAATTAAAAAAAACTCTTAATTTTCCGGTTTTTCCGGATTTTCTCCGTTGCTACTTATCCTATCGTGACGTTCGACTTCTCATTTTGTTCGTGTTTTCATTCTCTACAAATCGTCCATTCACACCATTAAGATTGTTTCATTACTTTCCATTTTATAAGCAAAAAACTAAAAAAATCGCTTTTTTTGCTTAAAAATGTTTATAACAAATTAAAGGAAAAAATTTCATAGTTGGATTTATAACACGAATCATCTACGTATCGTCTTTCAGATGATGGCACAGGCGGTTTTCTAATAAGATTAATGTCACGACAAATCGCTCTATTGCTTGGCCTATTCTGGTACTCTTAGCCTTTCAAGCAGTAACAAATATTTCACAAAGAGGTGAATATATGTACGTATTTCAGGACGACGTATAATAAAAATAAAGAACAACAAGAAAAATGAATTCGCATAACACTCAACAAATGAAAGACATCAACAGAAGACGTAAATGGGCCACGACATAACACTCAACAAATGAAAGACATCAACAGAAGACGTAAATGGGCCACGACAAGACAGACACGTTTGGTGTCTGGGGACAAGGGGGAAACGAAGCAAAAATGTCTTATATTTTTATGTTGACGATCCCTTGTAACTAACTTCACCTTATGCATGTAATATGTTTAACGTTAAATGTTTACATTTTCCTGAAAATAAAATTGAAGATAATCTTTTAAGTGTTCAAGACAATAAATCTTCCTAACAAATCTTATTTAATTTTGAAAAGTGTCAGTTCATTTTTTCTGATGCATTGTATTAAAGCGGGTGACTGTTAGAAGTTTAAATACATAATACAATCAAGTGTTTTTTTTGAACCGACCGACAACCAAACATTTTCTGAATATTACATTAGTTTACAAATTTTACCTTCATTCGAGGTACCTCCTCAAAAAAGTATTTTTTAACCTAATTCGAGGTCGCTGAAAACGAAAATGACAATCATTTATTTTTCCAAAGAAGCGTTTGCGAAATATTCGCAAAAAACGTGTTTTTCGGCTCTTTTTCCAGTTATGGCCCAACATCTCGAGAACGGTAGACGTAATCGACCTAAAATGTACACACATTTCGAGGTACGCTTCTTTTTTCACATAAATATTAATTGTGAGTCAATTGGAAGAGTATTTTTTGAGTTACAGCTACTGAAAGTTGAAAAAAACTGCATTTTTTGAGCTTTTTCGAAAATTGCACATTCTTGTTTGTTTTATTTAGATATGAGGAAATTTTTTTTTCATGTTTTTCATTCACGTTTTTTGATTTGATAAAAGCAATCCAATCTATTTGGTTTGCCTGTTTTATAAGGTTTATTAAACTTGACCTCCTTATACTATCTGTATAAATAAGAACTAGGTGGTATATTTTTTCAGCATTTTATATCACTACGTATCCAACTTTACTTTTTTTGTAATTTTTGACTAAAAATTGATCTAAACCACCTTCAAAATGACATTCAACATTCAGTTAATTTCATGTCATTGAAATATCGACATGTCTTTTTTGATAATATGTGAGTGATATGACCCTATTAGGCCAAGCAACAATGCAAAATATTAGCGATTTTTTGACATTCATCCTATTAGAAAACCGCCTGTGCCATCATCTGAAAAACGACCCGTAGATGATTTCTGTTATATTTCCAACTCAGAAATTTTTTCCATTAATTTGTTATAAACATTTTTAAGTAAAAAAACGCGATTTTTTTAATTTTTTTGCTTATAAAATGGAAAATAATGAAGTAATCTTAATGGTGTAGAGAATAAAAATACGAACAAAATGAGAGGCCGAACGTTCTGATCGGATAAGTAGCAACGGAGAAAATCCAGAAAAACCGGAAAATTAAGAGTTTTTTTTAATTCATAAATCGGCCATTTTTAAACGTAGAGGGCTCAAACTTTGACAAGATGTAGTAATTTATAGCTACTTTATGTGTGCAAAACCCCGACGCTGTCCGACGATTAGTTTTGCCACAATAGTCATTTTAATTTTTCAATACACTATTTTGCAACAGGTCTGGATGCTCCATGGATCGTCCGATTTTAATTATTGAAACGGATTTGAAAAGTACAAGTTTAATTGAACAAAATATATATTTTAATTTTTCCATAGAGTGCTACGAAACCGGTTGGAAATGCACATAAAAATGCGTGAAAATGGCCGAGCGGGCGAAAGCGGTCGACTAATGGGTAGAGCAGAGGAGCGAAGGAGAGCCGCTTTCGCGCGGTCGGCCATTTTCACGTATTTTTACGTGCATTTTCAACCGCTTTCGTAGCATTTTATGGAAAAATTAAAATACACATTTTGTTGAATTGAACTTGTACTTTTCAAATCCGTTTCAATAATTAAAATCGGACGATGCATAGAGCATCCAGATCTGTTGCAAAATAGTGCATTGAAAAATTAAAATGACGATTGTGGCTAAACTAATCGTCGGACAGCGTCGGGGTTTTGCACCACACATAAAGTAGCTATAAATTACTACTCTTTTCCAAAATTTGAGCCCTCTATGTTTAAAAATGGCCGATTTATGAATTTAAAAAAAACTCTTAATTTTCCGTTTTTTCCGGATTTTCTCCGTTGATACTTAACTGATCGAGACGTTCGGCCTCTCATTTTGTTAGCATTCTTATTCTCTACAAATCGTCTATTTACACCATTAAGATGGCTTAATAATTACCTTTCATTTTATAAGCAAAAAACTAAAAAAATCTCGTTTTATTGCTTAAAAATTTTTATATCAAATTAATGGAAAAAATTTCAGAGTTGGAAATATTACAAAAATCATCTCCAGGTCGTCTTTTAGATGATGGCACAGACGGTTTTCTAATAGGATTAATGTCACGACAAATCGCTCTATTGCTTTGCCTATATTTGTTTCGCTTAGTTCCAGATAGTTTTGATTGTTTGGATTATTACTGAGTGCATGCGGCAACGAGCTAATAATAATTTGAAATAGAGTATATTTAAAAATATTTATGTTTAATATGATTCGCTTACCAGTATCGGTATCTGCCGGAAGTCCTAAACTGTTTGAATTGTCATTAATTAAGGCCTCTGCAGTGTTGGAAAGAGTTTGCGGAGATAACGTTAAATCTTGAGCGCTGGAGGAATCAAATAAATCAAAAGATGCCGTGACAGTTTCATTACCTGAAACAAAAATTTAATGCAAATACTTCAAATTATACGGCAATTTATCAAATAGTCATTAAATTAAGATTTATTTTACGTCACGTCCATCCGTCTCGGAAAAGTTTTTGGGATGTAATAATCGAGAAATAAGCTTTATATAACGTACTGGGTTTGTTTTATGTATTTTTAAGGTTTAAAAATCTAAAATCTGCTATCAAAATAAAATACAAACATTTTTATATCGAGCAAGCTCCAAAAAATCGATGTAAAATTTCAATTTAAGGGATTACTACTTAAGTACTTATACGCCCGGGGTAAATCCTATGTCAGCATCTTGATTTGTTAAATTTTTTAAGTGCTAACGGAGCGTTTTTTCTTTTTTGTTTCCCAAAAATCAATTTTAATAATTTTAGACGTTATATTGAAGGAACAATAAAATTTATTCTGTTTTCTTGTTTTCGGTGAATCGGTTCACAATCACTGCATTCCTAAAATAAATAGCACTGTATCAATCAATATTTAATAAGGGAAATATGTTATACTAGCTTGAACCCGCGACTTCGTCCGCGGTATAACAATTTTATTATAGAGTACTTCTATGAAGTTTCAAGTTAAGAGGACCATCTGATATTTTTTCTCCATATAGGTACTCTTTCAACCCCTTTAGGGGTTTAATTTTGAGAAATCCCTTCTTAGTGAGTCTCTATATTATAAAACAAAACTAATGACATTGATTGATATTTATAGCTTCAGCGGTTTCGGGTCGGCGATGATGAATCAGTCAGTCAGTCAGAACATTATTATATATAATATATATATATATATATAGTATATATATATATATATATATATATATATATATATATATATATATATATATATATATATATATATATATATAATATATATATATATATATATATATATATATATATATATATATATATATATATATATATGTATATATATATATATATATATATATATATATATATATATATATATATATATATATATATATATATATATATATATATATATAACAGTATCTCTTTATTGGAGCATCAGTGTTTTGAAGTAATTACAGTTTTTATCAAATGCTTAATATTTTATGTGTTCTTTTAAGGGCTGGAAAACCCAAAAACTCTCGGAAATTAAGTTAATTTTATCCCTAACTAATTTGTTTCTGTTAGTAAAACCAAAAATAACATTTAGGTATGGTTAGGTGTACCGAGAAAAAATTTAAAATAACAGGTTATTCATTATTCAACTTCAATGAACTTTTTTTTAAGGTTTTTCGCTGGCTGGCTTCATATTTCCATAAATCGTTACCTAACTGGCAAGTAGAATCAGTTAAAAAATATTTATTTTTCTTTTTCACCTCGACGTGAGTCTAAATCTATCACTCTGCTAAATATTGTGTTCATAAGCCCAACCGTTGCCTAATTACCTAAATCAAATTAATTGTTACCATTTTGAGAATTTTTTAAATCAGTGGACAGCAGTCAACTTGATGTTTAACATGGTTGTGGTACTAGGCAAGTTATGTTCGGGATTAATGTTCGTATCTAAAGATGTTATGATGTAAATGTAGATGTTAACTTGCATTTCATAGACTTCCAAAGAGCTTTCGATTGTATCTGACATCATCAGATACGCTAATAGAGGTCCTACAAAACATCGGATTGGATGGTAAAGACATTTGTTTGATAGCATACATACTAGAATTAATCAGTCACAGTAAAGGTTGTCGACAGGAAATCACCACGAATTGCTATAAAGCGAGATGTCAGACAAGGGTATGTTTTATCACTAGTCATCTTCCATGTCTTTTCCAAAAAGATTTTTTAACCAGCCCTAACAGGCAGAAAGACATTATTGTGGTGAATGGAGAGATGATCAATAAATTGAGACAAGCTGGCGAAAAGCGTCTTCTGGCGGCGAATTTAGAACATAATATGTAGAGCTTTTTAACTTTGTATATTAATGGAAGTTGTATCATGTCTTGAAACTGGGTTAAAACTTAACTAACTAACTTAGAGAAAAATGGAGGGTAGGCGTACAGCAAGTCGACGAACATCTTAACTCAAAATCTTACGCGACTGGTATTGCGTCTACAATACATTATTCTGAAGGGCAGCTAACCAAATACGCATAGCATTAATGTCATCCAACATCCAAAAGGGACATGAAGAAGAAAGATTTTAATTATATTTAGTTATATTAATTAGTATTAGTCATGCTAAGGTAATAATTTAGTACAGAACTCAATACTAAATCGTACCCAATACCGATTGGGTTCCAATTAATTATGATAAAAATTTGCTCCGTATCCGAGACGAACGCACATCAGAATAGATTCGTCACTTTGCACATGAGACGCGACTGGGGGAATTGAGTCTGAACGTACCTACCTGATTATGACTAGGACGCGATAGGACATTTTTCAGAACTACAGAAACCGGATGCTTATAATTGGAGCCTAATTGTGAATATTATACTATAAGATCTGTAAAAATGATATACAGATTCTTGACTATATTAGGATCTCTGAATATTAGTTAACGAGTTGTTGAAAAATGTAAGAGAGAAAATTTGTAGTAAACCAGGTACTAGCAAAGTTTATGTCCAGGCGCGGCCCGTGAAATTTCACAGTTGTAAATATCTCTGTTGGTACTAATGGGACCCATGCCAAGTTCAGGTTTTTTAGTAGTGAGCCTACTAAGAATATTTTGGTAGAGACAAAAAATATTTTGCAATTTGCGAAAAAAAGTTGAATTTTTGACCCAGGGTAAAAAATTAACACGCTTAGGTATTTTATTTATTATTTTTTCTAAAAAATTTTACATCATTTTGTCGACAATTCTTAAATTTTAAGGGAAAAAAAATTGTTAGTAGAAAGTTAGTCATTTCAATTTTTTTGAAAATTATATCTTAGGTTTAAAAAAAAATCAAATGGCTATAACTTTCTTCTAACATTTTTTTTTTCTTAAAATTTAAGAATTGTCGACAAAATGATGTAAAATTTGTTTGGAAAAATAATAAATAAAATATCTAAGCGTGTTAACTTTTTACCCAGGTTGGTCAATTCAAAAAGTCAACTTTTTTTCGCAAATTACAAAATATTTTTTTTCTTCGCCAAAACATTCCTAGTAGGCCCACTATTAAAAAACCTGAACTTGGCATGGGTCCCATAAGTAGCAGCAGAGATACACAACTTTAAAATTTCACGGGCCGCGCCTGATTTATGTCACTTCCAAACAAAACTTCTGTCTCTGATTGCCTACAGCAAGTAAAATTCGGAAATTAAAGAATTATGAAATTCTTTTACAAATCTAAAATCTGATTCCCGAAAGCGATTTCATAAGAGCTGTTAGGTAACAGTCCTTATACTGATCTTAAAGAGCATGGAGGAGACAAACGCAATAGAAACATAAATTTCTTAATTCTATATGATTTAAAATTCCATATTTTAAGATAAGAAGTTGGATAGACATACCTTTTTCTTAAATTTCAATCTTATGACATATAATTGTTTTTTAAATATTGCCCAAATGGCACTCAGCCTTTTTTAGTTTTGAGCTAATTTACAATTCTTAAAATTAAGTAAATAAGATTGAATTCCTAATTTTTTGTCAGTCTGTTTTAAGAGCCTTTTATAGAAAAAAATTAAGCTCCTGTAACGTGTTTTAAAAAGATTTTGTTTTTCAAGAGCTCAACATTTTTTGACACTCAGCCGACTTATCTATTCCACTCTTTGATTAGATGATGTTGACAAGATATTAATTTTTAATACTTTAATTTTATTGGAGAATTTAAGTGTTTCTCCTAGTACGACTCTGCCTTTCTACGCTTTGTCCACAACTGTGGTAGTTTTTGGATGTTAACTTAATCCGGGTTCTCATTAGTCGACTTCATTATAAATATCATTGAATCATTTAAATCTATGCCATTGAAGTAAAATAGCTTAATGTGAATATTGTAGTAATGTAATATTGCATTTCAATAAAACTGAAACGAATTCCTACTTTGGTTGATCGACGGGACTGATTCAATAATACAAAACAACTTTTGAGCGTGAGAACAAAAATTCAGTTGCACTGAAAACAATACAAAGTCGGTTGTGTCGTGTGTCTTTTTTTAGTTTAATTCTGTTTTCCTGAAAAATGGCAAATTTTAAATAGAGAGATAATCACATGGCAGACAGTGTGAAATACTGCCTTTGGACAGCCTGGTACAGTGCAGTCAGAGTCAGAGGTGAAAATAAATCTCCTGTAGGTAAATATTGTAAATCTACTTGTAATCTTAGTCTTAGTCCCCCAATAAAGTATCTTTTTTCTGTATAAAAGGTGACACTTTCTGTAGAAGTTCTGCAAATTTCTTTTCGCTCATTCTTAAATGGTTTTTATACGCATCCAAGGTATCTCCAGCCTCCATCTAATTCCTATATCAGTTTTACTGAATCACCTTTATATACCTGCCCGCCTTAATCCATGGTATGACCCACCAACGTCGAGGTTTTCTAATTTTTCTCTTTCTGATTAGATTTTTTAAATGTTCAAACACAATTCGAATGCCAGCACGCACAATTTTCTTTCTGGCGGCCATTTTAACCACTGACACTTTTTAAACTAAATAATCAATGCTCTTGAACAATGTGAACAAATTTTACATTCAATTCTATATTCAATAGCACAGATTCAATGATATTGATCAATGAAGTCGACTAATGAGAACCCGGCTTTATAGAGACTACAAAGACGTATGCAAGGGCAGAAGCTTATAATTTAAAATTGAGAATTATATTTTGTTCTACAGGAACAGTGTGTGGGTGTTTTTGTTATAAAATCTTATATTATTATTAACAATATGCACGTAATCTATATAGATTTTGTATTCTTTTCATAATATTCAGTACATTAATTACATATTTAGGCGGTTATTTTTACCCATTTAGTGTGTTTATTAAACAACAAAAATATTTCGCTTTACAAATTTTGATACAAAATTCGAAACCTGTAAATCGTGATTATGTTGGTTGTGACGTCACATGCTACGTAAATAAAAGTGCTATTATGGCTGGTGTACTGTAAGTTTGAGTGTCAATTGATTTTCTTGATTTTTTCCCGAAGGTTAAAATATTTCGAGGACAAGAAACATTACATTTGATTAAAAAGATTGATGACCGCACGGACAATAAGGTAATTCGCGGACTAACAAGCCTATTCGATTTTCTTCGTTGCCAACAGTTGATTCACTTAAGATGACTGCTTTTTCCATAAATCCTGACCTTACCCACATCTGCAGAAATAAGAGGAGTAAAAGCTTAAAGGAATTTTTAAAGAAATATTAACTGTTATGTGCTAATAAGCTCCAAATAAGTTTTTCATTTATCTTTCGCTGTAAACATTCGTAGTGGTAAATCATAACCTCAACATTTGTGTTAAATATTTCTATAGATTTTACTATACCATAAAAAAATGAATGGCAAAATATCGTTAGTTGAATTTGGAGATACTACCATTTAATAATATGTAAATTATTTAATTTACTGGCTGCCTATATAACAGTAGCAGCTTTACTCTGCAGATCTGTTCTTGCAATACAGTGGCTTCCTATAGATGGCGTTCGCGCGTATTCTGTACCGTCCTAGTTTAAAAAGAACTATTGAATATGCGAGTTTGCTATAGGGAATACTGCCTGATAGTTACGTCAGTCTGATGATCCCCAACAATGGTGATAGCTTACTGTCTAGACTGGTAGACACCGGCCCGAGATTATCCATTAGATCTAGGACTCCCCGTACTTTAATGCAAGAGCATAACTCCTATTTTAATTCCTATGTAATTAACTTTGAACTTCTTTCCTCTGACCTCGGCAGTTCCTGATACAAGAAGAAAAAAGAATGTTCGGGACACTTGCAGTTGTATTTTTTAATATTGGCATAACACATTCTTAAGTAATATTCAGGTAATTTAATTGTTTAATGAGAATAATTTTACACAAATTACGCTATAATCAAAAAACAAACCTACGCAAACAACAAATATTTGGTATTGACATCAGGGATTAACGATTCGGGTTAGATGTGGTGAGTGCAACTGAATATACACTCGAGGCTGTACTCGTTAGCTTTTGTCAGGCGCGTGACTAACTGTTATAAATAATACAATTGATCACACTGCTGTTAATTCGAAGCAAAAGGATAAAAAGATTGAATTTAGAAACGAAACAGCGACGCGTGTTTTAGACAATATCTGGCGTTACTTGTAAGCGCGTCAAACGGCTGCTTTTTAAATTGCAATACATTATATACCGAAAAGTAAGAAATAGCATTTTTGGGTTTGTAGTGACTTGCTTGAACAATTTATGCAATAAAAAATACATGCATATTCCTTATTGGAAATCATAAAGCAGAAACTGTATTAAACTTTTCTCTTATAAATATTTTAATTAATTAGGTGTTTATTTTCTTGATATTGATTCACGAGTAAAAATATATTTTCCGTTTTGTCAGCATTATAAATAAACTCCCCAAAGAGTTGAAAACTTTGCCACTAACCATTAAAAGATGGCAATAAAAGTTGGTATCTACTTATTATTTATGAGTTTAAATTTCACTGGCAAGCAAGAGCTTAAAATATTAAATCCTTCGGTGGAAAACTCAGTCGTGGCAGAAGTTGGAGAATAAATTTAAAACGTCTCTTACATTAAATATTGGCAAATGTTAGTTGTTATAATACGTAAAATACAATACTATCTTTTATCTGGGGCTAGTGGTGTATTTGGAGGCACTAGACTCAACTGGTCCGACGGGGCCCCCTAATCAATGCTCTAAATATATTTCCCAATCTTTTTAGTAATTTTTCCCATCATATCTACATTTTTAAACTAAATTTGGATTGAATTTAAAATATAAATAAATTTTACGTATAAATCAAGTTAACTTATTTCAAAATTGTTATTCGCTTCCATGGAAATGCGTTATTTTTACGTTCAGTTAAGAATTTTCACATTTTAACGATTATTTCTCAGTTTATTGCTTAATTGCTAGTTTTAACAGGACGGAGCTCCACCCCATTATGCAACACAGGCCCGTAATCATTTGAATGAAATATTTGAAAACAGGTCAACTGGCCTGCTAGGTCCTCGGATTTGACACCCATTGACTTTTTCTTGTGGGGTCTTATAAAGGACAAAGTGATGACGAACTCCACCTACAACTTTCGATGGTATGTATGATTATTCATTACTGTGGAAACGAATTTGTGTTATTGTTTGGCGGAGTCCAATAATAGATGATACAAACAAAATATATTCCAGTTTCGTAAGCAAATTCGCAAGTTATAAAGCATATTATAAATTTAAAAAGGCATGGGGGATGGAAATCTTCCACTATAGCGGAAGGCTACCTGGAAGATTCCATCCAAAACAAATTAATATAGAAAACAAAATCCATCCACGACAAAAAGAGTGACAATTCCCAGCATTTCCTAGACATTTTCCCTTTAAATATTGAACGTTCACAATAAGGAATATGCACAAATTTTTGTTAATGCATAAATCGTTTAAGGAAGTGATTATAAACCAAACGACAATTATTAAAACAAATAGTAGGATAATTTAGCTACAAAAAATGCCACCCAAGCAGCCATTTATCCTCAGCGCATAATGACGTCAGGAGATCAGCAAAAATAAGTGTCAAGATAGGACCTGTTAACGTAAAGCTGAATCTAAAGTCGAACAAGTTTGATTTTCTCGGAAACAGTCAGAGGGGGAGCAATCGAATTTTTAGAGTTGATAGAGGAATAGTGCAACTAGCTTCTGCAAAAAAATCAGTTATTCAGGATCTTTCGTTTCGGAGCTATTCAACGTCAAAGTCGAAATTTCCACTATTTCCAGTGAAATCGGGTACAGGTCATAAAAGTGAATTAAATCGATGTAAATTTTTGGAGGTTGTAGAGGACCCAGAGCTTCAAAACTCTATTAAAACTGATGAGAATCGGAAAATGGCAAGTAATCCTTTTGAATTTTTTAAGGTCGAAAAATACCATTTCATAAGTAAAACTTTAAATTATCAAATACTTTCTTTCTGCAATACATTTGCCTAAACCTAAAATCACTGGGAAATGGATATACATATTTGAGAAAACCTGGAAGTTTCGATTTTTGACCCAAATATCTTCCGGATTTTAATTTTTTGTGGGGTCAAAATGGTTCAAATTAAAATCCCATATACGTCATTGGAAAGAGTTTGTCGATGTACGTGATATCCATAGTTTTCAGTTTCTTCATTCTTTATAGGAAGGAAGCAATCGCCGATTAAATTTCGATTTTATTACGTTTTTTGCCCTCGACATCGACAGCGGTACGGTTATAAATAAGTAGGTTTATTTGCATCGAGGACATGCAAAATTTGAAAATTTTTGAATTTTCCAATTTTTGAAGATTGCCATGAAAACCAAGGATTGCAGCTTATTTCCTCGAAATTATTAAAATCTGATGTGCCAACATTTTGCAAAAATAACACTTTAAAGGTTTCTGGACCGATTTCGGCTTGAAATATACATGAATAAGACTTTAGGAACATTCTACTTTCAGTGCAGGGATATAATTTGATGAGTTACGCATTAAGTACCATTTTTCGATAATCCTACGACACTGGAATTCGCCATGTACTCATTATGAGTCATAAAAACACTTTTGACGACGCAGCCAATGGAATCACGTTATACAAGTTTAGAATATCGCGCTTAAATTTGCAGTAGAAAATGCTTTTTTTTTTGTTAACAAATGCCAAAATAAATGGATATCAGCAATCGTCATAGACTTTTAATTTATGTAAATATAAATAAAAAATTTCAGAATAATTTGGGTTATATGCATATTCCCTATTGTACATTTACCATAAATATTACAAAATAATTTATTTAGTTAGTTATTGTTGTTTGTAGTTGTACTTAGTTTAGGAAATTTATTAAAATGAAATAATAAAAAATTGTTCCATAGTGTCGTATATTGTACGTTAATTGACCGGAAATTGTTTCGCAGGCCTCCCCAAGATTCCAGGACTCGCCTGGGGCTCGCCCTGAAATTGTCATTTAAAAGAAGTCAATCCTAGTAAAGTATTTACTTTGAATTCTCTCGCATTTCGAGATTTGACACCAGCCATTTGACATCGTCGAGTAGATTTAGTAACTTCGAGATATTCCCAGATTTCAGATTTAGACGCGTCACTTTGTTTTTCTGTGTTTGGCATTTTAGCAGTGTTTTTCACAGTGTTAGTGAACTCAGTTTTGGACATTATAGGTTTTATTTACCGTTTTGTTGTTGCTGCTTATTATTAAAAGCGCCGTAAGTAAAATTCACTTGACTCAAAATGTTTTAGCTTAAAATTGTTTTAATCTTTTTTTAGACATCAAATAATTATGAAATACTATTATTGCTTGCCTAGTGCCTTAGCTGATACTGTGCTAAAGGAAATAAGCTAATTCAAATATTTTTTAAATTCATGTTATTGTTAATATCAGGTAGTTGTGGCTAAAGTCGCAGTACTGGACCATTATCGCAATTTTCATATACATAATTGGATCAAAAATCGTGGCTACGTTGGTAAGAAAAAGTAGTTTATAAGTGTAAAATTCGATATTGCTTGATTTTCGTTACGAAATTAAAGCATATTTTACCTTTAGAGGGCGAAACCATTTTTCTTTAGGCTCCTTCGGCAAATCATTAGTAAGCGTTCAGATGACATTAATGACGGAGGTAAAATAAATTATTACCAAACAATGGTAATCACGTGACATCCTGTAATCTAAATGCTAAAAATTGTATTAGATAGAGAGATTCTGTAACACTTATTTAATTCATTGCCTTCCTGTTTAGAGATATAATGGTGTGTAATTTTTAAGTCCGGTCCTGGAATTTATACCACCAACACACAATTTAATAGTCAAACGGGCATGCCATTAATACCACGTGACTGGGCCACAATCTTGCGAGAGAATTCAGAGTCAAGACTTTATATTCGTCTATTAATAGTGAAAGTTTTGATTTCTATCATCATCGATATACTAGAATTTAAGAGCAAATTTAACTAAATTTATATTAAAATTACATACATAATCTTTTACTTTACTATATACATAAATCCATAAATAAATTATATACCAGAAAACCAATGTGTTTACTCTAGAGCAACTGTGAAAGTCCACAAAATAACAATGGCGTCATGAGGAATACAAAACTACGACTGTCATAATATTAAAATTTATATCACCTGCTAAAATATTATCCCTTATAGGTCAAAATAGATACATAAATTTTATTTCCTGACAGAACTAAAATGGAACGATATCCTGTGCCAAAAATTTTATCGGGTTTTGCCCTTTAACCGCTGAGGAAATTTATATAGATGGCACACTCGGTAGCGCTTTGGGATAACGATGAAAAAGGATTTAAGATTTATTTTCTATTATTACTGTATTTTCTGCGGTCATTTATTTTAAATAAACGTGATTTTTGGTTTATGATACATCCTTTTGTTATGCTGCTCGATAGTAAAAATAAAATATTATTTTTTGGAAAAATATAAAGTTAATTATTTAAAATTCAGTCCAATAAACTGTTTAAAAGTGACCGATAGCACTTTACCTTTCGTAGTTTACTAAATCGTGAGCTCCATGCCTGTTAGATGATCGGTACCTTTTTACAATGCACCCTGCTTAAAAAACCTACAAAACATCGCTCATTATAAAACAAGGAGATGGCCTCCGGTGACGTAGTAAGAGCAGACGCCTTCATAGTGAAACGTTAGGCCTAAGTTACGTTGAACTTTGCAGGATTGTTGTAAACGGTGCACACAAGATGTATTTTATTTTTCCTACGACCACCTATGAAAGTGAGTAAAAAAGAATGGTTAACTTGGCGAGAAAGTGCCTTATATCACACTCGTGTTGAAAAGTACTTTACAACACGTGTGTTGAAAAGTACTTGTCAACATGACATTTAAATAGATGGTGCCAATTTCATTTGTTTTATTTTCAGCAGACTTGATGAAAATATTAGTGTTGAAAGTGAGGGATTTAAAAGACAGAAATTGAGGTTTTTTTGTAAATATTTTTGTGGTCGTAGGAAAAATATTGTACATTACTCGTGTGAAAGTAATTTTCGCACACTCGTGGGATTATCGCACTCGTGTGAAAAATGTCACTTTCAACACTTGTTATGTAATATACTATTTTTATTTGTCGTGTAAAGTTTGTCAGTAAAATAAGACATAAATATAATAGCAGGCATAGCGTTAATGTATAAAAACTATCTACAAGATTCAGCTTCCTTACAGCATAGTAAGCTCTGCTAGACCAGCGTTGCCAGATGAATACGGCTCGAATTCTGCACTTGTTAACTGAAAATTCTGCAAACAAAACGATTTTTCAGCAGATTCTTAAATCAGTGCCGTAATGTGAAAAAAAATCGAAAGGGCTGTAAAAAACACCTCAGATCGTGGTTTTTGATGAACTTTGTTATATAAAAAATGATAAAATAATGTAATATTGTCTTTTTACAAACATCAGTAGGGGGCACTGATAGTGAAACAAGTACAAACCACAAAACTATCTGAATGGATTAGAGATTATTACACATATTTTCTAAAATGCTTAAATATTTAAAAATAAAAATATAATTTTCAACAAACTAAAACTCTGCATTTTAATTATAAAAATTTGCAATTCTGGCTAAATGAGTCTCTAAAAATTGCAGAATTTTCTGCAAATTTGGCATCACTGCGCTAGACTGAGAAATATGGCGCATTCCACATCGTCCGTTGCGTTGAGTCGTCGCTACTGGTATGACGTTAGGTGACTTACACGAATTGTGAACCCTAGTGGTGCAGTAAGTAAACCACATGAAGCGGCGCACACTGGTATATAGGCGGAAAAAATTCAATTTGTCACAATATAGTGCAATGTAACGTTTACCCCATTTTCTCGTTTTCAGATAGCATAGTTAATAGTTACTACCCACTGTTTTTTTTAATCTATGCAATATACATTTTACTAGAGCATCTTGAACTTGCGCATCTTGTTTGAAGTTTATTTAAGTAATTTCGAATAAATTGAAATTATGGAATTTTATGAAATTTATATTATAAATTTATAAATGTTCTTTATGTTCATTTACACCATCAAACGCTAATGTTCTTTATTATATAAAATTATTACTTAAAAATTTCATATAGCTATTTAAAAAAAATTCAGAAAAAATACTGAATCTTTAGGGATACAAAGACATGTAATATATAATAATATACTTCGACGTACGCACCCTTTTAGATTCCCTAACAAAGATTTGCCTATTTAAACAGAAGAAATGAAACAAGATTTTAGTTTCCTTCAGAAAAGGGGCTACTCTAACAACTCTAGTTGATCAAAAATGTCATATCAGAAAAATGACAGCTAAAAAATCACAAACATCAACCTGGAAGGTATGACTAACACTTCTACGTTCGTGCACTGGCGAACACAGGCGTTTCATTCGCCCAGGCTTGAAAATAACCAAAACTCAATCAGCAATTGATTGTATTACTTTAAAATATAACAGAAACGAACGTTACAGGTTTTTCGTTACGAGTCAAAGGAGGCGAGGGGTACCAACTACATCCTCTATGTGTGAAATTGGAGCTGAAGTCTAGCGGTTGTGCGTGAATTGACAAACCAAATTACGACTATTTCCTTTTGTACACGAAGAAAATTGCAATAACTAAAGGCATACAAAGCCGAAATGGCTACATAACTCACGTCAATCTTGCATGATCCATTGAGGAAATATCAAAATCACAAGTGTAGTGGTACCTTCTCGATGTGCTTCGCTAGACAGAAATTATATCTGTCTACCGAAGTACATCGAGAAGGGTATGGTAGATGGTATGCACTTGTGCTGCTTCGCCTCGTAAAAATCTCACAAGAGTGTAGAGGTAGCATAATATTTTTGATGTTATCCGTCCAACCGATATGTTTCTGGTGTATGTATTTAGATTTATTGGTTATGCATTTGTATTACCAAATTTATTAAAAACACAAGATGACTGAACAAGTCCATAATATCAGATCCACAAAAATTATTATATTACAATTTTGTATTACATACCTTATTATATAACCTTTATGTAAAAACTGAATTACAATTTAAATTTGATCATTAAGCTGACTAGTTGGGACCGAAATAAGTATTTTGCCAATCCCTGCCAACGAAGGAAATCATGACGTATGTGAGGGTAATTTTAAGTGGACATCGTCAGCTATGATAAAGTGGCCTCTTGGGTTTTTCTCTCACGTTTTCCTGCAGACTCCAACTTTCCTATTAACCCTGAGGCCTGTCGCTGCAATTTGTAATAACCAGATGCCAGCTAGATAAGAAATAAAAGGAACTTACAGAATTTAAATAATATGGGGGTATCATATTTTATATACAAAAGTATATATTAGGGAAGTGAAATAAATGAAATCTCCGTTTTATTTAAATTTCTGCATGAAAGTTCAGCAACAATTACTGAAATGGAAACTAATCGAATAAGCTTGACGTATACTATAATATTTTATAAATTCCATTTTTAGTTCCAAAGAGTCATTAGATATGTACAGACATTAATATCAACGATTAATATGACGACAAAAGTCCATTAAGGAATTTAGAAAATACTTTTTATAAAGTTTTCTGCTGTCAAATTCTAAATAGCAGTTTTATTATTTTATTACTAAATGCAGTTTATAAATTTAATGCCTGATAAGCAAAACCTTTCAGGAATTTACTACGTCTTTCAAAATTTGAAAGTTGATGATTTATGATTTATGGCCCTTAAATATTTTTCTTTCTTTTTTATAGATTTAACTAGACCAATTTAGTAAATAACTTTTATATTCTGTATTTGACACTAATTTAAGAAATAAAATCTTTAATTTCTCTTTTGTTTTGTAAATAACAAAACAGCATTATTTTTGGCGGTCAATAAGTATGTACAGGGTCTTCCAACGAGGACTGAACAGGGGCTCATTTTTGAGCTTCCTTGTATTTAAAGAAAAATCTAAAATAGCCAATCGATGTACTTTTTCCTGCAGAATTCAAAAATGAAACCAAAAATTTATTTGAACCAGAAACAAAAGAGTTACGCTATGGATAAGGTGTTTTTTAAATGGAACATAGCTTTTTTTATACGATTTTCGGAACGAGTGATTTTTTTATGTCCGTTCTGATTAAAATATTTAATATTGTGACAGCTATTTTTATTAAATTTTAATGTTTTATCCAGTATAATTTAACTTCAACCTGTTTGAAACATACACTAGGTAATAAAGGTAAAATCACCTTGAAATTCTTCAAAGTCAAAAAATTTGACAAATTTACTATAATATTGCCGAAATGAAATATTCATTAGATGAGAGATTGCAGATTGTTATCTTGTTCTACAAATAACAATCTGCAATCTCCCATCTAATGAATATTTCATTTCGGCAATATTATAGTAAATTTGTCAAATTTTTTGACATTGAAGGATTGCAAGGTGATTTTACCTTTATTACCTAGTGTATGTTTCAAACAGGTTGAAGTTAAATTATACTGGATAAAACATTAAAATTTAATAAAAATAGCTGTCACAATATTAAATATTTTAATCAGAACGGACATAAAAAAAATCACTCGTTCCGAAAATCGTATAAAAAAAGCTATGTTCCATTTAAAAAACACCTTATCCATAGCGTAACTCTTTTGCTTCTGGTTCAAATAAATTTTTAGTTTCATTTTTGAATTCTGCAGGAAAAAGTACATCGATTGGCTATTTTAGATTTTTCTTTAAATACAAGGAAGCTCAAAAATTAGCCCCTGTTCAGTCCTCGTTGGAAGACCCTGTACATACACGTGTGAAATGTTTATGCAATTAATAATATTAATAATATTAATAATAATATAATATTTAATGCGAGCAAATTTTGAAGTAATTTAATATTTGCCAAATGATCCAATATATATAAAAACTGGTAGAGTAGATGAAAATTCTATAAAAAGGTGATAACTAAGCATTTGCTATGTCAGGTTTTGAAACATTGTTGTTTCCTTATGGACGGCAACAGTCTAAAGTCTAAACGATAAGTTTAATACATTTCTTGACACATCTCGTAAAAATTTTACATACCGTTTTCCGGTCGAATCTTGCACAGTTCAGGGTCAATTTAATAAGAGACCCTGGCTCTCAAAGGCAATGTTGAAAATATATAAATATACATTGGATCCTTAACTATTAATAGGTTATAAGTTATAATATTTTGAAGAAGCCACAACAAAAGAGAATTGCTACAGCAAAAAAAATTGCAATACCAATTTGTTTGCCAATTCTAAAAAGAAGTCCAAAACAGCTTGGTGAATGATAAAAAATGAAACAAATCCAAACAAGATCAGTGACCTAGCAGATTTTTCTGTTATATATATAATTCTGACAAAAAAATCGATCATCCTAATAAGGCCACTGTGTAAGGCCAGCGCAAAATTTATTTAAAAAAAAATTAATGAGGCCGCTCAAGCGTTAAATGATATTTTGTCAATTCTATAAAAAATAATACCTTTAATATAAAAGTTTCTCATGACCGACATAATAATTAATTTAATAACACCTTACTTAAAAGAAGACATTCGAAGTATAGTATTGTCAGTGTCTAGGAAGGATTTTTGTGGTTTTGACAAGATACCATGCTCACTCTTAAGACAAGTAATTGATTATATTACTGATCAATTCATAATCAATTTCTCCGTTTCTGATGGCTCTTTTCCTAATATTTTAAAGGATACTGTTATTCAACCTATCTTTAAAAAGGGCGACAAATATAATAATTCTAACTATAGGGGCCAAAAATACTTGAAAAGGCTTTTTACAGGCTTCTTAAGTTACTAGAGAGCAAATTGTTTTTAGCCCCAAGCAGTTTGGATTTCGAAAAGGAGTATCCACTCACCACGACATAGTCTAACTGTATAACAGGCTTATGGCAGACATTGACAACTCTAGTCTATCTGCAGGCCTCCTTTTCAATCTAAAGAGAGCTTTTGAAATTATTAATATTGATTTCCTACTTTCTATATTGATCAGGTATGGAGTTCGTGGGAATTTCCATGGTTAAGGGATTTACTGTCAAATCGCTCCCAGAGGGTTATTTTGAAGCAAGATGGCACTAAATATGTCAAAAGGCAGTGGATAGTGGCGCCCCACAGGAACGCTTATTGGGGCCAGTACTGTTTATTATTTTTATAATAATATTGTTGCTGACGAATTTGGATCTTCTCATCTTTCGCTGTTTGCGGATGACACTGCAGTGGCTTGCGCTGGTGATAGTTTGGAGATGGTTGAAAGAATTTTAGTGACGCTGTTGTTCAGGTACAAAATTATTGTCATCCTAATAGTCTGGTATTAATCCAGGAGATCACAGAATTTTTTTTTGGCTGAAGGATTTAAATAACAGCATTTTTGCAAATTATAGCGCGTTCGGCAATGCAATCTTTTCCATCGTTTTGCTCGGAATTTTTGACGGTCACATGATCTATTATTGTAAACAGTACGACCGATCACGTGCCTGTCAATAATTCCGAGCAAAACGATGGAAAAGATTGCATTGCCGAACGCGCTATTAATAATAAAACTCAGTCAGACAAAAGTCAGTTGTGAAATTCCTCGGAGTCTTTATAGGTTCTAAGCTGTCTTGGTCGAATCAAATTGACCATATGTTAAAGAAACTGGCTGTTTGTTTCTTTCTCATTTGGCAACTGCGATGGAAGGTTGACATGAGCCTTTTAAAGCTTTATTACTTTTCTTACGTTCAATCTTACTTAATATATGTAACTGTGTCCTGGGGAAACTGTTCCAGGGCCAATGAAGTGTTTGTTCAACAAAAGAAAATTATAAAAACTATCTATTCAAGCCATTCTGTCACTCATGTTATCAATTATTTCCTAAACTCGGTATACCAACTTTTCCATCCCGTTTAATGTATAATTCTGTTAAATATGCTAGAGAAAATTTCTCTATCCTTGGAGTGACTCGAGATATCGCTGATCATTACGTACTGAGAAAAAATTACAATTTAAGTACCCCTAAACATCGTTTGTCGACTACTGCAAACGGCCAACTGATTCTTTCTGTTAAACTATAATAAGCTGCCACTAAATTTGAAACAAGTAAATTTAATAAAACTACTAAAGATTATTTTCATAAAAAAAAGTTTTACTCAGTACAAGAATACTTGGAATGCAACATGTAAACATCAATATACTTATTAATTATTGTTTTTGTTGGGGGCTGACGACTCTGCTCGTTTGTCTTAAATAAATTTGCATTTGTTTATTTATTTGGTAAATGATTTTTTATATGACTTAAATAGGTGTTACCTATATGGCAATATCCCAAACTTACTTAACATTGCAAGTCTATAGGAAATATATATTTTTTATTTTATTTTTATTTTAAGAAAAAATACTAACATTTTTATTTTTACAAGTCATAAACATTGTTTATATATATATCACCTTTTATTGAACAATATAGCCATTTAATCATTACGATAAGTTATCAAACTATTGATATATTCATAAGTAATGTGATATAAATATTTGCTTAAAAAAGAAAGATTCGGACATAAAGTAAAAGGTGATGTTTAGCAATTATTATTGATTGAATATTTTCCCAACATTGTTGTAGAAAAAAGCTTCTAGATTCGGTATTTGAATTCTTCACAATGTTCTTGATTTGAAACACATTTTTTTGACTCCTGAACAACTTGTTAAGTTATGATATACCGATTTATATTTCTGCCGCGAAATTAACAAAAGCTTCACAATTTGGCAAGGTATGAGACACCATTCTTCAGCATTAACGTGCCATTGAAATTGGTGCGACTCTTTAAAATAAAAATCATCTTAAAAAGTAAGAATTGTTGTAATTTAAGCATATTCTTCTTGCAATATACACTACTTACAATACAAATTGTAACATCCAGAACAAATGGAGCTACTTGAGTTCAATCTTATATAGACAGAAGTAAATGAAAACTAATTGATGGCACTTTCGAATTAAAGCACGGATAGAACAAATAATTTGTTTTTTGAGGCACAGCATTCCAAATAAACGTATATTTAATTCCTTAACGCTGCCAAAGTACGTGGTGGGTTATTCAGTCGCTGAATCTTCTCATCATGTCCAATAAACGATGTTTTGGGGAAAGATCAAAAGGCAAACAGGCAATATTATATTGTTCCAGATGGGTCTGCATGGTCCCTGCAGGCAATATGTATATAATTTTTTTCTATTAAACATCAAGATAATTTTCAAAGAATTAAAATTAACGTGAACAGCTTGGCCCTAAACCTAAACGTTGTATAATGTGTGTTCGTTTCTTCAAAAATTGTATTCGTTACTCTTATGTCTAGTTGTACAAACAATTCAATCAAAAATTAAACTGATTGGACCCTTGTAATATGACAGCACTTATGTTAATGAGATTGTAAAAGGTGACGCTACGCGCCTGTTAAATTTATTTAGTGATTAAAAGTGTCGTTTCTGATGAAAACAAAATTATAGTTACCAATACCAAATAAACTATTAGTTTATAGGAAGGCTGAAAAAGACGTGGCAACTGCAGTGCATCTTTATGATGAGTATTAGTAACTTTATACAGCCCAACAAATAGTTTCTTTGCTCCCCTAGGTTAGCAGTGCTGATTTAATCGTTATTGTGAAAGATAAATCTGTCGCTTCTAATCTCATAGAAATTAAATAAAAACAAACAATTGTTTCGTAGTAACGTAACGATTGTCTAGTGCCCAATAGCGACCATTTTGCTTACTAACTGCGCCTGAAAGGTGAAAGTGAAAGTTTGCAAAAAAATGGTGCATCATTCTCCCAGCGAAAAAGCCACGGTTTATAAAGTCATTTGGGTTCAATTCTTGTACCATTTAGATCTTGCATGGATAAAACTTCAAATCTCTCCTTAAATTAAGTGTACAGGAATTTTGCATTTGCAAAGTTTGTGGTGTTTTACGAATTGATCCACCTGGATTTCGAATAGTCGCGGCACGCACAGCATCAACAATCTCAGGAGCAATTGCAGTCCTTGGTTGACTGCGGGGTTTCAAATTTACAGCTGGCGATGTTTCCCTAAACCTTCGTACCCACGATTTCACGAATTTTTATTTGGGGCGTCCTTTACAAGCTTGATATTGAAGGAAGCTCAAAATTTTCTTGCAACTGCGTAAGAATCGTGGCTCTTGAAGTTTGCTTTAATAATAAACGCTCGATACCCACCTGACCAATGCTCCATTTTTACTAAATAATGAGCATCGATCCACTATCGAAAGCCTCTAACCCGACAAGAGCTTTTCGACAGCACAGATATAATTCTGAAATATTAATGCGTCGAGTACTGCGTTGTCAAGTTATTGCCAAAGTCGTACTTAATGTAGGTTTTAATGTTTTAAGGCTACAGTTACAATTTTTATTGTTATTAGTAATTACCTAAATATCTTAAAATAAAATTAGGTAAGCGACTGAAAGCGACATTGTTATGAAATAAAAACACGTTTTAATATCCCAAAAAAAGCATTACATGAGATAATGCTTACCTAGGGAAATCTCTAAAAGTAAATACATACAACCATTCTAGAATTCTAGTTATTGAAATCAATAGACATTTAATTAGTGTTTTATTTAGGTTATTCACTTACAATAATTGCCATTTAGTTTGGAATCAAATAAACTCTCTGCAAAATTAGCAAAACGGAACACAATGGAATCACTTCTGTGTCCGTCCGTCCACCTGTCACAGGAGGCGATTTTCTCTGAAACTTCTCACCGTAAAAATTTGAAATTTAGCACAGAGATAGTGTGGTGGCACAATTATAGACGCGAAGTACAAAAACTTGAATTTTGATTCTGGAGGTTAATTTCAGGGGGTAAATTGGGAAATGGAAATTTTTTTTTTAGGGTATCGTGTAGGGTGTCAAATGAAAGCTTATTGAGACACGAATTCAACAATATATATGATGTATTTTTTTATGCATTTTTTAAAACATTTTTCGAGAAAAACGTTTAAAAATTGCTGCCCCCACCCTTATCACCGAAAGGATCGCTCATAAAAATCTGAAAAAAATCATGAACATTGAGAATTAGGTGTAGATTGAGACAAAATTATCAGGATTAAAAAATTCTAACGCAATCAATTGATATAAACAATTTAATTGTTTATTTCCTTATAACTATTTAACCATTGGTTTTAGAGAAAAAGTTTAAAAAAATACTTCTCACGATGTAAGGAACAACTTTTGTCTTGACACGTTTTTCAAAATTTTTAATTGGCCTCAGTCGAAACGCTCCCCACTCAGTTCCGCGCATACACGATGTGTAAGGGCGTTGGCTGTCGGCGGCGGGTAGCGCGGCAAATGAGTGGAGATTGGGCGGTCGAGGTTTGCTCAGGTTAAGTGGGGGCTGATGGCATGCACGAAACACTAATTGTGCACGTATAGCTTGCACTTGACCGGCTGGGTCAAAGAAAAAAGCTGATAACGATGCCAGAACTTACTAGTTAAGACAATCTAAATATTGAAACACGATGTTTTGGAAATAAAAAATGTAAAGTAAAAAACTTTTAAACATTTGGCAACTATCTATAAACATAACGAAGAATAAACAATTTCCTTTTCACTACTCTGTAGTATCCACTATCCGCTAATCCATTACAAAGTGAAAGTACACACAACAGACATAAAACACAAATTTTGAGAATAATTTCAAAATATTCAACACAACACTCTTCTTAACCAACGAAACCAAATAACCGCTATCAAGAAAGAAAGCGCACCCGGACAAAAAGTCAAAAACGCATACACCGGGAAAATGGCAACACCGCATCTAAATTGTATCCGCGCTGCCGCCAAGCTCTTCTGTTAATCAGACCCCGCTATGTTACATGGTTGTCAAGATATTCGAGTTTAAAAAGAGTAATCTATTGAATAGATGAAGCCTTTACTTGATGAAGATCCATTATAAAACTATTTAATAATAACAACAAATGTGTTTAAATATTCACTAAATTTTTATTCTTAAAACATGACAATTGTTTCGACACAGTGTCTTCGTCGGATGGTTGGTATAAACTAGAGTAGACTTTATACCAACTATCCGACGAAACAATTGTCAGGTTTTAAGAATAAAAATTGACTGAAGATTTAAACACATTATTAAATAGAGTAATCTATTCCTGGGCACCCTGTATAAACATCATTGCCGAAGATGATTAAAAGCCTGGTGCTCAAAAGAATTATTCAAGTCATAAATTTAATTAAATAATTCCTTGGGCAATGACATTAACCTAAGTGCAGTCACATTAGTCATGTTAGTTTAATTCTTGATTAAAGTGTTTCCGCAACCAGACGAAACTATGTATGTGTGTGTAGTGTATTTAGAGATGGAATATTCTCGAGAATTTATTTTAGGGAAATATTCTCTGAGAACAATGAGCATTTATCGGAAATTTTGGAGATTTTATTTTATATGTTGGAGAATTTTATGTTTTGACTGAATAAACTGAAAGATCTTGTTTTTTTACCAAAAGTAGTTTTTGCAATAATTTTATCTGAAAAAGAGATATAGAGATGGAACATTCTCGAGAATTTATTATTGGGAAATATTCTCCGAGAAAAATGAGAATTTATCGGAAATTTTGGAGAATTTATTTTATATGTTGGAGAATTGTATGTTTTATTTGACTGCATAAATTGGAAGAACATATTTTTTTGCCCAAAGTAGTTTTTACAATAATTTTATCTGAATTTTACCTAACCCTTTCGCTGCTGTCCACGACTATTGGCGTCCCAAATGTTTCGTGTCCTCAGTGCTAATGACGCCTTTTCTTTTTTTTTTGCTTTTACCGTGAACTGCTGTTGACGACAATAATTGTGAGGGTGATTACTGGTTATTATTCGTGTGTATTCGGTTTTGCAATTGTTTCAAGGTTATTTGGCTCTATGTGGTAGGGACTAAGTGGGAATGCGGTAACGCTGGAACCGTTAGTATTTTGACAGTAGTGATACTTTGCTGAGTTTTTTTTTATTTATAGTTTGCTGTTGTTTCTGTTGAATGTAAGACATAAAAATGGATGATGCTTAACTAGGCCCCTCTAAGGGTCCACAAATCCCTAAAAAAGGGCCTTATTATACGGACCAAGAATTGCTTGAAATTTAGAAGCCTTTCCCATAAATGTGTTGAAATGGGGTTTTGGTCTTTCCATTAGATAATAAGCGTTAGAAAAAACATGTTTTATTTTTGTATTATTTCTTAGGTACCTACAGTTTTTTATTTTTTATACTTTTCTGTATTATTTTTATATCTTTTGTCTTCTATTAGAAAAAAAAACTCATTTTATGTGATTGTGATTTTTGTGTACTAATAAAAGTTTTTTTTTAATTTTTTAAAACTTATTAAACTAGTTTTTATAAATTATTAACACGTTTCTAAAAGTTTTAAACCAAAAAACTACAATGAAAAAATAGCCGCACCCAGGTCTGGAGGTTGCCAGAGAGATATCAGTACTGAAAGGGCTAATTTAGAAAATATTTAAATTGTAAATTAATATGATTAGTCAAAACAAAGACATTATTTTTATTTCCATTATTTTCGAGTATCCTTATTTATAAATAAAACACCACTTAGAAACGCATTGTATAAAATAACATGTCTATACAAGTTGTTTAAAACAACACAGAAAAGAAATAAAGATGCTCCAAGCTCCATCTATGATACAATAGCGGCATTAAAATAAATTACCTTAAATTTCCGTAAATTCTCATATATTCTCCGAGAATATGAATTTGCCCGAGAACATTCTCGTTCCCGGAAATATTCTCGGTAATTTACCGTTCTCCGGAAATATTCCCTTGAGAACATTCTCATGACACATCTCTAAGTGTATTACATGGCACTGGTTTAAACCAACTGGCCAGCTTTAGACGTAACTGTAAAGTTACAATATAACTTCATTAAACGCTTTGAGAAACCGCTTATTAGTGTTAATGATGTTTGTATTTTGGTAAACATTCATATAACTACCAAAATTATGTAATCAGTACGGTATTTAATTTTCAGAAATTGGTCATATTTATAAATAGACGCGTTTGATCTCGTAGCTATCTATTTATCTAATTAAAAACTTAATTGGGAAAATCTACTGCAAATAATTATAGTTTTGTGTTGTGCGTTATTGCAATTACTTAAACCTATACTGCCTTTACCCATTTGCACGACTGTTTTTCTAATTATATTTTATATTGTTCTTTCGAAGTAAAAAAATAGAACTATTAAGAATAATACGGAGTGCAGGAAATGGAATATAATATACAACGTGACTAATGCATAAGCAAGTTGAGAAATGCCATTGAAAATAATAGCATCATCTAATAAAATACAAAAACCTAAAATACATAATATATTAAAAAATGTAAATTTTATCTCCGTATACAGTGTGTCTACTTAAGTTGGATCATATGAAAAACTTTTTTATTAACCCTAAAATTAAACCTAAAATGAAGTAATCAGACATCATTTTTTTGCAGTCCTATACGAGGTTTGTCAACAAATGTGAATTTTGCTCAAGAGTAAAGTACCTTTAATTTTGACAATATGGAAAATTGTTATAAAAAAAAGTTGATCAGAATAGAAAACTACATTCGAATATACAATCATATCCATCTTCCATGAAAAATCAGGATATTTTATTTTTTACAAATTTTTCTACATTAGATATAATTAATTTAAATTTTGTTAATTTCAATAATGAACATTTTTCCCATTGTTTATTAAAAACATGATAACCTTTCCGTTTCTTAATATGTGTTTAAAATTTTCGCAATTTAATGCATAACAATCATTTATTTTAAAAATAGAAAAATACATACAAATTATAAGTTGTGTGACCAACATAACATTAATAGAAATAAATATAATTTTTAAGTCATTCCACTAATGTCTCGACATAGCCACCCTCTTTTTCAAAACATTTAATCGTTCTATTGCCAAATTACATTACATTACATTATTACATGTAACTACAGTTACATTTTCATTGTAATTGCAGAGATAAGTTTCGAAAAAGTAAAAAAAATCGTTTTTAACGGAAATGGATATGATGGCATATTTGAATGTTGTTTTCGATTCTGATCAACTTTTTTTATAATGATTTTCGATATTGTCAAAAATAAAGGTAATTTACTCTTGAGCAAAATTCCCATTTTTTGACAGTCCTCGTATACGACTGCAAAAAATTGATGTCTGATTATTTTCTTTTAGGTTTTAGACCATGCAGAACTTTTTATGAAGAATAACTTTTTTTCGTAACATGAATAATACAAAAATTTTCCATATGATTCCAACTTAAGTAGACACAGTGTATAAAACGATGTAAAGAATAAGTTTGAGAAAAAGAATTTTTAGGCGACGCTTTTAAGAATAATTAGCCAAATTGCTTGCGCCATTTCCTCGTTTACTTATTTTAAGCTTTTCAATTAGAGAGCTTTTTATTACTGCTAATGTAAAAACTTTTATGGTAGCCATAATTACAGTAAAATGTTTAATTTAGCTTAATGCGACCATAAACATGAGTAATCTCCGCCTATTTTTAATAAAAGAAACAGGAACAGAACAAAAATATTTAAAATTACTTTAAAGGTTTTATTTTTACCTGTTTTATTCCCGCTTGGGGTAGTTGTAAAATATAATATTGCGGTTGCCACTATTTAAATTTTAAATGGCCACGTAAATCATTAACAATATACTAAAAAAATCTTTAAAATATAGGGAATATTTGGTTACGCGAAAACAGGAAATACTTTAGAAGTTTGGACAAAGAATGAAATTTAAAGTAGGATATAAAAGAGGTAAATAAGTATTTTTCTTTGATTATTTAGCAGTACCTACTTCTTAAGAAAAAATTAGCCGAAAAATAATGACAGAAAATTTGACGATGATTAGTTAAAAAAATCGGTCAAGTGTAAGCTATACTTGCACAATTAGTGTCCATGCCATCATTTCCCCACTTAACCTGGGCAAACCTCGGCCGCCCGATCTCAATCCAACTGCTGCGCTTCCTCCGTCGACGGCACCAACGCCGTATCACATCGCGTATGCGCGGAGCTGAGAGGGCCAAATTAAAAAATTTGAATAACGTGTTCAAAACAAAAGGCGTTCCTTACATCGTGAGAAATATTTTTTGTTGAAAAACTTTTTCTCAAAAATCAATGGTTCAGCAGTTATAAGGAAATAAACAATTTAATTGTTTATAACAATTGAACGCGGCAGAATTTTCCTATCCGGATAATTTTCTCTTAATCTACACCTAATTCTTAATGTTCATAATTCTTTTCAAGTTTTTCTGAGTGACTCTTCTGGTGATAAGGGTGGGCGACCGCAATTTCTAAGCGTTTTCCCGAAAATGGTTTAAAAAATGCAATAAAAAAATACATCATATCGTTGAATTCGTGCTTCAATAAGCTTGCATTTGACACCAGACAAAATGCTATTGAAATTTTTTTTCCATTGCCAAATTTACCCCCCGAAATTAACCCCCAGAATCAAAATTAAACTTTTTATGCTTCACGTCTATAATTGGGCAGCCACACTGTATCTCTGTGCCAAATTTAAAATTTTTATGTCGAATAGTTTTAGAGAAAATCGCCTGTGATAGACGGACGGACGGATGTACACCGAAGTGATTCCATAACGGTAACTGGATCTATAAGTTACTTTATTTTAACTAACAAAGCAAGTTTGGTATTTTTCAGTTGGTTACTCTTTTTTTGTACCGACATTTTCTTAAGAAAATGAGGATTATATAGGTGCCGGTTTTATGAGTTTTATGATAATGGGGCAAATTTTTTGAAGGCAAAAGAAATAATCGATTTTTTTCTGATTTCTGTTAAACTGCTTATTTTTGAACTTAAAATTTTTCCTGCCGTACCGTAAAAGCACATATAGGACGTTCTACCAAACAGCAATGGCTTGAAAATGGTACAAAAAATGCATACTAAAGTTATCCAAAATTATCTAAGAAGAGGAATTACACGTTCTTCATCTTATAAATGAAAAAAAGTAGAGCGATACCCTTTAGAATCTATGGTAAACTATAAAATAAATTTAATAATTTGCAAGACTAATAGAAAAAGCCAACAACAAATGAGCAGTAAAAGATGTGATGAATATTCCACATATTAAGGGAAAAAGAAACACAAAAACCAGTAGTATTTTTTAAGTATAAAGTTTATAAGTTATAAGTTTATAAGTAAGAGCTAAGCAAACCCAACCTAAAACTAGCTCAATTATTGTAAAATCAATATAATATGTAAGTACATTTTTAGATTTTACATATTATCTCCTCCAATTTCTTCGCAAGTTTAATATCCAGCAGATTGTACAAAATTTTTTCTATAATATTTAGTCGTTGCGAACGAGCAAAATATCAAATAAAAAAATCGATCTAAGAATTAAAACGTTAGTGGAATCTCATCTCTGAACAAACACAAAATAAGAATAATACCCAGGTCTGCAATGGTTTTGATGGCTACCAAACAGTTACATTTTATAAATAATTTATATATTATGATTACAAAAAGGATTTATTTTAGCTTTGCCACATTTTTAAAGTTTTTACTGTGAAATCTTGTCTCACGAGCTGAGATTTATTGTGTGACTTAAGTTTAATGGTTCTGTAGAAGTACACTGTTATGTTTTAGTGATTTTTTCTTGTAAGTATTTTATTTGTAGTTACCTTTATTGTCTTAAATATGCCGTTTTCTCAAGTTTTACGTGAAAAGACAGAAGACCTTGTGTTAAATCTTAACAGAATGGAATTTTTTGAATTGACGGTCTACAGTAACTCCCCATCAAAAACAAAACATTTTCAAAAGATTTTATTTTGTAGACCTATGTAATTAAAATTAAAAATAATTATTGGGCGTTATTTCCGTTTTTATATTGTGACTAATTTTTGCTTATTAAAATATACCTCCGATTAAAATATATTTAAAAACGAAGCGACCAAAAATTTCCATTTTAATGTTTTCATTTACGTAAGCTTATTGGAAAAAGATAATAGCGAGTGTAGAGAAATTATGTAAATGGATTTTTCGGCCCCAGGCAATGCTTTGTCATCCCTGAAAATAATCGCAAAAACGGGAGTTTCTAATGGATACATCGATCAGCTTAAATGCACAAAACAGAATACGTAAATAACAATATACGTATTACAAGATGAACTGCACGTGTGTCTGTCTCATGAAGAGATAATTTATTTTAAAACTTACAACATTAACTAATATTTGCAGTTTATTCTGGCAGTTATGGATCTTAATTAAATTTTAGTTGATGAGAAAACTTGCATCCCTAATTTTTTTGTAACTCAAGAAAAACTGAATTTTTGAAAGTAAATAAAGGGGTACCTAATAAATATGTCATGAAAAAAAAAATGTTCAAAACAGAAAATATTGAAACAAAAATGTTTTATTAAATTTCCAAGTTACATAATATATATATATATATATATATATATATATATATATATATATATATATATATATATATATATATATATACAGTTGAAAACAGTACTTATTAAAAATTAAACAATATTAATTATTTACATTAGACAGTTTCCACAAATAAAAAAATTAAATACTTCCCGAACTATTGAGAGAATCGCAATTAACACTAACACATCAGTTCTGTGGATGATTAAAGGAACACTTGTTTAATTAATCCAATATATGTTTTAGCGTGTTAAACCATGTTTTGAATTTTCCACGAAAAGCTCTATACGCCTTGACAATTAGGTTAGATGCTGATTCAAACCATTTGATTCATTTTTATTGTCAATGTTTAAGCATTTTTTTTATATAAAAAGCTGTTAAATTAGATAAAGGTTACTTGAATATGTATAAAGAATCTGTTTTTATTCGTCTGTTCAAGCGATTATTTAAATAAGCCTCTAAGTTTTTGTTTTCTACACAACCAATTTATTGGCAATAAAAGTTTTAAATAACATTGTTCTCATTAAATTCCCTTTCGTTTTTTAAACGTACTGCTAATGCTAATTAGTCAATAAAAATGAAACGAGCCGTGTTCTTTCTTTTGTTAAAAGTCGTAATTTTAATTTAAGGCGAAAATAAAAATGTCTTAATTTTTTTTCGTCTGTTTTACATTAAACTAATTTAAATGTTTCTCTTTAAGTTCGGTTATACCAGAGTTTTTAACAAGGGAAAAGCTTCAAGCAAAAGCAGATTGATAATGAAATCATTTGCCTACCCCACATACAATAATGTATCCTACTTTTATACGTGTTTCATGTATTTTAGGTTTTGTTAGTTCACGGTATTCCAAGCATGCGCCTTATTAAAACCTGGTAATGATTTCTTTATTAACGATAACGAGCTACGTTAAGTAGTAAGAATGAAGCTAAACAACCACAAGCGGCATGGGCATGAAGACATAACGCGTGCTCTGTCTCGTTTTGAAATAGGAAGTGACTCCGCTGCCGGCGCCGGCAGCCGTCATGGATGCCGGCGCCGGCAGCCGAGATGGGTGCTGGGGAAGTGTCTCCGCTGCCGGCGCCGGCAGCCGTCATGGATGCCGACGCCGGCAGCCGAGCTGGGTGCCGGGGAAGTGCCTCCGCTGCCGGCGCCGGCAGCCGTCATGGATGCCGGCGCCGGCAGCCGAGATGGGTGCTGGGGAAGTGTCTCCGCTGCCGGCGCCGGCAGCCGTCATGGATGCCGACGCCGGCAGCCGAGCTGGGTGCTGGGGAAGTGTCTCCGCTGCCGGCGCCGGCAGCCGTCATGGATGCCGGCGCCGGCAGCCGAGATGGGTGCTGGGGAAGTGTCTCCGCTGCCGGCGCCGGCAGCCGTCAAGGCGGCCTTCCACCAAAGCAACCTTTCAACATGCAACAGACAACATGTTGCTTTTCAACGAAGGAAGGCAACAGGGAAACACGTTTACAAACAACACCGTTGAAAGCAACGAAATTATCTCGTCGAACGCAACCAAAACCATTTCCACCGATTCTACAAATATTTTAGTAGTCGGCAATATTTTAGTAGTAGTCAAACCAAACGGTAGCTGCTGCAGCGTTTTTAATTCTTATTAATAAGCGCAAAAAAAAGGCATCGATGGTGGACAAGACAACTGTATATTAGAAATTATACGGAACAGAATGCTTTTTTTGGCAAACTGTTAGCCGACGACGAAGCACTGTTCAAAAACTTTTCCCGGATGAGTTCCGATGACTTCAATTACCTGTTGGCAAAAGTTTCTCCTGTAATTTCGAAATGTGATACAAACTATCGAGATGCTATACCAGCTAAGGTTAGACTTCTGCTAACGTTACGCTTCTTGGCCAGTGAATTTTTGGGCTAGTTTTTGGTGGGCATCCAGTGTGGCCTTATTGTTTTTGTACTCGGGCAAGCGTATATTCCACAATACCTCCAGCTCCCTATATTGTTCTATGAAATCACACATTATTTCTTGGCTCCACTCCATCGTTGCTTTCAACCGAGACTGTTTCCCAACACTATCGGGTCCGAGGCAACGCGTAGAAACGTGTAGAACGTCGCCCGTTCAACGGATACATGTTGCCATCCGTCGCATGCAACATGTGGAACGCCACACGTTGCTTTGGTGTAAATGCATTTTGTTCTTTCAACGCTGTTGCTGTTGACACGTTGCCGAAATGTTGCCTCGGTGGAAGGCCGCCTTCATGGATGCCGGCGCCGGCAGCCGAGCTGGGTGCTGGGGAAGTGTCTCCGCTGCCGGCGCCGGCAGCCGAGCTGGGAGCTGGCAGCATTAGAAAATTAGTGTCAAAATAAGATGATAATCAAAATACCTTAATTCAATCAAAAAATAATAATTATAGTGTAAACTTTAACGAGACTTAAATCTTCCTACAAAAATATAACAATTGTTGTTATTCTGCGAACTTAAGGGTAGAAATAACAAAAATAAACAACAAACTGTTTCTAAAATTAAGTCTTCGCTTTCTTAGTCCTTTTGCGATTCAACCTTATTACTGTAGTTCCAAGTCTCTCCGGACGTCCACGTTTTTTGACCTTTCCTGGTATCTGTATGTCTTGTAATTCAAACTTAGGCGGTTCTTTATACCTTTTTCCCATTTCTGAACTTAGGCGTTCCACTGAAGAAAATGTTTGAGATGCAGCCTATTTTAAATTGAAACTTTTGATCGTGGTTCGCACATATGTATTGTAATCAAACTTTTCATACCTTCAATAAGAGTGTTCAATTTGTCTGATATCAATTTGATTGGAATTCTTGTCTTCTATGAACATATTGCTATTTTTTGAGGTAGAAATAACTAGCAGAGCATCTTTAACACAAGCTAACCGCAGATAATAGTATTTCAGAGCCGGATTAATATTCACCACACAATTAGGATTTCGTTGTTTTCGATTGTCATTTGTTCTGCTATTACGCAACCAAAACTCATTGTTTGTGCTTTCTTGTATTCCACCAAAACACAATTAAAATTTTCATATGAAGAAAATTTATCACACACTCATATTTTACAGTTCTTACGCAAAATTAAAACAACACAATGTTTACATATCATTTAAAATACGTAACTATAATTATTTTAGGTTAAAACTGCCGGCATTCCGTTTTAGCCGTATCTGAACCGGCGCCGGCACCCGACAAATTGTACCCGGGTGCCGGCGCAGGTATCCATGCATCAACATTTTGGGAACCGGCGCCAGCTGCGGCGGAGTCACTTCCTTTAAAATATTCCTGGCTTAATTGCTAGAAATCGATATACCAGTGAGGTAGTCACTTAAAACAAGGCTTTTTAATTAAATTATTATTGTATCAAAAAATAATAGCAAAAATTAAAACTAATGATTCAATGATTGCGTGGATCTATTATTTATTGATTTATATGTACAGCGGCATCCATAAGATTTGCGTCATATGGAAAAAAATCAAATTCAAAAGAAAATTTTGGGTATTCTTGATAAAAGTTCTTGCACGCATAAAAAACGTTTGTAACGTTATCACAGTTAAAATAAAATATGCAAAATGTCAAAAAATAAAAAGAATGTGATTCGTCTAAACCAAATACAGTGGACTCTGTGTATAATGTACATGGGATATAACGTACTTCCGGTTATTGCGTACGCATTTCATTGCCCCGGCCAAAATACTCCTTGATTTTTACCGGATATTGCGTACCATAATAATTTTAACTCCGTTTATAACGTTCAATATTTTTATCCATCACCTGTCAAATTCCGGTTGTAAAGTACGAGTGTATGTTATTACCGAACGGTGGTTCCCCAAGGCCGCCGGGGCTTTTCAGTATGTAATCGACCGTGAGATTTTCTCTCGAACCGGCGCGCTTGGCTTAGATGGCAGTACCTAATACTTATTTTAAGTTGCGGCTGGGTCGTTTGTTTCCCCTTTAGCCCGTGACGTCATGCCTCTTAGAAGCGTCGGATACAGGGGTGGTTTATGGTATAAAAAAATGTGCGACTAAGGACAAAAGTATTGGGTATGTCTGTAGACTACCCAGGAGTCACCCATTTCAATATATGTAGAGAATTTCATAACACTCTGTATGTGGCATACTAAAAATAAGAAACATAAAAATGGTGTAAATTTTAATTTATCGCCCTGTACATGGTTTTAAGGTCTTAGTTACAATAACCAGGGATACATCCAGTAAAAAATAACAGAAATGCACTGATAGGATTCATTGTTTAAGAACTTTAAGAAGCTTTTTATACATAAAAGGAAAAAGTTATCTGAATTAAAGGATTCTTTTCAGTTTTGCCATATCGAAATTCCCATCACGTTTCTCTTTTAATCTACTTTATCCAATAAAATTTTAGCAGTAATGAAACCTTTATATTCCAAAAACTAGTACCATTATTCGGATTTTCTTTTCGTGTTTCGAATTGTATGGGCGCAGTTTCTGGATAATTACTAATTAGCTGAATATACGGCTTTAAACTAAAATTCACCAGATAACACTAATAAAAGTTTATTTACCGATATTTAGCTTAGTTTTATTGTAATAAGTATTTTCGTATTTGTTGAGGCTAAAATTGTAGTTTTTACTTCCTTCGCTAGAATAATGTGATTTTCGAATGAGTTTTTGATGTTTTGGTGGATGAAATTTTGCAGATAGATTGGGATTTACTTGGGCTCGAAACCGACTAAACTTCCTGTGAAACATATACAGAGTGAGCACCATAAAAATGTATTTATATTTTTTGTTGCCTTAATTCAAAGACGACATAGATAAGACTTGTACCGCTGACATAAATCAAGGCTCTTCTGGGCAACCACATACAAGATTTATTTGATACAAAAAAAAATTTAATAAAAATCATCATTTTCGTGCAACTTTTCAAAAATATTATTAGTCTTTATTTACGAGTAGTAAATAATTATTCATTATTCACGATTTGTAAATAATAATCAGAACAAAGCGTTTTTATTATCCACGGTTCTTTGAGCCAATCAGAAAGAAATTTTAACAAAACTTCTAAAACGCTAAAGCAAGCTTATAAAAACAATTGCTAAATCATTGTGTCAAAAGTATGCTGTTAACCTAAACTTTGCTGGGTAAAAATTTCCTAAATTTAAAGATAGGTACATATTATACAGGGTATTCGGAAAATGCGTCAGAATACTTGGACAGGTGATTCTATGTGGCAAAATAAATGTAGTCGGTCATATAACAAAAATTCGAAATCTCAATATTTTACGAGTTAACCTATGAAATTTCACTTTTTTTTATTTTTAACATATTTCTATTATTTCTTAAATAATAAAATTGATATTTGTCCCAGAGAGCTTGGTGATTTAAATCATTATGTTAAAAATGTTTCTCTGCTGTACCACCAGAGGGCACTTTAACTGAAACCCAAATTTTATTTTTCCCATATTTTTTGTTTCGACAGATATTGCAAAACGAATATGTCATTTTAAAGATAACAAAATTCTAAACAAAAAAGATATTCCTTATCCGAGTTGATCAACCTCACCGTTTAATCTTAAATTAGAATTAAATTTTTTTTTATTAAATTAGTTTTTCAGAAGGAAGCAAACAACCAGGTTACCATAGATCTTTAGTTAAATCTGACAATAATCTAATCGAAATGTTGCTAAAAATTATATGATATCTAGAATATTATCGGACAATTAAATAACAACGATAACAATTTATTTGTTTTTATTTAGTTAAAGCAAGTTTTAACACTAAGTTAATACTTTAAAAAGGAAAAGAATCACAATACATTTTCAAAATATCATGCGTTCATTTCTATACATTTTGTGATATTTTTCAAAAAATGTCTAATTCTGCCATTGCCATTTCTTAAAAAAATTATTTGGGTTCGTAAATCTTACGAATGGTTAGTGTTCTACGGTTAAAATTATTGTTTCCTAAAGTAAAAATACTCCCACTAACCAATAATTTGCAATAAAAGGATTGGAGAAAAGTTTTTAAATAAATAAAGAAAAAACCCAACTTGAGCAAAAAAAGAAAATATTTTTATTAAGATAAACAATATATAATAAGGTTAAAAAATGATTCCCTATTAATCCCTATTCTCCGATATATAATGAAAATGGATCTATACTACAGCCTACCAACAGTGACGTTTATGTGAGTTAAAGACGATAAAAATTGTTTAATCGCATATACCAAGTAGTTTCACAATTTTTAACTGTAAAAGTTGAAAGTCTTAGTTCCTGAAGGATAGATCCTCTTTGTAGTGACACTGCATCTTCAGCTTTAAACTGGAACCAAACGTTTCTAGGGCGCAATTGTCACTCCTTTTTCAATAATTGAAGAAATCTTCTATGATGCCCTCTGTTCTTAACTTTATATCGGGTCGGCGGCGTTCCTGTTACTCATTCCTATAACGCCCGGTCCGGTCCAGTCCAAGTAATGTAAAGAAGAACAAATTTCTCTTGCTTAATATTTCAATAGTTGTTTGTCAGTCACAGATTCGTAGAACACAGGAATTCGAGCTGCTAATACTTTATATAACTTTTTTAAGTATATTTTTGCACTTGAAAATAAACTTATATTATGGGACAGGCTTCAAATAATATTTCATGTCATGTTTATGTTTCTCATGGCCTAACTTTCTACCAGCTGTAAAAATTGTGCGAGTATGAGAGAGAAAGAACACGAGAGAGAAAAAATTAGAGAGAAAGAACATAAAAGAAAGACATAGATCTCTCCGTTGTAAAATGGGTTTCTGTCATAATTCTCAAATTAAATTGGATACGGTATAACACCGAAGGAAGTTTTACTGATTAGTTATTCTTTATCTGTCAAATAACATTTCAATTGCTTTTTTACCATGGTGACTTGATTTTTTGCTTCCATTTGAAAAACTGATTTAATAGAAATAAAATCTTTAATACTATTTTGCGACTAAATGGTGAGGTTTATCGAGTCCGATACGATCCGACATTTTATGTTACATACAGGGCATGCAATCATTGTTACATCCCTCCCTACAGAAACTATTGTATTTACGAATAAATCACCTCTCCGCGTATCTTTATGTTTTGGGTCACGAAAAACGTGGTTTCTCATTTTCGTCGGCATATCTGTCGATTGGTCTGTCTATTACGTATTGGTATTTTACATAAGTAGGTTGTTATTACTCACGAGATTAGCTGTGCTTTTATATATGGTGCGCAATTTTAAATATAATTTTTATTTTTGTTTTATATCAGGAATGCAAGTTTGAAAAGAGTATTAGGATGTACCTACAGCCAGAGAAAAATAAGATAGAGAGAATAATATCTCGTACGGAGTTCATTCATAAATACGATTTGCTTTCTATGACCTCCAAACCGACGTCGAAATAAGCTGCCATGGGCGTGTACTGCAGATTTTGGGATATTATAAAGCACAGTGAGAGTGAGTATTGAGACGCGCCGCAGAAAACTCTCTCTTCTTACCGTGTTGCTACAGCACTGGCTAATGTCGGGTTGTCTTGTGAGAATTCTACGCGCCAATCTCGGGATGCTGCCGTTTGAAGGCCATAGCGTGGTCGAGCTGGCGGGAAGAAGAGATATTATTCTCTCTGTCTTATTTTTCTCTGCTACAGCTTTCCGTTCATTCAGATTTTTCACAAAATTTTGCAAAGTAAAAAGAAAGCTGTTTAATTTTGCTCTAACCTTAGAACATTACCTTAAATAAAATATTTTATACTGAGCCGAGGATTTTATGTGGAAAATAAAATATTGTACAGGTTGAGACATTCTAAAAAAAATTGTGTCTTTTTACTACTAATGTGTTTGACTATTGTAATAGTACCTAAATAAAATACAACTTGAGTTGATATTTGAATTGACTAGTTATGTAACATGAAGTCTTAAACGAAAATGTATTTACTTATCAACGTCGGTCCTGAACTGAGTTTATAATGTCCAAATTGAAGAAGAAAATATTCACCTGTCTTTGGTAGAAAAAAATCTAAAACTTTTTTTATACTGTAAAAGTATCATTTTACTTTAAAACATGATTTTGAATATTTTCAGGTTTGTTTAATTAAATAACAAATAATTCCAGGATATGTCGTTTTGAATCTAATATATTTAAATATAGTAAACAAACCTTTTTGTAAGTTGCCTATTTCTAGGCATCCTAAATAAACAAGGGTCTGTAAACAAGCTTAGGATTAGCGATTTCCGTAAGGGTTTGTTTGATATGAAACCCTGAGCTCGGTTCGCTAATTAAATACAGGTGTAAATTATTAAAATGTTTCTCATTGAAGTAATTAATGTTTTATTAGGCATCTTTATAAATTCAAAACAAACTTTCTTCGAAGGGCCTTTTGTATAAATTTAAGATTGCCATTTAAAAAGTTCTAATATATAGCATAATAAAATTAGGAACGCCACCAACTTTGTTTTAATATTGGCAAAGCAAGTATAAAAAATACTGTCATCACTTAAAAATACAGTTCACAGTGTGTATCACAACCAGTTTTCATTAAAACTTTATGGGGGAGAACTTTATATCAAATTTTAATATTTGGGAAGTATATAATATATTCTTATATATTATTATAACGTAAGATAAAAAAAAAGTGTGCCGTGGAATCAATTACGCTTGTCAGGTAACATAGGTAAAAGGTATAGGTAAATAAAAAATGGAACTGTCAAGTTCTGAAGTTTTTATTTTTAAGAAAATTAAATAAGGTAATCAGGGCAGAACAAAAAGCTTACTTTAGAAATAATAGAAAGGTTGATGGCCAGTGGGTTTATTCAACACGGGACGCCATTCAGGATTTTCAAACAGAATTTCCACACAGTTCGACCAGTTTCGCCAAGTTTTGACTAGATCTGTTGCTTTGTTTAGAGAAACAGGAAGTGTGAATATAAAGGGAGGCAGTGGGAGACCCAAAGTTTGCACTGCAAGTAGAAGAATCCTGAAATGTGACGAAGACCACGCTTATCGTCTAAGCTCAGTCCAAGAATTGTTACCAAACAACAAGTCGCAGCGAATGTAATTTTCAGAGTGGTTTATGCGTAACTTGCATATTATTGAAAACGTATTTGAAAAAAAAACTTTTTTACTGAAGAGGCATGATTTTACCTCTCTGGTTATGTAAATTCTTAACAAATGAGAATGTGGAGTTCTGAAAATCCACATTTCTTTATAGAGAAGCCTCTGCATTCACAGAAAGTTGGCGTGTGGGCGGCCATATCAAAAAGAAGGTTAAGTGGACCGATTTTTTTTGAAGGGTCTCTCAAGTCGGCGCGATACCACAAAGAATTTTTAGAAAATTTTGTTAAAGCATTAGACCATGAAGAGATGCGACAGGCTACTTCCAGCAGGACGGCGGACCAATTCACGCAACTCTAGATAATTTAAATTTTTTGGAAGAATTTCCCGAAGACCGAATCACTAGTCGTAATATGCTAGTTAGGTGGCCACCATGGTCCTGCGATCTCACGCTGTGCGACTATTTTTTATGGCTACACATTAAAAACTCGGAACCCCTTGTGAAAATTTAGAATTACAAATAAATTTCAGGAGATTAACAACTCCTCCCCAAGCGCTCACCAAACTTTCTGATGCTGTAAAAAGAAGAATAAGAACGTTTGGAAGTACAAAGTGGACGCGTCTCTCATTAAGTTTAAATTTTTAATTTTTAGGTTCCTTGTTGTGTATGTTTTTTTTTTAATTCTGTATTATGCAATGACAATAATGTAATTTTCTTACAAATAAAAACTTCAGAACTTGACAGTTTTATTCTTCATTCTCCTATACCTTTTACCTATGTTACCTTTCAAGAGTAATAATTCAAGACATTCGTAATTGATTCCACGGCATACTTTGGGGAGTTTTTTGATCTTACGTTATTAAATTTCTTCATGAGCTAACTCAAAATAAAATAAAATTGTCATTTTAGCTTTTCTGGTTACCACAGTGACTAATATCAGCCAGGTAATTCTAAGTGGCAACCCTAAATGCCTGTATTCATATATTTGATTTATTTCAATCTGGTTTTCTTCCGCGAATATGCTACTGCCTTTATTGACAAAGGAATGTGTGAAGGATGTGTGCACTTTTTAAGTATGAAGTGCAAAAAATTTTTAATTTATTAGCAGAGCGCTTTCGACCTTATAGGTCATCATCAGTGCTTCTTGAAAGTAAGGAATAAACAGGTTTAGATACAGATTAAGAGTTTAATTTAGAGGAGTTTTATTTTGAAATTTAAAGGTGCAAAAATTTTTAATTTTAATTTACTTGAATTTATTTTTAACTTTATTGGTTATCTTTAGTTTATTACTCACTTGTCAGGATGTCAGTCAGAAATCCATTTGAATGAACATATTAATATATTTTTACATCGCAATTAAAATCAAACACTCATTTTACAAAACAATTTCAAGTTCGGCTTAAACGGTTACATTTTTGATGGTGTAAGATTTGATAAATGATCGTGAACCACGAGGTTGCTAAATCGTTAGGGGAAAAATGTTTGTAACCAGAGAGACCTGGTGTGAAGCTTGGTTATAAATGCGCCAAATTCAAATTTTGATATCAAAAACCAATCATTTGTAAATTCTATCCCTATGAAAAAAGTGGGTGGTAATTTATGTTACACTTAAATATTAAATTAAAGGGAAAGTCCAAGGGATTCTGGAATGAAAGAAATCAAACTAATTCAAACCCAAACATTACAGAAATGTTAAGAGCCTAAATCAATGGTATAAATGTGTAATGTTAGTAGCATGAATTTAGGGGGAAGTAAGTAACAAAAGAAAGAACTAGATGGGTGGGGGAGTTAGATTATCCAACGTGGAGAAGTGAAATTAACATTAAAGTATCAAGGGTTTGGAAACCCCAAAAATATAAGAAAATGAAAATAACACATTTGCTAAGATTATTAGGAATTTTTGGTAAATGATTTAATAATGTTGATGAGATGGTGAATGAATATTTAGGAATTTCGAAATTTAAAAAAAATTCAAAGAACATCAAAATTTACTTTCATATTTATTTATTTATTTTTAATTAAGTATAAAAGGCAAGTTGGACCCGCAACAGTAAGGTAGGTACCAGTGTTATCATCATAGAAAGACAAATAAAGCAATTTAGTGAAAAAGTATCAATCAGGAAATAAGGCGTCTATGTAGGGGTAGAAAATTTCTATACAGCTGTACTTGAGTATTGAGACAAGAGTTGTTAGTTTTTAATTCTGGGCTGATAGCTATGTCTTCGAAAAAATCCAAACGGTTAAAATTTTTGAAGCTGATATTATTTAGGATTTTTGAGTTTCTCCTTCCTCGAACTATTGTCCTGGACTTTACAGTGGCAGTAAAACCACGTGGCAGTAAAATGCCGATTACGCCGACCGCACACGAAGAATTAACCTACGTTATTGCCTAGAGTTTTTAAATTTAATTGAATTTGGGTTGATATTTCTGGATTAAAACAACGTAATGGCTATATGTCCGCCGCGCCGGCGGTAGGTTACAGTTAGGCTTAGAATTCCGCCGCAAATAATAAGAACTTATACGCCGTAAAAATTATAGTGCGGCGGAACGCAATGGTTGATAATTCATTTTCCGCCTTTCGACGGATTTTATTGCATAGTAGCTAAGATCCGCCAACAAAATTTTGTCAAGTTTTATAATTTATATATTTATATGTATAAATAACACTCCAAATTTACAAGTTGTTATTCCCACAAATTTTTAGATCAGCGTTAAAATGTGAGGTGAGGAGTTGTGAAATACGTTCTCGGAGAGGTTTGCTCAGTTTTCGGTTTCAGCAGTATTTTTTCAAAATTTTTTATCTATCTTGTTGAGTTTTTCACTGCGACTCAACGATTCGTGTCGGTATAAAATTTTGTCAACACCGCATCCCACTGACATTTTATTAAATAAGATACTGATGAAACCGAAAACTGAGCAAACCTGTCCGAGAACGTTATTACTACCTGACAAGGAAGTAGACCTTCTGTGTTATTACTATCTGACAGTAAAAAACTCAACAAAGATAGATAAAAAATTTTGAAAAAATACTGCTGATACCTAAAACTGAGCAAACCTGTCCGAGAACGTATTTCACAACTCCTCACCTCACCTTTTAACGCCGATCTAAAAATTTGTGGGAAAAACAACTTGTAAATTTGGAGTGGTATTTATATAGATATATAAATTATAAAGCTTGCCAAAATTTTGTCGGCGGATCTTAGCTACTATGCAATAAAATCCGTCGAAAGGCGGAAAATGAATTATCAACCATTGCGTTCCGCCGCACTATACTTTTTACGGCGGATAAGTTCTTATTATTTGCATGAGTCCGCCTTGCGGCGGAATTCTAAGTCTAACTGTAACCTACCGCCGGCGGACATATATCCACTACTTAAAACAATAGGATTATTATTATTATCGTAAAGCACACCTTTATATAAGATGCTAGTTTTACAATTATGACGTTTAGGTGAAGTAAAATTATACTATTAAATCACTTAAGTATACCTACTTAAGTTCTACTGTCTGCTAAGAGCTGCTATCTTTTTAATAAATTTCAAGCACGATAGCTTCAGCTTTGAAGTAGTACAATACTTTATAAAATAGAAAAAAAACTTAAACAGCCGAGAATACGGGATTTACTCCTTTTTACGAGACAACCGTGGGTATGCGTGTTGCTTGTAACGAGAAAAAGGAAAGTTTCTTTTGATTTATTACCTCGTTTCATTTTGATAATGTAGGTACACTACAAGCAACACAACACAGCCATTTATAATTGAAAAACTTTTTCAAAGGGATTTACAAGAAAGGGTTATTTTTCAAAAAAGCTTTCAGTTACGGTTTCCGTCATTTCTTGGGTACGTATATGGCTATGGCTAAGTTCTAAATTCGATTTTAAACGGGAAAAGAAATTCGCCAATAATAACAGCCATACAAAATAAAGAATTCTAGATATAGATCCGAATCTGTCGTCAGAATTGGCCCATCACGCCTGAGTTTTCATAAAACCCAAAAAAATAGGTAAAAATTTTGAATGTTGTCCTATTTTTTTCAGTTTTATGAAAAACTCAACTGTGATGGGCCAATTCTGACGATGGATTCAGAAAATACATAGGAATATATGGGTCCAGTTCACCAGAAGAGTAATATTTAGAGCTTGAAATGCCAAAATTTGTTCGTAAAGTATCAGAGCAAGGCTCAAGGCATAACTTAATCTTTGTTATCAATTCAAGCAACTAATAATTTATTGCAAAATATACTCAAATTTCTTCTAGCAACAACAGCATGGAGTTTTAAAAAACCTCTACAACTGTTTAGGCCTTATTTTTATTTAAAAGAATTTAAAAATGTTCCATAATGCCCTTGTTTTATAAAAATTAGTAATCTATGTTAGGCGTAGCAAATTTAGATACTCCAACAATCGTTGAAAGATATTCTGAATAGTTTAGTCACTTCTTTGAGGTCCGCAAAAATGCCGGCATTTTTTGCAATCGCTGTCGATGTCTGCCTATCCTCGCCTCTCGCCGAAGCCTGTAGGGCTCGATTGCTGGCTGAGCCAGTCGCTGGTCATTGTTTCCATCACACTTGAATGTTTTACGACCGATTGCAAAAAATGCCGGCATTTTCGCGGACTTCAAAGAAGGGACTAGGCTAGTTAGAATATCTTTCGACAATGCTTCAACTAGGCTAATACAGAAATACCTCATTTTTCTGATTTATTTATTGACTCAGTGAAATAAAAGTTATCATAATATCAAAAGCTATAAATTTTTTATCTCAAAAAGATGTTTGGGAAAACGAAGCAAAGTGGAAACACAGAATGAATACAAAATGCTTATTAAAGTTATCAGTTCTGTAAATCTGAACAACTATGTAAATTTTCTTTGATACCAAACTCGACTTGCACAATAAGTGCTTTTGTACTTAGACAGTTTAATCTCGTGTAACAGCGTAATCTCTACAATAGTTGTTAGACGCATGTGGTGCAAGTTGAATTTATACTTGTTTTTGGAGAAATACTGTTGCAGGGGCAATTAATAGGGCATTTAATTTATTTTCTGCTAAATGCAGAACAGCGCAAAAAGTGTATTGCATATCAAGATAACAAATCAGCCAAAAGAAGTACTGCCCACAATTTTCAAAAAACTTTTAGAAATTTAATCCTACGTAAGCGGATATCACGGTAAAATCGTTTTATGGTAAGGTTCGACTGTCGTCATACGAAGTCATGAATTTCGTCTTCATTTTAGGTGGGAACAACATACAATGCGAAACTAGACGATTTAGGTGGAAATGGAATTGGAAAAGTTACGAATTTTACTTATGAGGCGCAACCTGGAGCCTGGAGGGTACAATCAAGGTAAAAAGTGGAGTGGCAAACTTTTTAATATCAATTATGTCATTAAGATACTTCGATCATGCGAATAAATCGATTTTATCCAGCTGTGGTCTAGAGCAATTGAAGACGGCATTTTCCGCGACCACGTTAGCCAACCCAATTTCATTTTGACATGGATTTTCGGCTTTAAAATTTTTAACAGAAACATTATAAGTATATTAAGTATAGATTCATATCATGCAAGGAATTTTCAGTCAATTATTTAAAGTTTCAACGTGTATGATGATTTCATTCAGAAGTTTAATATGTTAAAATATCTATGGTGGCACTTTTTCTGGCACTAGGACCTCAATATTCTTTGCAAATATTGTTTTCCTAAAATAAATCCTAAAATATATTGAAACTTTTAATAATACGCTAAAAAATACCTATAGGATATGAATCGATGGTTAATATTGTCACAATATTCATACAAAAGATAAATAAAGCAAAACATTGTACTAAAATGAAATTAAGCCGGTCAACGTGGACGCCACGTGGAGAATGCCGCCTTAAGGCCAGCTGCAAATTGTGCCCAGCTTATGCACACCCCACTCGTAGGTTATCCTGTAGAACACGCAGTTGATAACTGAGTGGACTGGCCGTGGGCTTGGGCGCAATAAAAAGTTTAATATGCGACGCGGTATTATCTCTATTTCACAGAATCACCCACGCGTGGGTTGAGTCTGGCTTGTGCGTGGGCTGGGTTCAATTTGCGCCGGGCCTAAGGGTAGTTTCTGAAAGGGTTATAGTACTGTAGCTTAGATCAACCTATATTCTGTCCAATTTAATTTGAGAATGATGACAGACCAAACAATTGAACAAGAATTCACCCTATTGGTGAGTTCCATGGACAGTTTACACCAGAACATATTTTTGCAATCACAATATTCATCTTTTCTTCCTTGATAATCACGGAGGAATCAGATTTATTTCTTTCCGTGTTGGCAAAAGCGCATTAGAAAAAAAACTAATAAAAAAAGATTATGTTCAAATTTCTATCGTAGAGTCATGTGGAGCAGGAATTTCCCAACGGAATCCGATTTCTTTCTGTTCTTGTTAGCAAAAGGGGCATTAGTAAAAGACAAATAAAAACCATGTTTTTACCAACCATTTACTAATATTACTGACAATTTATTTTTTAACTCTGTATTTATTAATTTTATCGACCATTTATTTATTTTGCTGGCCATATATTAAAAAACTGACCGATTGAAATGTAATACTGCAAAAGTTTACTGATTATAAAATTAAAATACTTATCATTTAATTTGTTGCGTTATGAATTTATTTCTGAGCTTTTTACAAATCATTTTCATTAATTCATTTTAGCAATAACTTCCGAAATCATTCGGAATGATCATCAATCGATCAAATTGCTGAAATATTAGGACAACTCATTAGTTGTTAATGACGACTTACTAAAAGTGATCAGGACAAAAACTTGTTAAAATCTAATTTATCAACCAGAAGATCTTAACTTAAACCAATCGTAAATCTTAGGATTGGTTTGAATTTTAGTGATTCGCGGCGTAAATGTTTATTCTTGACATTTCCTGTCATTTTGGTTTAAAAAATTCAAAACAAACAGCCAGATTCTCCAACGCTAGTCCGGTCTAATTTGACAACCAAAAGTTTTAAACTGACAAGTGTAAGAATAAGACAACTACGTTTTATAGAAAGAATTTATTTCTGAGCTTTTTCGCAAATTTATAAAGAAAATGGCGATTTTATTGCTTACTTTCGACAATAACAGAACTAAATTTATTACAGCAACTCGTTCCACGATAAAAATCATTTGGAAACCAACCAAATCGCTGAAATATCGGCATAATTTATTAGTCTTTAATGACGACTTATTAACAATGACAGGTCAAAAACCTGTCAAAACATAACTGACCAACTATAAGGTCTTAATTTAAACCAGTACTAAATCTTAAACCTTCTTAGTGAATCTGACTGACAACGATTTAATGTGTAGGGTAAAAATATTAAAAAGATATAGAAAAAAGCATAGGTAGATAAACCAGCACCAAGAATATCGTAATAAAAACGTAAGATATAGATAGAATGAAAATACTGTACAAATATTTCCTGAAAAGTTTTTCGGTTCGCCAAAAAATAATAGTCAATTGATTGGATCAAAATGTCGTTAAAGTAAATTCGAAACCGATACAGAGAGATAGAGAACCTGATTTCACGTGCTAAAGACAGCATTCTGAAATCTATATAAAGTTATTTTCGACAGTACGTGACCGTAATTTTTCCTTTCTACAACTGAAAAATTCAGACAGCATGGCAGAATGAGAGAAATATAATGTTTGAACTGCGACATAAATCACAAATTAATTTTTTATCGAACGTTCTCGACTTTCAGAGTAATATAACTATAATTGAAAGCAAAAAAAAATACCTACATTAGAACACAAGTACAGAAATTTATACTTTAGACCAAAAAGTTGGTGTCAAATTGAAAACAGACAGTGGTAGAGGAATTCTTCCTTGAACGCGGTGGTACCACCCCACACATCCTTTTAAAGGGCTGGTGAAATCGCTACGTATGTTTCCAGCTCTGGATGTGTAAGTCGAATTTCCCCAGTACACCCACGGCACATGGTACTTAGACTTCGATTTTCGTGGGCTGTCAGAAGATAAAAAAAAATTCTTACAACCTTACGACGAAAGGGGAACCAAATCAATAGCCGTCTTTGCTGACGGCTGTAGCGGCCAAAACAGAAACTCTATTGTTACCTCGATGCTGCTATATTTTGTAGGAAAAAGCCAAAGTAGAGAGCAAGTAAGCCTTAGATTTTTTGAACCTTTCCATGGCCAAAGCGAAGGGGATTCAGCCCACAGTGAAATAAGTACCGCCATTTTGTAATCTGAAGACTTGTTTTTTACGTCGCAGCTGATTTCAATATTTAGATTAGCTAGGAGATATCCCTATCACGTCACTGCAATGAATTATAGTGATTTTGTAGATTTTAAAAGTTTTTCACGAATTCTGAATGTACGCCAAGATGAGAAAAAAATATTAATTGGACAGAGATGTCTGAAGTAAAAGTCGAAAAGCATAACTCTTCTTGTGATAAAGGTTAGACTCTAACGCTGAAAGGAGCAAATAATAAACTTTTTAGTAATTTAACTGTTTAACAAGCTTAACAATAAACGACATAAAATAACACTGCCAAAATATAATGATTTGGTTTCCTTATGGACTGGGACTAGGGATTCACCAAACCTCAAAAAATCGATATTTCGAATCGATCTTAGATCGTGATCATGGAGATCGATTCACTATTTAGGTCGCCTTAAGAGATCAATCTTTTAAAAAATCGATCTTTGGAAAAATTTGGGCGTAGGAGGGAGGAGCCGGGAGACAAAACAGTGTTCATTCCAAACCAATGCTATTTAAAACTATTAAAGCATAAGTTGTACAGTTGTGGTTAAAAAAAAAGAAATATATGTATTTAAATTATATATTTGTTTATGTTTATTTTTAAGTTATAGACGGGTATACTAATTTATTGAAAACTAATAAAATAGAAATAATAGAAAACATTCGAACGAAAAAATGACAACCGTAAAATAACAAACTGTCCATAGGTACCGATCGACATGACCGGCATTGCTGTTTTGTACGATTTCAGATTTGAGTTTTTTTCTAGAAAATATTAGGTGGCGCAGTTTAACTATTTCCTTATTCCACTCCTAATTCTTACTAAGATCATTCTGATCGTGGCGCAGCGACTTTATCGTTTGTATATATATATATATATATATATATATATATATATATATATATATATATATATATATATATATATATATATATACATATATATATATATATATACAGGGTGATTCACGGTCGATGGTAGGTTAGACGTTTATGGAGAACGGAACGCGGGATTTTTTTGAAAATTTGGCAACGTGGGTAATTAGCTATGCTCTGTCCATCTAAAATATTTTCAGCATTGCGACGTTGCCGCTTCTATCAAAAAGTCCTAGCAACTTTATTTTTTTAAATGGAACACCCCATATATTAATAAATTTTTAGAATCGCTCTTTTATTACAATACTTTTTTGTTAATATTACCCTATACCTATCTCTATCGGTTTTCGAGATAAAAATTAGTTTGTGTTAAATATGGTCCAAAACATGGCCCTAATTACACGTAAGTAAATTAGTGCTCTCAATTCATGGAAAGTTGATATTTTGGCGGTAGTTTAGACAGACCCGATGTATTTATTTTTCACCATGAAATCGACTCCATATCATACAGGGCGTGCTAAGATTACTATTATTTCCGTTGTTCATAAAAGGGGTCAAATGTTCGTTTTTTTAAATGAAACCCCCTGTATATTAATCAATAAATTGAAAGACGAAGGAAAACGCTTTAAGATGGTACATCATATTCCTATACCTAAATCATCAAGTTTTCTTAATAAAAGCGCTTTTTTGTGAAAAAAAAAATAAAGACTTTAATTTTAAGTAACCATGGATATCAAACATCAAAATATCAAACTTACGACATTTTGACGACTGTGTTTAAAAAAATCTCCCAAAATGAACGCAGATAATCATTATTCAAACGAAGTTCTTATGAAATTATTTATTTTACACGGACAATGTGATCAAATCATTGCCAGAACTTGCAGAAAATTTAACCAAATGTATCCTGAATTGACACAAATGAACGAAAGGAAGTTTGTAAGATTACAAAATAATTTCATTAACTATGGCTCAAATTTAAAAGCGCCTCTAACATTACCAAAACCTGTTACTTCAAATGAAGATAATATTGTCAACGTTTTGGCATATTTTTATGCATATCCAGAGGCTTCCATTCGTAGTGCAGAAAAAGATTTGGGTGTATCATATGCTTCAATACAACGAATTTTGGGAAATCACGAAATGCATCCGTTTAAATTTACTAAAGTGCAAGCCCTCAAAGCAGAAGACTTTGAACGTAGAGTGCATTTTTGCGAAACCCTTTTAATACGTATACAAGAGGATCCGGAGTTTTTGTCAAAAATCATTTGGAGCGACGAAGCAAAATTTACAAGGGATGGGATTTTTAATAGAAGAAATAAGCATTTTTGGGCTGATCATAATCCTCACGTGACAAAAGAAATGGGATTTCAAGAAAAATTTGACCTAAATGTTTTTTGTATTTTAAAAAAGCACAAAATTAGCTTTTTTATTTATGATGCCACTTTAAATGCTGAGAGATATCTCGAAATACTAAGGACGACTGTTACCGATTTCGTCGAAAATTTATCTTTAGAGGATTATAGGAATTCGTGGTTTCAACTGGACGGAGCGCCAGCTCATTGCACCCAGGAAGTTTCCAGGGTACTTTATGAAATATTTGACGATCGTTGGTTTAGGCGCTTAGGGCCGTGGGATTGGCCACCGAGATCCCCCGATCTCACGCCGCTTGACTTTTATTTATGGGGTGTTTTAAAAGAAAGAGTGTACAGTACTCCAGTGCCTACCAAAGAAGAACTGCGACGGCGAATAGTTCGGTGTATTGAAGATCTGGATCCCCATGAAATTGAAAAAGCAACTACGAGTCGCGTACAAAAGCACATACTAAAATGTTTAGAATGTAATGGACAACATTTCCAGCATTTATTGTAAAAATTTCTTATTTTGTTTACAGTTTTGTTTTTTGAACCTTCCTAATTTTGTTATTTAATTTATTTTCACATGTTAATGAAATTATTTTGTAATCTTACAAACTTCCTTTCGTTCATTTGTGTCAATTCAGGATACATTTGGTTAAATTTTCTGCAAGTTCTGGCAATGATTTGATCACATTGTCCGTGTAAAATAAATAATTTCATAAGAACTTCGTTTGAATAATGATTATCTGCGTTCATTTTGGGAGATTTTTTTAAACACAGTCGTCAAAATGTCGTAAGTTTGATATTTTGATGTTTGATATCCATGGTTACTTAAAATTAAAGTCTTTATTTTTTTTTTCACAAAAAAGCGCTTTTATTAAGAAAACTTGATGATTTAGGTATAGGAATATGATGTACCATCTTAAAGCGTTTTTCTTCGTCTTTCAATTTATTGATTAATATACAGGGGGTTTCATTTAAAAAAACGAACATTTGACCCCTTTTATGAACAACGGAAATAATAGTAATCTTAGCACGCCCTGTATGATATGGAGTCGATTTCATGGTGAAAAATAAATACATCGGGTCTGTCTAAACTACCGCCAAAATATCAACTTTCCATGAATTGAGAGCACTAATTTACTTACGTGTAATTAGGGCCATGTTTTGGACCATATTTAACACAAACTAATTTTTATCTCGAAAACCGATAGAGATAGGTATAGGGTAATATTAACAAAAAAGTATTGTAATAAAAGAGCGATTCTAAAAATTTATTAATATATGGGGTGTTCCATTTAAAAAAATAAAGTTGCTAGGACTTTTTGATAGAAGCGGCAACGTCGCAATGCTGAAAATATTTTAGATGGACAGAGCATAGCTAATTACCCACGTTGCCAAATTTTCAAAAAAATCCCGCGTTCCGTTCTCCATAAACGTCTAACCTACCATCGACCGTGAATCACCCTGTATATATATATATATATATATATATATATATATATATATATATATATAATTATGGAAGCTGATGAATACGACAGAAAAATGGCAATACTTTTGTCCGATGCACAGACCTACAAAGAAATTAATAACGACCCGACAAATATTCTTCAAAAACAAAATAATGAAATAGTAAAACAATGGGAAAATAAAAACTATATTTCCCCAAATATCGCCAATAACCTGAAAATTCACAATGCTCAGCCACCAAAAATATACGGATTGCCAAAATTGCATAAAACGGGGATACCCATGCGCCCCATCGTCTCTTGCGTTCAATCACCATTAAGTAATTTATCCAAATTTTTAAAAGACATCCTTAAAAATATTACAAATAAATCCAGTACCTATATTAAAGATTCGTGGGATTTCAAGGAGAAAATTAAAAATGTTATTATCCCGAATGATCACATCCTGATATTTGTGTCTTTATACACAAATGTACCCATAGAATTCGCCCTAAATTTAGTTAAAAACAAATGGGATCAAATAAAAAAATATACAGATATTCCTCTCAATGAATTTCTGAAGGCTGTTAAACTGATATTAAACTCGACATATTTTATGTACCAAGACAAATTTTACAAACAAATCGAGGGTTGTGCAATGGGCTCCTCCATCTCAAGTGTGATTGCACAAATGGCTCTAGAGGAACTAGAAAACAATGTAATTAATAACTTAAATCTGCAAATACCATTTTTCTTACGTTATGTAGACGACTGCATTACTGCAGTACCAAAAGATAAAATAAATTACATTTTAAATGCGTTCAATGCTTTCCATAATAAATTGCAATTCACCCTGGAGACGGAGGAAAACGGAAAGATTAATTTCTTGGATATGACCCTGTATAACCAAAATAATAAAATTTACACTGAATGGTATACAAAAAAAACATGGTCTGGACGATACCTTAATTTCTTCTCCCAACACCCTATGTCCCAAAAAAAATCTGTTGTCGTAGGCTTAGCGGACCGAGCTATTAAACTAAGCGATCCAAATTATAGAAATACAGCTATAGAAAAAGCCAAAAATATCCTTATTCAAAATAGCTATCCGGCACAACTAATAAACTCAATTTTTAACTCCCGTCTACAAAAATTAAACGAAAATTTAGAATTACAAAACAATAGAGATAAAAAAGATAAATTTTTATCAATACCATATATACAGGGTCTATCGGAAAATTTACAAAAATATTTTAAAGGTAAAGAAATTACTGTATGTCACAAAGGTCATAAACTTCTACAGAGACACTTCAGCTCACTTAAAAGCAAAACACAGAAACACCGTAAAACCCATACCATTTATCAAATACCATGTAATAATTGCCCCAAAGTATACAGGGTGTTATGAAATTCACTGCATATATTGAAACCGGTGAATGCTGGTATGAATTCAGACTGAATAAAAATATTCATAAATGGCGCTTCATGATAAAAAATGGTAGATATCGCCCCGCAAAAAAAAATTTTTTTGTAACTACGCACCACTGGCAATAAATACATGGCCATATAAAAAACATCGACAAATGTCAGTTACAGAAAAAACTCTTTTGTTTTGACGTCAGAAGTCACTGTGACGTTGCCAATTCTTCCTAGAATATTCCTATGTAACAGGTTTGAAAAATAATAGATTTGTTATCTTTAAAGTAAGAAATCATACTAAATCTTTTAAAACATTCAAAAATTCAAAAAGTTAAAATACTTACTACAACACAAAAAAGCCAGAGAACAGCTGTTCAAAACAAGAGTAAAATTTTGTTCCACTAGGCCAACCAGAAATTTTTGGAAGAAAAAGAGTACCTGTACAAAAATTTTGGTTCCAAATTAGCTTTAAACAAAAAACTCCTAACACTTAAGCATGTCCTTTTTTTTATTTGCCTATTTTAAATCATATTTAATAGAAAATTTGACTTTTATTAACAGGTTTATTTATATCGTCCTTAATTTTTAAGCGAAATTCCTCACAACTAAATTAATAATAAACTTTACCTTCAAAAAAAAATTACGACAAACAACATTCAATAACTCTACAAAATAACTATAAAAACGAACGCGCTTCCAAACGACGCATTACGAGCCTCTTGACTGGAAGTAAAGTCCAAAATGAAACTTCTCTGACGGACTCGCACGCTGTTCTTCAAACAATAATAAAGGTTATTATTACTACACAATACAACCCATCCGTTTGGTTAAAACATGAAAGTCTGACAAACACTACGAAATGTTTTGTTTTCTTATAAATAATCAACACTATAAACACATACGAATCATACGATAGCACCTTTAATAAATTGAAATCTTTTTTTTTCACTTGGATGACAGAATTTTACAAGCCGGCCGATAAAAGTGCGCGGTCGGAGCTGGCGGAACCACTGCACGCACTCGTGATGTTGCGCAGTCACCTAACGCGTCGCTATGCCACATATTTAACCAATCACAGCGTGAGCTTTCGTCGCGGACGCGTCCGGCGAAAATTGAAGCGTGAAAGTGGTAGCCGTTAGCTCCTCTTGGCGCAACAAATAGATGGAGAGAGTAGAGCGAGAACGAGAAAAGAGAGAGAGCACGACGTCCGAACGTATGATCAAAGCGTGTCGCCTTGTAAAATTTTATGTCGATTAATCGAGAACAAAAAAATAGATTTGTAAAAAAAGCGAGCATTAAAGAAGATATGGGGAATATTGTTGAAATATCTTTTTTTTAAATACTTTATTATGTACTAGCTAATATGCTTTACTGTATAAGCAACCACACATGCCTGCGTGTATTATGGGTTGCGTATAGTTATACATTTTTTTAGCAAAAAAGAAGAGAAGTCAGGTCTTAGCCATAACCTTAATTGTTTATTTATTATTTTTGTGTGAATTGTCAAATTTTTTTTATTTTTATTAATACTGAATTTGGATTATAGTAAAATGTTCCCTGCACAAAGGTTTTTAATTAATAATTTAGAAAACAATGTACGTATGTATGAAAATCGGGTTCAAAAGCGTGTGATGAGAGACGAAAGTGATCCCTTTTCGCTACACGACACAAGGTTTATAGAATTATTTCGTCTCAACAAGGACTTAGTGGCATATCTGTTTAATAATTTGGTGGACCATTTAGAGGCAGAAAATAAGGTCAACCAGAATACCCACACAGACAAAAATTCTAATTATTGCTTCAAGAAGGTTCTTTGCCACAGGCAATTATCAATGGGGCATTGCTGAAGAATTCTTGTTATCTACAAGTCGGTAAGTAGTGAGGAGTAGATGCACCTATGAAGTGGCCAATGCAATAGTGACTATTTTAGGTCATTTGTGGATTAGGTTTCCCAGAACCCCACAAGAAATTAACGAAGCTCAAAGGGGTTTTATGGAAAAGCTGGATTTCCTGGAATCATCGGGTGCATTGACTGCACTCGGATTTAATTCAAAAAATTGCCAAATTATTTGTAACTATGATCTACAAATCATTAATTTCAATGCCAAATATTGTGGTTCGACCAAATTTTATATGGAGGGCATCTGCAGTGAAAAATTTATTGGAGCTTACATACAACAGGGGTTAGTATTTACAGATTAATAATATGTTTTACCTAAAAATATTTATTTTTCTGAAGTTAAAAAATCTGTTTTTGTATGTTATAAATGTATGTAAGGAAATCCTACCTAATCTTTTGATTAACTTTGCCTTGCATTTATATATTTAAGATCTTGGTCTATATTCATAAAAATAAACATAGCTTCTTGGCTAATGGAAATCTTCATAGCCATAACACTAGAGGTAGACATTTTTTTCGATTGGATCGTCCAAATCACAGTTTCTATAAGAAATCACCAGTTTACTCCGGTTGTAGTCTCTATAATGGATTTAATCATTCGCTGAGACAAAAAACGTCTATTGTATTATTTCGGAAAAAATTGAAGGACATTTTAGTGAGCAATTGTTTTTATTCCATTGAAGAATTTACTGTATACTATGACAGTGTTGTTAATGCTAATGTTTAATTTTTTTGTCCTTAATCGTGTATTTGTTTCCGTCTTGGATTGTGATTGTTAACTTTATATATTTTTTAGTGACGTGTCTTATCTATATTATGTATATAGCCGAAGGATGAATAAATATTTGAACTTGAATTTGAATGAAAAAAAATTATATTTTTAGGTTTAAGAGCAGCCAAGGATAAATTTATTATTATTGATAGATGCAAACTATCCCATTGCCGACAAAAAAAAAGTATGTTGAATATAGAAAACAAAAAACAGCCTGTGATTTTGCCAGTAGAGGTGACAACCACTTGCAATGAAACAAGAAGGTTACAAAGTATCGAAAACAAATTAGAACAGACCCCCACCAAAACAGGTAATCAACTAAACAAAACATTTTACGAAATTTTTGTGAAGTCTGCTGCTTATAAGTGTTTTTATATTAAATGAAAATATGATTGGCTTAATCTATACCCCTGGTCAATTGATTTTTATTTTTGTCAATAAATTAGGACATCCCGTAAAGAGCTGATGGTAAAGTAGTGAAAGCACATATGTATAAGCTCTGTCCATAGAGAAATCATAAACCGATCAGCGCCAATCAAGTTTCAGCTATTTGGTCACATGGCAGTTTGCGGACTGGTTTCCAGTAATTTGATTGGCTCTGACTAGTTTGTGATTCTTCTGCGAACAGAGCTAATTACAATGTCAGATGATCCTTTTTCCCTTTTCGCCAGGGGCATCCATTTAGGGCTTTTGTAGGGATTTTTAGTACATCTTTTCTTTAAACATCTAATATAGTCAAGAGTCAGCTTAGTGTATTTATACTTTACAGATAGTTTTGTTTATACTTTTTTTTTAAACACTAATTATTTTTAGGGCAATGCCTTTCAAAGGAGATGACAATAAAAGAAGAAGAACATAAATTACACATGGAACAATCAAAAGAAGAACATGCAATAAAACTGAGAAAACATAAAATAGAACTAGACCTTTTAGAATTAGAACTATAAAAAAAGGTCTTAGCCTAACTCATCTTGATAAGTTTTAAAAGTATTAGAACAAATTATTTCATTTTTAAAAATCAGTGTTCTGCCAACTGATTTATCACCTAATTAGGTGATTATTTTAGGATGTAGCTTTTGTATGACCGGCTGTCAATTTTAAATGAGAATATAGAAGTAACTGTAAACAACTTTTATTCTGTTATGTATAATTGTTGTGATATGTTTGTACCTCTGAAACGGTCTCACCTTGGCAATAAATTTCCAATCTGGTTCTCACAAGAACTGAAAAATCTTATATTTCAGAAGAAAATCGCACACAAGAGATACAAACAGTTGAACAATCAAGAACATTACAATACTTTTCATCAGCTACGAATGCAATGTAGAAACCTAACAGAAGAATGTTATCAGCGGTATATCAGCAGCGCCGAAAACGCCATTACAGAAAATCCTAATTTTTTCTGGAGCTTTATTCGCTCTAAATCCAATCAGGGTGCAATTCCAAAGGAAATGCACCTTGATACACACAAAGCTGATAGTGGTTCTGACATTGCAAATCTCTTTGCCCAATATTTTTCATCGGTCTTCAACCCCAAACACTCTTTTAATCCCCAGCAAGCTTTTCCTGATGCATTTGACACTATCACTAATATTATCGTAAGTGCTACTGATATTCAGAGAACTTTGCTCAAGCTTGATGTCATTAAAGGTGAAGGTCCTGACGGTATTCCCAACAGAGTGTTAAAATCATGTGCACATTCTCTTTATCTCCCTCTATATTATATCTTCTCCCAATCTCTTACTTCTGGTAACTTTCCAAGCGTTTGGAAACTTTCATATGTTTGCCCTATCCATAAGTCCGGCAACAAGAATGACATTAAGAATTACCGACCAATCAGTATTCTTTCAGCAATACCTAAACTATTCGAACACTGCATTGAAACTGTATTAACTAATCACTTTCAACAAATAATAATTAGTCAACAGCATGGATTTATGTCGGGTCGATCTATTTATACAGACGTTTTCCTCTATGTCAACTTCATTAACACATCCTTGGCATAGAATTCTGAGACTCATGCAATATACACCGATTTCAGCAAAGCTTTTGACAAGGTAAACCATGCCATCCTGCTTTCAAGGATATCAAGGTATGGGATGGCTGGCACTCTGCTCTCCTGGTTTGAGTCCTACTAAACATTTATTTATTTATTTATTTATTTAAAATTAGATGGCTACCTGTCTAAGCCCTTCCAGACGACGTCCGTAGTTCCTCAGGGCTCCCATCTTGGACCTCTTTTATTTAGCTTGTTTTTCAACGACTTGGGTAGTTTGTTATCTTCGAATCATTTACTGTTTGCTGATGATTTGAAACTGTACACATGTGTGACATCCTCTTGTGACATGGTTTCCCTGCAGAGGGATATAAACACTGTTTTTTCCTGGTGTCAGCTTAATGACATGTCGCTCAATGTCGACAAATGCTGCTTTATGAGGTTCAGCAGATCAAGGTGCCCATTTCCTTATCAATATTGTATAAATAGCATTCCTCTGAAGGAGGTGTTGGTGGTTAAGGATTTGGGCGTTTACTTGGACACTCAGTTAACCTTTACTGAGCATTTTGATGCTATAACTTCTAAAGCGAATTGAATGCTTGGTTTTATTAAGAGATCATGCAGGGACTTTAGAAGTGCATACGCTGTAAGAACTTTATTTATTTCTTTGTGAGATCCGTTTTAGAGTGTTCAAGCATAGTCTGGTCACAACACTATCAAGTTCATATAAATAGACTGGAAAGTGTCCAGCACAAATTTGTCAGATTTCTACTCTTCAAAAATTAATCTAACAGATTTTTATTTATTTATTAACGTACCACTTTACAAGTTGACAATACAAAATACATACTACAAGCAACATATTATTGTAAAATTGTCCTTTTGGCCAGATTCTTGAAATTACAATATGATACATCATTAAAGAAGTCCAATTTATCACAGTACTTATTCACACTTGATGATATTCTATTGACAGGATTATACAATAAAAACCAAGTACAACAAAGGGGCAGGTGCAGAAGAGTTACACTACGAGTTTGACGAAGAGGAACATGAATTTGAAAGTGCTGTGAACATTCAGGACTATTTATGTGATTATTAAACGTCTTATACGCAAAACAAATGTCATAGTATTCTCTTCTGCGCTCCAGGGGAGCAAGTCCCAAGTAAACCATCGTGTGATCGTCATTCAGATAAATTCCATTGACAGAGAGTTTAAAACGCGCGTATTTAATAAATTTTCGCTGTACGTTCTCTAGTCTGGCTATATGAACAGAGTAATATGGTGACTATGTTAGAAAATTCCAAAATATATCTCGCAAATGAAGTAAACAATACCTTAAGGGCATCTAAAGATGTAAAGTCTTTACTTATCCTTTTTATAAAACCTAACATTTTGTTCGCCCTGGCTATAATTATCCCAAAATGGTCACAGAAATTTAGCTTAGTGTCTAGATATACACCTAGGTCTTTAACAACATTCACTTCTTTGACACGTACATTATTTATAAAGTATCGGACAGGACCAATTTCACTTCTACGTCTACTAAATCGCATGAAGTTACATATTCAAGGACATCTCATTAGTTAGACACCAGTCATAGACTGAATTGAGGTCATTCTGAAGGTCAGCCATATCCTGCATAGAATCAACCTGGGTAAACACCTTCATGTCATCAGCAAAAAGCAGGGAATGAGAGGACAGCTGTGAACACAGCTCATTAATGAACAAGGTAAGTAGAAGGGGCCCTAGATGGGATCCCTGTGGAACTCCAGAAGTTGTAAGAAATGGGGTTGATAGATGTCCATCAAGTTCATCCAAGACAAAAGTGGACCTGAGAAACCATATCGAGCAAGTTTGAAAAGCAGAATAGAGTGATTTACTTTATCGAAAGCTTTACTAAAATCAGTATAAATCACATGGGTCTCTTTTCCAATTTGAAAACTTACAACCTTTTTATGGTTTGCCAGTAATGAAGCATCTAGTTATAGAGATGTAGCAGACTGATTTAATATAGCAAAGAGTTCACTACATAAAATTATAAAAAAGGACTCCCACTTTCTCAGTAATTTATCTCCAGAGATTATTACCTGGCCAACTACTGAGGAAAAAGTAGAGATCGAAAGATTTTTTAGAGAAAAATAATTTTCTGGGGTGATTGGTGTCATTGGCGGTACTCATATTAGAATCGATAAACCTCAAGAAGATCCAGATTCTTACCTTAACCGGAAGCAGTTTTACTCTCTTCAGGCTCAAGTTGTGTGCGAACACAAAAAGAGGATCAGGGACATTTTTGTAGGGTTTCCAGGATCGGTGCATGACAGTAGAGTTCTCAGAGCATCAACATTGGGTGAAACGTTGCAAGACAAATGTGGGGACCTTTTTATTATTGGTGATAGTGGGTAGGTACCCTTGTCTAAAACATCTTCTGATACCTTTTAAAGACAGAGGTGATCTAACAAGGCGCCAAAGAAATTACAATTATTTATTGTCCAAAAATAGATACATTGTTGAACATTGTTTTGGTTTGCTCAAACAGAAGTTTCGTCAGCTTTACCATTTAAAATTACAAAAAATCCCACTTATTTTGCATTTTATTAGGGCATGTGCTGTTTTACATAATGTGTCAATAGACAATAATTTTGCCCTCGAAGATGATGCTCGAGATTATGTAGTGGAACAGCCCAATGTAGAAATAGGTGCAGGTGAAGGAGCTGAAAACCGGGATGATAGAGATGGCGTAGCAAAACGAAATGAAATAATGAATGCACTACCCTTTCGCTTATAGTAATTATAATTAACGTGTTTCTGATATTTCGTGACTGTTTAAATTTTTTTTTTTTGGAGATTTTTGGGTTTTTTCCTTCAACAGGGGTAAAATACCAATGTGTGGCTGAAGTTATAGTTTAGTTGGGTTTTTAAAGTGGACTTTAACAGAAGTGTCTATAATTTTGTATGTCATTTTTACATTAATATGTTTTTGGTATATTAAAACACTTTTAACTCCTTTTAGTTCTGAAGGTGGTTTCCAGAATAAACTGAAACATCAAGTACATAGTGGAATTTTGTTTGCTTTGATCGAGGAACCCCAAAAATCTCAAAAAAAAATTCCAAATTAACTATTGTTTTGTGATTCTCTAAATTAAGTAGCTTTAGGTTTTTAACGATAGGTATACATAGTTATCATAAATAAACAAAAAGGGGTATTTGATTTTGTCACTTTTATTTATAGATAGATCTCCACCAGAAATTTATGTTGTAGTGAAAGTAGGAATGCAGTGGACGTTGCATTTCCTAGTGAGTGCTAGCGATTGCGCGGGAACGGACTAGCAGGTATCATACTTCAAGGAAAATTCTTTTTTTCCTAGTAAATGTGGGAAACAGCGGGTGCTGTTTGCTTTTGCCAAGTGGTATTAGTGGGGGTTGTTTTAGTGGGCCTATGCAAAAATTTCAAGAGAATATTCTTATACCTTCTTAGTATTTTTGCACAGGTTTGCTAAAATAATGCTGATGCTGCTTGGTAGGAGTGGGTGGTGCTGACTGTTCCTTGTGTTTACTAATAAAAGTAAATAACTTTCTTTGAAAAATGACATTTACTACTCCCTTGCATGATTGTTGTCATTCGCTGAGAAGTGCTACTATTTGCTGAATTTCCGGCTGTCACTGTGACATCTCTAAAAAAATAGTTCTTAGCTTAGTCATCAGATTTATAAATACTGCTGGTATATTACTGTTTTTAGGTAGGTTAATCCAATAAAGATAAATTTACACCTTGAACAATGTTAGTTTTATTTCATTAATAGTAAAAAACACAGTTTTTAAATGCTCCTAAACTCGTAACATAAATTCAAGTAGAAAAGCTAAAGTAACTCCTAAATTATTCTCATAAGTAATAATTAATGATACACAAATCAAGTAAAAAACTAACTATGTGAAAATGATATCATTTTAACAACAATCACAGGTATAATCTCAAGATCAGTTATATAAATAAGGAACATCACAACACGAAAACTAATAAACAGTCCACCATACTCTAAATATCATAATGTATTACAGTTATCACTAGAGCCTAAATCACTTTACAAAAGGCTTCGAGAGTGAGATGACTATAACGAAGAAGTTCTTTTTTTCATTGAAATAAATGCTTCCAAGGAAAGTTCGCCCAGTGCTGTGGGATGGTGGTGACAAAATGTTTTACAATACTGGTCAACTTCGTCTGTAAGCTTCTATTTCAGAGGAAAGAAAGAAAATTAGCAGTATCCCTGTATAGATATGTCAGTTTTATGTATCAATAACTTAACCATTTTTGAGAGCCTAAAAATTAACATTATTATAACACTAGAACAAAAAAATCTAAAAACCAATAGCGCCAACTTTTCATACAACGTTCCAAGCATGCTACTCTTCAAACATGGAATAAAATCCCCCTGTAAGAAATTCTTCAAAATAATGAAAAATAAACTAAACATTTTTTGCTGGAAAGGGCTTTTTCTTCCCTAAATGAATTTTTAAACGGGGGAGACTGGGAGATTTAAGCACCCTGCCTTTTACCACTCACAAGAGCAGTTCTGGTTTTTTTATCTTGTGTGTCCTTTTTACTGCAAGTGTGCACTGTATGTGCGTTTTTGTAAATTACAAATTTTAATTAAGTATTTTTATGTATTCATCATTTTAAGTCATTTAATGGTATTTAGTTTATTTTATTTTGTATGACACAACATAATAATATGCCTCATGGGCAACACTGTAGTGTGGATTTTATATATTAAGTAAATAAACTAGCTAACTAAAGCCATCTCACTTTTGAGACCTTTTGTGAAATGATTTCTACTCTACCTAAATATCTAAAGACACAAAAAGGGAACTTTTTGTTTCAAACTTAACAGTAGTTAGGACATTACTATGGTTAAGTTTCAAACATCATTATAATAGTAAAGAAAACAGTTTTTTTAAAATAACTCTTAATTTCCCAAAAATGTACTAACTGTAATAACTAAACTGAAATAAGCACAATATTTAAAGATCATCAGGGCCTGCAAAAGGTAAAACTAACTGATTTTTAATATACTCTCTTAGTAATATATTTCTCTCTCTTCTAGGATACTGTTCTTTCTTCTTTTTTCTTCCAACTTTATTTCTTCTATTTCTAAATGTTTTTTGTAGAATTCTTGTCTGTCATTTCTTATTATCTTTAAGTATATCACCCCGCAACTTCTTATTTCTGTATACATTTTTCAATACACGTTTAGGTGTTGTTCGTGCTGTTGCTACTACTGACAAAGTTTTATCGACATGTTCTTTATGAGGCGTAGTTGAATCTTCTGTCTCTGCTTCAGTCTCGGGTGACAGTGTTTGGTAATGTGAATTTTCATTTTCAGCAAGACCTTCTACATTAATTGTTTCTGATGACCGGAGCAAAACTGGGTTAATGTTTCTTTTATTACCTAAAATTTCTTTCATTACTTCTGCATATTGAAAGTCTTTTCTTCCTCGGCCAGTTTTCTTATTGTTGTCTATATACTTCTTGTAGGTTCTCTTCAGGTGCTTCCAGCGATTTTCACAGTTTGCAGATGAAATTATTTGTTTTGTTTTATATCTTGATTCCTTGGCAATTTCTTCAAACAGCTTTTTCAGATTTTTAATTCTGATTCTGAGTGATCCTAGTTATTTTCTATACTGTTTGTAAAGGTCTAAAAACATAAGTGTTGTATTGTGGTTCCATTTGTAGTTTTCTGTGTCATCTGAAACTTGTGAAGTGGACGGAAGTTGCAGAAATTCGGATAAGTCTGAAAAACATTTCTAGTATTAGGTTGGGTTCACTAAAAAGCTCATCTATTTGACTATTTTTTCAATAAAAAGACAAGTAATAAAGGTATATTATATGATATAAAAATAAAACAATTAATGCACCACCAAATTTGACTAACGGAAATTTTCACCTAATTACCTAAAACTAAACTAATCTTCACTACACTGTACTGTATTTACATCAAATGTGTTATCTACTTTGTGATTGTAACTAATAATATAAGTTAATGAAAACTTACCTTCTTCAGTCATACTAATCAATCAAATACTTTATATTATTTACCAAAAAAATCAACAAATATTTCATTAAAAAATGCAAACAAACCGGCTGAGAATTGGTGGTTAGGTCCTGTCGACGTCGACTGTCAACAAAGGTGTTTATAGACGTTTTTTGGCGATTCCAAACCATCCAAACCAAACCCGAGGGTTTACTAGTGTTGTCTTTATTTATTTACATTTGACTGCATTGTACAAATAAGGATAACAATATGGTTTTGATTTTTGTGGCACTATCTTTGTTTGTTTACGTTTAATTACGTTGGATAAACAAGGAGAGCACATGGTTTTGGTTTTGATGGGTTTGAAGCGCCAAAAAACGCCTTAAGAATCCGAAGCCGATCCGAAGGGCATTCGCGGATATCAGAAATTACGAACTCATTCGGAATGTGACTTGCGCATTTTATTTATTCTGAATAGATTCGGATGATGTTCGGAACTTGCTCAGGATGGTTTCCGCGAATATTTTCCTTTTCAAAGGCAATTAATACAAACACGCGTTCTATTTTAAATTTTCGCGCCAAATCAGCGCCAGCTACCGCATCAACACGCTAACAGAGGAAGTGACAAAGAGACACGACACATGTACCATGATGAAGAAAGATGGACAGAGAATCATTTCTTGATGTCGGGACCCGTGCGCCATATTAAAGTTTTTCAACAGCACACAAGCCACACAATGAATGTTTTAATTTTTTTTCGTTTAAAGTTTTAAATAATGTAATTTGTTTTCACTACCTAGAAAATGATCTTCGTCGATCCGTTGTTAACCAATATTTTGATCAGTTTTATCTAGTTTCTTTGAGTGAGTAGCGTAATAGGGTTGAAAACTAAATTTAAAACACTAATATTTACGTATTGTGGTAACGTTTGCCGGTGCAAAACTAATTTAGCGGATCTAGTTATACTTTTGAAGTAAGTACTATGTAGTTGTGCTCAATTAGTATTTTTGTTTTGATTTTTAACTTTTCCTTGGCAGAAAGTTTAAGCTAGTAAGAATAACGCTTATATCATTAATAACGAAATATAGGGTGTCTTAAATATTACTTAAAACTAAGGCTACTGACAAAAATGATTGATTTCGCAGTGCCTTTTTACTATTTTTTTTAGTTTCTTCGTAGG